>JALMGJ010000012.1:3415000-4002500 GCA_023362775.1 Charina bottae
CTGAACAACAAAAAATGGATATGGTGAAAGCAAGGATGATTTGCAAGGATAGAAAGAGACAGAGTGATATATTAACTGGTATTTATATAAGGCAATTTTAAGAATATTTCCTTTTCTTTTTTTAAAATCCCATGCCTTTATTTTCTTTATCTTACTATTATCTACCCTTTTCCTGCACTTGGCACATATATAGAGAAACCTTCGTATAAAGAATCACGGGAGGGTTTTCTTTTTTAAGGGCAGCCAGATACAGTAAAACTGAAATAAATAACACAAATAAACAACACACATAACCAATATGACTTTTATACTGTAAAATGTAAACTGCCCGTGGAGCTTTGTTGTGGACTCGTTTTGCCTTCTTCCACCTGATGCCCTGCAAACAAATTGGCTCGATGAGTCCCAGAATTTCCAGCTACCATGGCCATTGTCTGGGAAGGTGAAGCTTTATAGGCCCAGCATATCTGAAGGACATCAGACTGGGGGAGGCCGGAGCAGCATGTAACTATACAAAGACATCTGTTGCATTATATTGAGCTGTGATGGCAGCTAGTATTATTCCTGCTGAGATATGCAGAATAAAAATGGGCAATATATGCAGGATGTGCCATCTTTTAAGTGAGATGATTCAGCTAGTTAGGATGAAATGCTCTACAGATTTTTTTATTCTGCTAGTGCCTTGAAAAGTCCAGATGTTTCCTTCTCATTAGAGAGCTAAATGTAATGGCTTGGACCAGTGTACCAGTTCAAATTAGTGCTTTCATATATCTCCCATCATTCATCTCTCCTTGGGCTGATAATGCTTCCCTTCTTGGCTATATGACTCACATGGAACATAGAACATCCACATACAGCAATTTATGGTCAAAAAAGTGAATATAAATGCTGTAAGAGCAAACTAATGCAGAGCAATATGTAGCAAATGCTATAATGGTATACAGGGATACACTGGAGAAGGACATTGTCAGGGAGATAACTGGCGGAGAAGGAAGGGGCTCCCTCCAGGGGGAGAAACGCATGCGTAGTACTGAATCGCTTTGCTTTCTTCCCAAGAGGCTAAAGAAGACCCCGCCCTGATTTCTTGGACCCTGTCTCTGAGCATTACCAGTTCATTTTAGTTTAGCTGGATTCTGTCTAGGAGAGTAGGACAATAAACAGTAGAGCTTCAACTCAAGTCTCAGCGTGTTTTCCCTCACTTGAAGTCAGGAGAGACATCTAGATTTAGCTAGCAACACACCCTCATCTCCAAGTAGCAGTTCTTGGTTAAGCTGGTTAAGTTAGTCACAGAGATAAGGAAAACAAGATGCAGAGCCATGGCCAATATTCTTTTCACTCTTCTAGAAGGGCTAAGTGCCCCCTTCTCATAGCAGACAGTGGGAGTAGGAAACATAGGGGCTTTACTTACTTACTTACTTACTTACTTACTTACTTAACCTTTTTTAAAAGTAAATTCTTATTTTAAAGCCTTCGACTATAAATTATTATTATTATTTTATTTTATTTTATATTTTATTTTATTTTATTTTATTTTATTTTATTTTATTTTATTTTATTTTTTTATTTTATTTTATTTTAATTTAATTTAATTTAATTTAATTTCATTTCATTTTATTTTATTTTATCATTTCATTTCATTATTATTTTATTTTATTTTATTTTATTTTATTTTATTTTATTTTATTTTATTTTATTTTATTTTATATTTTATTATTTTATTTTATTTTATTTTATTTTATTTTATTTTATTTTATTTTATTTTATTTTATTATTTTATTTTATTATTTTATTTTGATATATGCATTAGGTTTAGCAAAGTAGTCAATAAGGAATTAGGTCAGTAATGACATACATATACAGTATTTATTCCCATCATGCTATTCCTTTGGGGATAAGCAACATTATGCAAAGCATAAAAACGGAATAAGAAATAATGCACCAACCAAAGAAATTAAGGGAAAGGAAATATTTCTGCTGGCCTTTAGAAAGACCCTGAAAATATGGTTTTGCCAACAGGCACGGGGACCAGGAAATGTAGCAGAGCCAGCACGATGGTTGTGTTAGTGTTATTGTTAGATGTGATTACCACTTTATTTATTTATTTCTGAGATTTAGAGGAGTCTGCCATACTCCAGAATGACTTTGAGTAGCTTACATCAAATAAGATCAATAAAGAAAATAAGAAAAAAAAACAGCAAGAAAATCCCATCTGTCTGGATAGATCCACTTCCTCTAACACACTGTTTCTCACCATCAGCAACTTTCAGCTGTGTGGACTTCAATTTCAACTGGCTGGGGAATTCTGGGAGTTGAAGTCCACACAGCTGAAAGTTGCTGAGGGGAGAAACCCTGCTCTAACAAAATCAGCACCAACAGGGCCCCACAAACACTGCATGGCATGGGAGAACAGCCAGGAACATCATCTGGGTGGGGGTGACACAGGGGCAACTAAGACGGGAGGGAGGAACCTGTGGCTTTAAAGCCACGTGTGGCCCTGAGCCCCCTTTGGGTGGCTTTCTGACCCTCCCTCTGATGAATTTTCGAAAATGGTTGGCTGAGGCACCTGTCATTCTCAGCTGCAAAATATTGAGACATGGTAGTGTAAATAGGCAGAACATGTTTTTTTTTTAAAAAAAAAGTGTATGCCCCAATGCATGTTCTCAACTTCAGGAAAAACAAAAGGCCCTAGGCCAACCGATATATGTGACGTTACTTGGCAGCAGCATCCCAAGGAGAGGGGGCATGTCAAAAAAAGTCAAGATGGTGGTGGTGACCACACAGCCAAAGCCCCTGCCCCTTTGTACCTGGATATGACATCACATATGCAAAAGGAGCGGAGCTTTGATCATGTGGTTGCAACCATCATCTTAACTGTTTTGACCTCCCTGTGGATGCTGCTGTTGCCTGGCTTGCTTTTCATAATTCTTCTACTCACTGTGGTCCTTGACCATTAAAATTTGCCCAATCCTCTTTTATAGTGGGAGTTCTCAGATCTCACCACTCCCTGGGATCATGGTCCTAGTTTTCCTAACTGTCCACATCTTGTCTCTTCCTTTCCAGGACCTGTGTAGCAACAGCCATGATTTTAGGTCTGTGAATCAATTTTTGATCCTAACAGCCTTGCAATAATGGGTGGATTAGCAGTCATTTGCTTAGTGTAAATTGAAAACTTTCCATTTATATTAAAGGAAGGCAACTGGCAGCATCTGAGCCTCCTCTTTCAGAGCCCTCTCTAAAAACTAGCAGTATGATTGCTGCAAACCTGCAGTAGTTTCCCAGCATTTTTAAAAGATTTTGCCATGTAATCCCTAAAAGGGCTTTAAACAGTTAACAACAACAAGCAAACAAAACAAATAAAAAGATGAATTCCACTCTGTTTCCCCAAACAGAATGGGAAAAGAAATAGAAAAATCCAGCCTCACCTATATATCTGATGTGACTATTACCACTTTGTTTCATTGCCTAGTGAAGTTCTTACCCAGATGAAAGGTGATAAATGCAACTTTGGCACCAGAAAACTGGCCATCCCTAGTTTACACAATAATCTTTTCTTTGATGTTGTTTGTAAAAGAAAAATAGTTTTACTTTGTGTTCTAGCTAATCCCAATTGTGTATGCTCGTCTTTATTCCAAAGGAGGCACAAGATTATTTTTGTTGTTTATTCGTTCGCTTCCAACTCTTTGTGACTTCATGGACCAGTCCACGCCAGAGCTTCCTGTCGGCCGTCGCCACCCCCAGCTTCCCCATGGTTGACTCCGTCACCTCCAGAATACCATCCATCCATCTTGCCCTTGGTCGGCCCCTCTTCCTTTTGCCTTCCACTTTCCCTAGCATCAGCTTCTTCTCCAGGATATCCTGTCTTCTCATTATGTGGCCAAAGTACTTCAGTTTTGCCTTTAATATCATCCCCTCAAGTGAGCAGTCTGGCTTTATTTCCTGGAGTATGGACTGGTTTGATCTTCTTGCAGTCCAAGGCACTCTCAGAATTTTCCTCCAACACCACAGTTCAAAAGCATCTATCTTCCTTGTCTGTAGATTGAGTCATGGCAACTGGATTTCTTTCTTTTGGTTGAAATGTTTCGCTGCTTATCCAAGTAGCTTCTTCAGTCTGGGCAAAAGCTGGTGAGGGGACCCCATATATGTCTTCCAGGGTGGCTATATTGACCTTACACCCGATTGGCTTGTTAATTGAGTCATCATAAAATGCCATCCGGAAGGAAGATCTTCTTCCAGGTTGAATTGGAGGGTTTGAACTTGGGCTTGGACAGCCAAGTGAACTGCCTGTGAACTCAAAGGAAACCTAACAGGGTTGAGCTGCCAGGAAGGAGGAGGAGGAGGAGGAAGAGGAGGAGGAGGAGGAGGCGTCCTTCAGAGATTGGAATGACATATGGGCAGACTATGCTTCAGGTACAAGTTAGGAGAAAGAACAGAAGGCCCGCATTTTGAATTATTGCTTTGTTCTGAGGTCAGCAGAGCAGCTGAATATAATATGCTTGAATTTGTAACTTTCTGAGTAATGCTGCCAGTTTCCCATTATCCTTACAGTCTTTGTTTTTGTCAGGATTAACAGAAAGTTAAACTGGGAACTTCCTGGTTTGTATACTGGTGCCTCTTTGGCCAACCATTGTAATGACTGAATCATATGACTATGGTCATATGAGGTAAAGCATCTTGTGGAGTATCTTGTGGATACATTTCATTCTGGCTTCCAGCCTTGTTTAAAAGCAAAACTGGTTTTGGTCATCTTTGAAAATGTATACCCTATTAAATAAATACGTAGAAAAATGCCTGGAGAAATGTGTTGCTTTGGATTCTTCTAGATCTCCAAAGGTCCTTTGAGACATCAACAAGCATCCTTCTGCTAGGGTTTTTGGAACAGGAATTGAGGGGGGCATGTTTTCTCTCCACTCATTTGCTCTTCTTTCTATCCCTCCCTCCCCGCATCCCCCAGCCTGTGGCACTGACAGCATGTCTTTCTCTTTTGCCTTGATAAACTGCAATATAATAAACAGCAATAAACTGTTGCTTCTATGGATTGGGATTTTTTCCCTTCCTATCTCCAAGAAGTCTCTAGGGCAGAAAAGAGGAGGAAAGGGGGGAAAGGGTGGGTGAGGACAGAATTTCTGCTTAGTCTTTTTTAAAACAGTAGATGTTTTGTGAATGTTGAGGCTCCCCGGGCAATGAGTCATGTTGGTCCCATCTATTGACATTACAGTTTCTAGGATAAAACTAGTATCTTTTGCAAGGTGAGAATCTTGCCTAGGTTTTAGCTGTCTTATTTGCTATCTGCAACTCATTTCCAGCTTGCCTGCCTCTTGTCTCTCCACTTGGACTGGCAGTGAGGGCACCTCTTGAATCTTGACGGCTGACTGACTTAGACTTTGGAGCTTGGCTCAACCATGACTTGAATCCCAAGCTGGCAAGGAGGCAGTTCTAGCCCTTGATGGGAAAGGCATTAGACGAAGCCAATAACTTCGGGATGTTTGCTGAGCTGGTACTGAGAGGTAAGAAACTGAATATGTGGGTAAGGGACTTGAATTATCTGACTTTGAATCCTCATATCAATGTATGTGCAGAAAACAAGAGGATTCTTTATATCAGTGTATGTGCAGAGGTCAAAAAGGCACATTTGGCTGACCGATGAATAACCTACACTGTACCAGGCTGGAAGGCAGAATAAATCAGGATGTTCATTAAGGAAAGTAGACTAAGGTAGATGAAGCTAGAATAAATTAGATCAGGATAGGTTAGCATAAGGTTAGCTAGATAAGAGTGAATTAGGATGCCCATTAAAAGTAGGGTAAAATAGACAAGAATACAATAGGTAATGATATACATCAGAAAAGTGAATTAAGAGGGCTGCCAGATGGAAAGGCACCATTTTCCAGATGGATGGGAAGTTTGCATTAGATCACAGGGGTAAGAAGGTCATGCTAGCCTGATAGGGGATGCATATCTTAATCAAATAAGGTTTGCCTATGGCTAAGGTTAAGAGTTCATGCCTAGCAGGTGGAGGATGTATGCCATGTCAGATGAATGTTGTCCAAAAGTATAAAAGTGCTGGCTGTTGTCTGATGAAGCACTTCTTCTCCAACAAAGGAGGGAAGTCCGCTTATTCCAGGTACCTTGAATAAACGTTCCTTGATTCTCCCGCTCTGCGTGGTTATTGGCTTATTGCGCCGGGCGAACGAACAGACAGTGATTTACGGCCAACAGTACTTTCCCACAGCTCAGTGGCAAACCCTGCAGAGGAGGCTCAAGCCACCTGCAGGCCCTGCCTCATGTTGCTGCCTTTATGGAAGTGCAGGCTGGGCTGGGGAGGGTGGTGCCAGTTCTCCGGAGGAGAACAGTGCAGCCTTGCTAGAAGTCACGGAGAGCAATGAAGCAGGCATCGCTATGCCGCATGTGGTTTCATTGGCCCAACTGTTTTATAAGCAGAGGTATCATCAGGGTTGGAAAAAGCTGCCAGTTTTGATCTTGCTCCGTTTCTCTCATTACCAGCCTGACATTCATTGGGTCTCATTTCCTCATCAGCTTGCCATTTTCTCTCCCTCTCCCTCTTTTTTCTTTTTAGCAACTGCATGAAAACTTGGACAAGTTTGCTATGCATGTCTTCTAATGTAAGCATTTTAGTGGAGGTTTGACCAGCAGTTCCCTCTAAAGTTTTTTTTATAAGATTTCTATTGTTTTTTTTGAACAAAGATAAAAAACTACAAAAAAGAAAAAACACTACATACAAAAAGAAAAACATTAAAAGTGCAGAAAACAAAGAAGAAAAAACTTCTAGAAAGTTACATATACACAGGTAGCTTCCCGCTTTTCACAGCAAGAATATACAGCAATTTCCACAAACAAACCCTTCCTCTAAGTCAAACCATAATCACCTTATTTCTATAAATCCTTCCAATATATAAATCTCCAATAAATTTGCTCCTTCCCCTTACATAAAATATATACATGCATATATTTATTTTTTTACTTCAATCCCTTCCTTTTTTTAAAAAATAATCCATTTAATAATTTCCCCCTTTCTATTACTATTCTATATACTTCTGTCTACACAACACACATCGAATTATAAAAACAAATAAATTTTCTGCCTTTATAATAAACAGTCTTAACTCTATTAGATCTCTAAAACAATATAAAACATTATATCTATCAATATCCTTTAAGTTTTACAAATCTATAACCCTATAAAACAATCATATTAATCTCTTTATCAATCCAATTATATATTCTTAATTTTTTAAAATTTATCTACTTACATAATTAACTATCTTAACCCTAGTTATATTTAAAAAACAATGTAAAATATTGTCAAAATAAAAAATATCTTTTAGGTCTTAGAAATCAAAAATCCTGTAAGTCAGATTAACCTCTTTATCAGTCCAATTAAATATTCTTAATTTTTTACCCCTCCTCAAAATATACTAGGGCATTCAAACATTTCAAGACCACACCAAAAAAACTCCCCCATAGAACACTTTACTTTCACAAAACAATGACCGAAATAGACATAACATTTCCACCACTTTAATCCCATAAACATCAGTCCAGAATTCTCAGCTGAGAGTTTTTCATTTTCACCCACAACAACAAAAACACCATCTTTTCCCATATCTTCTTCTTTAATCATAGTATTTTCACATAATTGTTCCATTTTGACCAAGATCTCATCTCTAATGTCCCAAATAGTCTGTATAATGATTTTACAGCCCTTTAAGAGGATATTTTCTTGCTGATAACGTAAATTTCTTAGATCTTCTTTAAACTCTTCCATTATTCAAACAGTAAATTATGGCACACCCTAAAAAGTTAACTCACAAAGATAGAGGTTAATGAATTAATCCAAAATTAACCAAAGAAAATATTTCAGGCAGATAGTAGAGAATAAGTAAACAGAAATTAGCCAAAGAACATATTCAGACAGGCACTAAAAAAAATGTAAACGGAAAGTGCAATTTATAATAATTGATACATGAAGAGGGAGAAACACTTCATCCTTGGAATTTAGCCAGAAAGATAACAAACAGAAAGGCAGTATTACCGTATTACTTTAAATAATAACCCAGATGGGGAAGAAAGCCAAAACTTTTTTTTTATAATTAAAAAGTTCCGAAAATAAGTATAATCACCAAGAGATTTCACTTCTTCTTACTGCCAAAAGCTTCTCTTAAGATATAAAACTTAAAAACAAATTAGGTGTTTAAGATGTGGAAAGGCGACGACTTAGTCCCCTTTTAATAAGGGAATGCATGCGTGGGTTAGACATGATTAAATCCCAGCCTCCGAGTGTAGTCTTACCGCTCGATCGCAGACTCTGTCTACGGTCTCCTGGCTGCAACTCACCGCCTGGAGGACAAATGGGTCGATTCTTAGTGTTTTCCTTAATCCAGAAAAACACTTGGGGCTACAGAAAAACCAGTCTGTGCCCCAAAAAAACCCACACGCAGCCAGCTCTGCCCGTGGAGCACACAGGCAAAGTTGTTCAGTCAGCCATTTTCCACAGGAAGCTCCAGTTCCCTCTAATGTTTTTAAAGTTATTTTCAGTAGCCCATGGGTTGTTGTGTACAGATTCTCTGAATATAAATGATGTATACACATTTCTTAAAATTCAGCAAATGTGAATTTCAAAGAGCTGTGTTTGGCCTGCATGTTTGAGAAATGCAAAATTTAGTATACCTTCATTTAAAATCCCATTAAAAAAAGCTAGGGAGGTCCATGTTTAAGTTTACCTTCAGCCATGGAAGCTTACTAGGTTGCTGTCTCTCAGCCCAGTCCTATTATTCTGGGAAAAATAGGCAGAGAAAATGCTATGTAGGCTGCCTTGAGCTCCTGGAAGAGAGGAGGAATATCAGTCTAATAAATCACTGTAAGTCATGTGAACTGAACCAATCTTTTCCTCGCTGCTCAGAATTGCCACCAACTCAGTGATCTCATGTTTGGGGCTCTATCAGCTGCATCAGCTCCTACCAGGCTTAGTCAGCATTATCTATGCAAAAGAGTATTGTAATTGTACATCAGAACATTTGGAGGGCTCCAAGTTATCTATGCCTAGGCCACAAGAACATTGGAATGTTTGTGCTGCAGTTTGGTTTAGGCCAACTTTTAAGAATTGGCTCTCCATGGGCTTTACTTTTTGTTTCTTTTTAAACTTCTCTCTTGAGTTTCTATATAAATTGAATAAATGAATAAATAAGTGTGGCTTTGTCATCAGAGCAAGCTATTATTAGAGAAACATATGTCGAAGGTCCAGGTATGGATACAGCCTCTGTAAAACTCTGGACTGTGGCCATTTCCTGACTCCAGAGGTAATTTGGAACTACAAATTAATTGTATGTTAGTTAGCTTCATGTTCTTGTAACCTTAGCTTTGGAACATATTTTAAGTATCAGCTAGAAACAGTCAAGTTCCTTCTGAAGAACAGACACAAACATGAGAGAAAAAAATTAAAAAATATACATATTTGGAATAAACTGCTTCTTTTTGTATTTAGATCATGAGTGAAAACAATTTACAATAGCTCTACCTTTTAAGAATAGCCTACAAGTATTTGATTTTTATGGTTCTTATCACTGTAGTTTATTAAAACAAGTACTTAACTGTATACATGCAGCAGAAGGATTTCCATCTTGGAAGAGTTCCTAATAATTAAATCTGACAGCTGAATTATTCCAATCATTCCACATACACATTTACTTCCCAATGTGCTGGTTGTTAGAGTCTGGAAGAGGAAGGCATAAATTGCAAAATTTTGCAGCAAGCAGTATGTGTGTTGTAATTCATGGCATATCATGTGCATCTTTTTCCCCCATTACTAAGGTATGCCAACAAGCCACACCATGTTGGTGCTAGCTTGTGGCATGGCATGGCATCCTTGCAAAATAGTTGTATGGCATGTCTTCAACATCTAAAGTTTGTATTCCCATATGTGACCTTACTTCCTTTGAGAGCAGTGGTTTCTCTGGGGCTGTACTCTTCCTTCCATGGGAGGCATAAAAGTATACAGAGTGGTGGTGAATTTGCTTACAAGATACAAGCCCAAACAGACAATGTGCTGTATTAAACTTTCCAAGGCAGCCTTATTTACTAAATAGTGTTTTTTTAATGTATTATTTTAATTATTTACATGGCTGACCATCTCACAACAGTGACTCTGAGTGATGCACAAGAATTAAGACATCAACAGCATATAACCCATGACTACCAAGGTTAAAAGAGTAAACCCCAAATCATAAAGCACATCGCCGGCACAGCTTGCCTAACCTTCTGGCCCAAATGCCTGGGGAAAAGCCAGGTCTTCAGAACCTTATGAAAGGCTACCAAAGGATCCAGATGGTCCAGGGTTGGGACCATCTGGGTTTCTGGAGAGACACTGCTCCAAAGGGCAGGCACAGCCATGAAGGCATGACTTCTGGGTCCAATAAGATGACACTGTTTGATGGAGTGGACTTGGAGCACGCCGTCTCTGTAGATCTGGGGGCTGAGCAGAGACAATAGGAAACAGGCATCCCTGCAAATAGCCTTGTTCTATGACATCTAGGGCTTTATAGGTAAGACCAGCACCTTGAATCACACCTGGAAGCATATTGGAGTGCAGCTTGCAGAGCAGTGGTGTTATATGAGCGTAACAAGAAATGCCAAAAATTGCTGCATTCTGGACCAGTTGCCACTTCTGAATGCTTGTAATGGAATGTGAGAATGACCTTGGAAGAGGAAGGGAAGAGATGCTGCCTAGGGAATTATCAGATAAAAGAGGGAGGAGCCCACAACTGAGTAACAGGAAGAGAAAGGATCCGCCCTAACTGATCAGGCGGTAAAAAGGGACGGCGGGAGATTTGTACTTTCAGACCTGCAAGATTCTGTTAATGTAGCCTAACAATAAAGTCGAAGTAGCTCGTCTGGTTGTTTTTCCTGTCTGTTTTACCTGGGAGGGCTGACAATGCTCTTCAAGGGCAGTTCATATAGAACATGTTACTGTAATCCAAACAGGAGATGTCTAAGGCATGAGTCACCCTGAGCAAGACTTCACAGTCCAGGAATGGGCATGATTGGTGCACAAGATGAACTTGTGTAAAGGCCCTTCCTAGCCATTGCTTCCATCTGTTCTTTGAGCAGGAACAGTGAGTCCAGGAGGACCCCCAAATTGCACATCAACTCTGACTGGGGAAGTGCACCTCCAGGTAGAGTTAAAGATTGAAAATCTCGGGGGCCAGGAGGCCTTAAAATCCACAGCCACTCAGTCATGCCAAGGTTCAGCCAAAGTGTGTTCTTTTCCATCCAGACCCCCAGAGCCTCCAGGCACTGGAAAGGATCTTGATGGCATTGCATTGCTTGGTCAGCCCAGGGCAGAGACGTACAACTGGGTATCATCAGCATCCTGATGATACTGTGCCTTATATCAATGGATGACCTCACCCAATGGCTTTATGTAGATATTAAATAGGAGTGGGGAGAGGGGAGAGCCCTGAGGTAACCCACAAAGCAGGGGCCTTGGGCTCAGACTTTGTCTTCATATACGATAACAGCAGCAGGATTTTTGTATGCACAAAGGTGGAAGGACTTACAAATTCCTACAGTGGAAGAATGGATGGTGAAATTAATGGAATTGGCAGAGATGGCAAAACTGACTATATTGATTAAAAAATAATAATTTGTCTAACTTCGTTTCTACTTGGAAATCACTTTTTCTGCTTGAAACTGAAAAAAATGAAATTTTGATTTGGGGATTTGACAATTAGGACAGGATATGTCGTGTGTAGATGCAGAAATAACACGCCGAGGCCTGGAATCTAGTCTCTAGTGTTTATTGCATACCTACAAGCAGAAATCCTGCTAAACTAACAGTGCCTGAAGATTCCCAAGTATATCAGCTCAACCTAGGGTGGAGCTTTCTTCTGACGTTTGGGGAAATAGGCTAGGCTCTCTGAGCTGTGTGCTCGCTTCTTATCCAGTGCTCCGCCCTCCTCTCTGCTTCCCCCGACACCACCCCCCTCCCCATCCAAAAACTCCATAGCAACTCCCTCCCCCCGTTCGTCCTTGGTGTCGGGCAGGATCCCGTGTGAAAAAGTGTCTATCTGCTCTTCTTCCTGGGAGCTGGGCAGTGAAGGGAGGTCATCCAGGAAAGGAATGTCGGGGGAAGGCTCGCGTCTCTCTGTTTGATCTGATAGTCCGGGTGCAGCTGGCCTCTCCTGAAAAACAGCTAAATCGTTAGAAAGGTTCTCCCTCCCCCCTCCTGGGAGCTGGCAACCAGAGGTGGAGGGATGCGAATCCTCCTCCTCCCCCCTCGCTGGTTCTGACAGGGGGAGCAGGAATGGCTGCTGGTAACTCACGAAATCCTCAGGCTGGTCGGCTTCCTCGTCTTCAGCTGGGGGCTGTAGCTCTGGGAGTCGCGCTGGCCGTGGCTTGTGAGGGAAAATCTGATGAAACCTATGCACTAGGCAGGGTGCGTGAACATCTTTGGCATTTTCCCAGGAGCGCTCTGTCTGAGAATACCCCTTCCAGTGTATTAAATACTGAATCCCCCTGCCCCTCCTTCTGGAGTCCAAAATCTCTTGCACTTCGTACTCCGGTTCCCCTTGGACAAGTACCGGAGGTGGGGGGGTGGTATGCGACCGCAAGGCACTTGGAGGGGAATCCTTGACTAACAAGGACTTGTGAAACACCGGGTGAATCCTCATGGAATGTGGAAGCTGCAAACGATAAGCCACAGGATTTATTTGCTGTATCACCTGAAAGGGGCCAATAAACTTAGAGTCCAGCTTCTTGCAAGGTCTGTTAGTGGGCAGAAACTTAGTAGAGGGCCAGACCTTGTCTCCTGGTGATATGGGGGGTCCTTCCTGTCTGCGTTCATCTGCGTTCCGTTTATAGGCTGCCTTTGCCAGCTCTAGCTGCTCTGCTAACAGGTGATGGGCTGCCTGTCTTTCTGCCAGGAAATCCGTGGCTGCAGGCACAGCTGTTTGTTGTGAGGAAAGGGGCAACACTCTCGGGTTTGTGCCATAGAGAGCCTGGAAAGGGGACATCTTGGTTGAGGAATGAACTGCATTGTTGTAAGCGAACTCTGCCATGGGGAGAAGTTCTGGCCAATTGTCCTGCCGGTAGTTAATGTAACATCTGAGATATTGCTGCAATAACTGGTTAGTTTTCTCTGCTTCGCCATTACTGGAAGGATCATTCGCAGAGGACAAGTGTATTTTGACCCCCAACGTCTGGAAAAGTGCCCCCCAGAACCTGGAAGTAAATTGCGAACCGCGATCTGAGATCAAGTGGTTAACCATACCTCTATATCGGAAGACATTGTCCAAAAAGAGCTGTGCTGTAACTTGTGCTGTTGGTAGGCCCTTGCAGGGAATGAAGTGCGCCATTTTCATAAAGCAGTCTACCACCACCAGGATGGAAGTGAAACCCTGTGCCTGTGGCAAGTCAGTGATAAAATCCATGGAGACAGTGTCCCAAGGTTGGGGTGGGGGGGTGGGCAGGGGCTGCAAAAGGCCTGCTGGTTTCCCTGCAACCGTTTTAGCGCGTCTACACACGTGGCAAGAGGCCACGTAAGTCTTGATGTGTGCTGCCATCTTGGGCCACCAGTAGTCTCTGAGTGTTCTGTGCAGCGTTTTGAACACCCCCCCGTGTCCTGCCGTAGGGCTATCATGACAGAGCTGTAATACTTCTTCCCTCAGGGTCTTGGGAACATAAAGCCGCCCACTATGCCAAAGTGTCCCTGCCTCCGCTGTGAAAGGGGACGGTGTACCATGCTGGGCCCCCTGGAGGTCATCCAGCCTAGCCCGTGCGTAGGGGTCTTGTTGCTGCTGCGCCTTGATTCTTACAAGGAGATCGTCTGCTAGTCTGACTGCTACCAAGTTCTCTACTTGGACCCCTTCGGGAGGCTTCTCAAAATTTTGAGGGTGCAAGATCGTGGCTTGGGTGGCTTGGTCAGGTTCTGCAATGTCCTGCGGCTGCCTAGACAACGCATCAGCCAGCTTGTTTTGTTTGCCTGGCAAATACGAGATGACGAAATCGAAGCGTGAAAAAAATTGACTCCATCTGACCTGACGGGGGTTGAGGGATCCCGAGCTCTGCAACAGTGCTAAGTTTTTATGGTCTGTGTAAACTTTGATTGGCAAAGCTGCTCCCTCTAACCAATGCCTCCATTCTTGAAAGGCTGATTTTATGGCAAGCAGTTCCTTGTTAAAAACATCGTAATTCCTCTCTGCTGGTGACAGCGTGCGAGAGAAATAGGCACAGGGTAATAAATCTTCCCCCCTTTTGTCCGCCGCTTGGAGTAAAATGGCGGCGACGGCAAAGTTAGAGGCGTCGCACTGGACGTGGAACTGTTTTGAAGGGTTCGGGTGCCTCAGGAGTGGTGGGGAGGTAAACAGCTGTTTAAATTCTTGAAAGGCCGCTTGCTGCTGTTCCCCCCAGCAAAAACGTCTGTTTTTCTTTAACAGCTGAGTAAGGGGACGCGCTTTCTCCGCATATGAGGCAATAAACTTGTGAAGAAAATTTGCATACCCCAGAAATTGTTGGAGCTCCTTGACGTTACGGGGAGGCTTCCATGACATAATTGCTTGGACCTTTGCAGGATCCACGGCTACGCCTTCTGTGGAAATCCTGTATCCCAGATAGTCTAATTGCGTTAAGTCAAACGCGCACTTTTCTAATTTCGCAAACAGCTTGTTCTCTCTTAATCTCTGCAGAACATTACGCACATGGGTAATGTGGGAGGTGGGGTCCTCAGAATAAATCAGAATGTCATCCAGATACACAATGACATATTTATCTAACAAGTCTGAGAAAATGTGGTTCATGAACCTGGAAAATACTGCCCCACAATTACTTAGTCCAAAAGGCATGACTAAATACTCAAACTTACCATATCTGGTGTTAAAAGCCGTTAAGTATTCATGGCCTGGCTTTATTCTGATCAAATTGTAGGCATTCCTGAGGTCTAGCTTGGTAAAAATGCGGGCCTTTTGCAGGCGATCTAGCAACTCCGATATCACTGGAAGAGGGTAGTGGTCTCTAACGGTGACTGCGTTGAGTGCGCTGTAGTCATGCACCGTGCGCATGGGGGGTCCCTTATCGCCAGCCTGTGCCGCCGGGGCGAAAGGATCGGGCTTTTTAGGCACGAAGAAGGTAGGGGCAGATGCCGGTGATGTCGATGGCCGAATGAAACCCTTTTTTAGGTTGGTATCCAAATATTCCTTCAGTATAGTTAGCTCCTTTGGGGACATTGTGTAATGCCGTGCCGCTGGGATCTTGGCCCCAGGCTTCAAATCTATGGCACAGTCGAAAGATCTATTGGGGGGCAACACTGTGGCCTCTTGCTCTCCGAAGATGTCTGCAAAATCTCCATACTTTGTTGGTAGTGGAGCCTTCCCTGCTTCCCGGCTTGCAGCTGCCGGCTGGGCTTGGGTAATGCCCTGCAATTTGTGGTGCCAACAGTCTTGAGAGGGAAAGGAAACTGCTCCGGTCATCCAGTCCAAATTGGGGTTGTGAAGTCTCAACCAAGGTGCCCCGAGAATGACTGGGACTTGCAAAGAGGCAGTAACGTACAGTTGGATCCACTCCGTGTGATCTGCGATGTTCAGCTGAATCGGCAGGGTGCAACGTTCGATCGCGCCGGCCTTGAGAGGTTGCCCGTCGATGGTTTCAACCTGCATGGGGCTTGGTAGTGCAATAGTTGAAATGTGAAACTTTTCCACCGCTTTCCCATCTATAAAATTGGTTGTCGCCCCGGAATCAATCATAACATTTACCGGTAATAGTTGCTTGGAATCTGTAGTCAGCGTGGCTGGAACAATATAAAAATCTTGGTTGTGATCTGCCGCCTGAGCCCTTCTTAATTGCTGGATGGCCGCCCTGCGGGGCTCTGATGAGGGGGGCCGTTGGAGTTTAACTGCTGAGAAGAAGCGGCTGGAATGTGGGCCTGCTCCGTGCCTTGGGTTGTAAATCTTACCGGGGCTGCCTGGCGTCTGGTCGGGCACACCCTTGCAATGTGCCCTGGCCCCCGCAATAAAAACAAAGTGCACTGTCCCTTCTCCTTTGCCTCTCGGCTTCAGAGAGCCCCCTTCTTATGGCCCCTATCTGCATGGGTTCTTCCGCGCCCAGGGGAACAAACGTGTTAGAGGGGGTAGCAAAACCTGGAAAAGCCGGTCGGGTTCCTGCCCTGTTTCTCCCTGGCCGAAGCTGCTTTAACTCCTCCAATCGAGCATCTATGACGACTGTTAACTGGTATAGGTCTTCCAATGTCGCTGGAGTGCCCTGCCGCACTAACTCCGTCTTAATCTCTTCGTCCAGTCCTTGTTTAAACTGATCCTTCAATGCCACCTCATTTCAGCCCAAATCTCCTGCCAGCAGTTTGAAATCTGCGATGTACGCTCCTACTCTCCTGTTCCCCTGTCGGAGCAGCCGGATCTCTCTGCTGGCAGTGACCTCTCTGATTGGATCATCAAAATGGGCTCTGAAACGGGCCATAAAGTTCTGGTAGTTGTCCAGAATTGGGTCGTTAGCTTCCACCATGGGGATGGACCATCTTGCGGCTGAGCCTTTCAGCAAACTTAAAATGAACATGACTCTGGACCTCTCCGTCGGGAACTCGGCTGGTCTGCTGTCGAAAAACATGGTGCACTGGGCGACGAAGGTCCTGAGCTGTGCCGTCTCTCCCCCAAATTTCTCTGGTAAACACCCTGGGGATCGCAGAACGACTGGTGGGGGTGCAGCCACTGGTGCCGGCTGCTGGACGACCGGGGCTGGTTGTTGGATCTGCTGAAGCATCGCCGCCTGTAAGTTATTAATCTGGTCGTCGACCTGCTGCTGGTGTTGTGTCAAGGCCGCTGCTAATTGGATTATGTTGTTTATTCGTTCAGTCGTTTTCGACTCTTCGTGACTTCATGGACCAGTCCACGCCAGAGCTTTCTGTCGGCCGTCACCATCCCCAGCTCCCCAATGGTTGAGTCTGTCACCTCCAGAATATCATCCATCCATCTTGCCCTTGGTCGGCCCCTCTTCCTTTTGCCTTCCACTTTCCCTAGCATCAGCTTCTTCTCCAAGGTATCCTGTCTTCTCATTATGTGGCCAAAGTACTTCAGTTTTGCCTTTAATATCATTCCCTCAAGTGAGCAGTCTGGCTTTATTTCCTGGAGTATGGACTGGTTTGATCTTCTTGCAGTCCAAGGCACTCTCAGAATTTTCCTCCAACACCACAGTTCAAAAGCATCTATCTTCCTTCGCTCAGCCTTCCTTATGGTCCAGCTCTCACAGCCATAGGTTGTTGTTGTTGTTCAGTCGTTCAGTCGTGTCCGACTCTTCGTGACCTCATGGACCATAGCACGCCAGGCCTTCCTGTCCTCCACTGTCTCTCGGAGTTTACTCAAATTCATGTTCATTACATCGGTGATGCTATCTAACCATCTCATCCTCTGCCGTCCCCTTCTCCTTTTGCCCTCAGTCTTTCCCAGCATCAGGGTCTTTTCCAGTGAGTCCTCTCTTCGCATTAGGTGGCCAAAGTATTTGAGCTTCAGCTTCAGCATCTGTCCTTCCAATGAGCAGTCAGGGTTGATTTCCTTTAGGATTGACTGGTTTGACCTCCTTGCAGTCCAATTGTACTACCGTACAATTGCACTCATTTCACATGCCAGCAAGGTTATGCTCAAAATCCTACAAGCTAGGCTTCAGCAGCATGTGAACCGAGAACTACCAGAAGTGCAAGCTGGGTTTCAAAGAGGCAGAGGAACTAGAGATCAGATTGCCAACATTCGCTGGATCATGGAAAAAGCAAGAGAGTTCCAGAAAAACATCTACTTCTGCTTCATTGACTACGCTAAAGCCTTTGATTGTGTGGATCACAACAAACTGTGGCAAATTCTTAAAGAGATGGGAGTACCAGACCACCTTACCTGTCTCCTGAGAAACCTGTATGTGGGTCAAGAAGCAACAGCTAGAACCGGACATGGAACAACCGACTGGTTCAAAATTGGGAAAGGAGTACGACAAGGCTGTATATTATCACCCTGCTTATTTAACTTATATGCAGAGTACATCATGAGAAATGCCGGGCTGGATGAATCACAAGCCGGAGTTAAGATTGCCAGGAGAAATATCAACAACCTCAGATATGCAGACGATACCACCCTAATAACAGAAAGTGAAGAGGAACTAAAGAGCCTCTTGATGAGGGTGAAAGAGGAGAGTGCAAAAGCTGGCTTGAAACTCAACATTAAAAAAACCCAGATCATGGCATCTGGTCCCATCACTTCCTGGCAAATAGAAGGGGAAGAAATGGAAGCAGTGACAGATTTTATTTTCTTGGGCTCCAAGATCACCGCAGACGGTGACTGCAGCCATGAAATTAAAAGACGCTTGCTCCTTGGAAGGAAAGCTATGGCAAACCTAGACAGCATATTAAAAAGCAGAGACATCACCTTGCCGACAAAGGTCCGTATAGTTAAAGCTATGGTTTTTCCAGTAGCAATGTATGGCTGTGAGAGTTGGACCATAAGGAAGGCTGAGCGCCGAAGAATTGATGCTTTCGAGCTGTGGTGCTGGAGAAGACTCTTGAGCCATAGGTTACTACAGGGTAATAATAATTGGCCATAATTGGATTATGGCCTGCTGCAATTCCTGTGTCTGAGAAGCCATTCTCCTGGTTTATGTGTTCCTCCCTCTTTCGATGGGAGTTTTGGTTTAGCAGGATTGATGTCGTGTGTAGATGCAGAAATAACACGCCGAGGCCTGGAATCTAGTCTCTAGTGTTTATTGCATACCTACAAGCAGAAATCCTGCTAAACTAACAGTGCCTGAAGATTCCCAAGTATATCAGCTCAACCTAGGGTGGAGCTTTCTTCTGACGTTTGGGGAAATAGGCTAGGCTCTCTGAGCTGCGTGCTCGCTTCTTATCCAGTGCTCCGCCCTCCTCTCTGCTTCCCCCGACAGGATAAAAATATAGAAATAATGTGTAGCTTAGTTAAAAATAGAGTAAGAGGTTAATGTATTTTTATGTTTTTATCTGTACTGAAGAAGGTCGTAAGTCACTCTTTTTTCGATGCCTCTTTCTTTTTATTTCTGCACTTTTAAGTCTGTTCTTTTTTTGTTTCTTCTTTCTTCAATTTCTTTCTATATATATTTTACTTGTATTTTGAAATTTAATTGTTGTTGTTCAGTCGTTTAGTAGTGTCCGACTCTTCGTGACCTCATGGACCATAGCACGCCAGGCCTTCCTGTCCTCCACTGTCTCTCGGAGTTTACTCAAATTCATGTTCGTTACATCGGTGATGCTATCTAACCATCTCATCCTCTGCCGTCCCCTTCTCCTTTTGCCTTCAGTCTTTCCCAGCATCAGGGTCTTTTCCAGTGAGTCCTCTCTTCGCATTAGGTGGCCAAAGTAAATTTAATAAAGTTTCTTAAAAAAAAAAAAAGCAGGGGCCTTGGGCTCAACCTCACCCACCCACCCCGCCCCACCCACTGGAACCAATCCTGGAGAAAGGAGGAGAACCGCTGTAATCTAGTATCTCCCACTCCCAATCCCTTGAGCCATCTCAGAAGGATACCATGATGAAAGGTATTGAAGGCCACTGAGAGATGGTTGCCATTAATGGAAATATTATCATCTTAGCAAGGTTTGAACATAGTGGAATCCCTCACTCTAAAACAGATTCAATTTTATCACCTCCTCTATAAACTTGCTATAATATTGGCTGGTTAGTTGGCAATCAGTAAGAAATAATGTTTTGAGACTTGATGGACTGATATGTAGGACTGTGTCTTGCCCACTTCTAAAAGCAGATGTTTGCCATTCAAGCAAAACATAAAAGAATAATGAAGCTGCAGATAGGAAGCCCATCTTGATTTTCTTTTTTTCTTCTTCCTTACCACAGTTGAATGAAAACAGATGGAAAGCATGGATGCTCCTAATTCTCAGTTGCACAAATGTGCCTTTAGATTTCAGTCATGTAAGATTATATATGAGTGATTGATTGACACATTCTGATTCATTTACCAATTAAATTTATCTAGAGGGGAACAGTCCTAATCCTAACTATATTTATTTGGCAATAATCTCCATTTTGAGATGGGTTGCAGTATCCCACAGTGGTTTACTCAGAAGTTAGCCCACTGGTAAATAAATATCCATTTATTTAAATATCCACTTTATTCTTTTTCACTCCCATTCCTGTTTTAAAAAATTGTCTCTTTTCAGAAGCATTTTCATAGATATAATACAGTGCTGTATTATAATCTTCTCAAAGACATTGCTAACCAAAATTGTTTCTTGGTCCATTCTTGGCTCAAATGGGAGTGGGGGGGGGGGGGCAGTTTGTACACAGGCGCCTATAAAAATCAAAAGCCTTTGTGCCTAAAGCAAAGTGGAAGCTCCATTACTGTAATGATTTTAATGGTCTGAATTGTGGCAGGTCAAGCGATTAAACTGTGTGTTTAATTAATCATTTGTATGCATGCAGCTTAAAGGCGTTCAGCTGTGCCATTTTATAGGGATTAACTAAGTGGGCAGTAAATCACCTTTGCTGCCTATAAACATATTTATAGAAGAACTTATTCTCTCTTTCTTTCACAGTTGCATTATGTACTTGCAGAGGTCAAAATGAGGACAGTGCTACTAGCTTTTTCCATGAAGAAGCATATTTTGGCTGATATGGAGCAGCAATGTCTTTACTCAGCAAGTCATGTGTGGAAAAGTTTAGTTAACTCATGAGAGGCTCTTTCTAGTGGCATACAGTATATGCTGGTTTTGGAGAAAATCACATATAAGACACTTTGACAAGGAAAGCAGAAAGGCAGATTCAAGAGACAACATTGTTGAGAAATACATCAACAAAACAGTCTGTAGAAGTCTAAAATACTGATATATCTAAATTGTGGTCCATCAGAATTTGGACCTTTATAAGGTCCCGAGAGCTACCTTCTCCCTGCCCTACATGTGTACTCCTTTGATTTGTTGTTTTTTGCCCATTGAAGTCAGCAGCCTCATAAATGGTAGTGTCTTGAGAAACCTAAAACATTGAAATAACTCTGGAATTATATTTGATTAGAAAAATTTGAGTTTTTCAATTTCTGGTCTATATTTTGGAACATGTCCCTTCCATATGGTGGTGTTGTGATATTCCCTATATTGCTCCTCTTAAGAAAAGTATTTCAAATTGGAAGTATCCTACAAAACCAAGCAGACTTGATAGCAGACTTGATAACTATTTGAATAGGGGTGAGACTCAAGAGTCTGGAAAACACTGATCCAGTTAAAATTAGTTGTGAGTAAAATTATTCCAGTTGAAGACAACTATGTTCCATTGCTTTCAGTCTGACCAAGACTACAGTCCTGTAACTGAACACCCTCAAGTAGGCTTCAAATACCAATTCTGACTTTCCAAAGCTTCTTGAACCAGCCAATTGGAGAGGAAAGGAATTACAGTAGCTGTATATCTTGACTGAGGCCTCTTCAGCCAAGTCCTCATCTAAGGAGGGCATGGAAGACCAGGAGCTGGGTAAAGAGCTGTGGAGGTCTGATCCAAGTCTCAGCAATAAGAACTTAGTGGAACTCTTCTCCATCTCCCCTGCCTTTCCTATCCTGAACACTGACACAGACATGGCCTGAAACAAAGGCAGAGAGACAATGACATGCCAGATTGCTTAACAGAACAGAACAGGGGAGCACAGCATAGAACTATAGCCCACTTGGGAATAATGATAAATTTGGGAGTAGATTATAATTCTGGAATATCTCAATTTCTGCAATCAGCTCTAATCAGCATCAGATAGATTTGGTGATAGCCAGTGGCAACAATCAAAAGCTGGAACAAATTCTGTGATGTGCTGGCTAGCATCTTGACTCCAATCCTTGTATGACTTCTGGACTGTGGACCTTTGAGTGTATCTGATGGCAAGTGATACTGCGTTTGTTGACATGAATTCTGGACTGGATCTTGACTCTGCTATTATTTGCTGTAAATATTCTTGCTGGCTTCTGACCTGCTCGTTCAATTGTGCTTTTTTTTCCACAGTGTGAATCTTGGGATGAAACAGAAGTTTGTATAGGTTTTATGATGAATAATTTATTGATATTATAAATACTCATGATATTTATTGAAACTGTGAAAGAGTGAATAAATATAAATGTATCTATTTCTGTGTAATGATTCAGTAGTGTGAGATGTAAATGAATTAGGATGGCACACTTTAGGGGGCTTGGATACTGCTCTTGCCCAGTGATATGAGCCACGAAGGGAGCCTACTTCCATTTGCCAATGTTTCATTTGTCAGTCATCTTTTTGAGTTCATCCAAATTGTACAAGAGAACATTAGAAAAAAATCAAAACATGCACACAGAGCAATAGAGCTGACTAAAATTACAAATCTCTTTTGCATCTATTCAAAAGCATTTCCTTTAGTTTCAACCAGGTCATTCATTCTCTGATTAAAATAAACCAAGATGAACCCCCAGGAGAATATGTGTTTCTCTGCCTCCAATAAAGTCTTTGATCAGTTGGGAGAAGGCTCCATGGAATATCTATGCATGCCATCTTGGAGATGCTAAGGGCTACTCCTATGCAAGGTATACACCTAGCTACTGATTTAAACCTCTCTCTTTGTGGCCTAGATGCTGTATGACTAAATAAGTTGAATGCATGTCTTAACACAGAGGTTGATTGAGACAATTCATTGCTTGAGGTAAGAGGGCTTCCTTTTGGTGGCAGCGGTGCTGGCACTGAGTCATGGGTTCTTATTTCACCTTCTATGCATTGCACATTCCTCAAAGCAATCTGTTGTGAGGTTGGTGCTGGTGATCCCTGCAGCTCAAAGGGTCCTTCAGAGTGGCATTTATAGGGCAAGAGGCTGGGTCAGAAACCTGTTTCAGAGACACGCACTGGGGACAACAACTGCTTCAATCTGCTCCCTCTTCTGATGTGCCACCTGAAGTACCTGCTTTACTATTACCCATACTGTAGTTTAATAATGAGGTAGCAACTTGAATGTTCCTTGAAGTGTATTAGATTGGAAGCTCACTATTTTCCTCAAAGCATTAAGCAACAATAGTCTCTTTAATTGTGATTCCATATTTTTGTAAATCACATATGATCTCACTGCAATTCCCTTTTCACTGTGTATGGATATCAAGAGGCCACCTCCTTAGCATGAGTAAAGCTGAGTTATTTTATTGAATGCACATTTTTTAAAAAAAGGTCTAGGCTAAGCCAAGGGTTTCAAACTTTGTGCTTCTATGGCCCCCCTAAAATGATAAATGAAGTTATGTGATCTCCTCCATGAGTAAAATTAATGATGTAGATGGATGGATGGATGGATGGATGGATGGATGGATGGATGGATGGATGGATGGATGGATGGATGGACGTATAAACAAACAAACAAACAAATAAATAAATAAACCATTTACTTTTAATATTTAAATTTTAATCTATATATTGCAGAGGTTCTCAACCTTTGTAGCTCTGCAACCACTCTCTGTTGACTTGCTCAAGCAAAGCCTAAAACAAAGATGGACAAGTTTTAACAATGCCCCCACTAGACCTGGGCAAGCCTGATCAATTAAAAAAAAAATGTGCCACCTCCTCTGAGTTGCTTGCAACCCCCTGTTCGAGAACCCCTGACCGTAGGCACGTGCCAGTATGATTGGATTATGTGTTATCAACTTGGTGTTGACTCTTAGTGACCCCATAGGTAGACTAGGATGATCTGTCCCCAACCTGGTCCTTCAGGTGCCTCATTGCCACTGTAGCTAATTCCATCCACCTTGCTGCTGATACCCTTTTTTTCTCTTTCCTTCCTCCTTTCCTAACATTTTGGACTTCTCAAGAGAGCTATGTCTTTGCATAATGTGCCCAAAATATGATAATTTGAGCCTGGTCATTTGTGCCTTGAATGAGAACTTTTGACTGATTTGTTCTGTGATCCACTTGCTTGTTTTCTTGGCTGTCCATGGTATTCTCAGGTATCTTCTCCAACTCCGAAGTTCAAAAGCATCAATATCAATCAAGGGTCCCCGCTTGGGGAGATGGGCGGTAATATAAATTTAATAAATAAAATAAATAAAATAAAATATTTTCTGTCCTGCCTCCAATTTTTGCTTCCATTGAGTGTCACAGGGAAAACCATTGCCTGCATGATTCTGATCTTTGTAGGTATAGACACATCCTGGGATCTGAATACTGTATATCAATCGAAGAGGATATTTGTAGCTCAGGGTTGAACTGTGGAGTCCATGGTGCTCTCTGAGCCTTGTTGTTTTCTTGCAGACGTTTCATTGCCAGGCTAGGCAACATCTTCAGTGCCTACTGTATATTACTGTATATTTCCTAAGTCCTTCATGGATTCTCTACCAAGTGCTAGTCTGCAGTGTATTTCTTTTTTTTTTAATAAGAATTTTATTAACTTTCAGACAAAGATAAAAGCTACAGAAAAACAAAAAACTACAAAGAAAAAGAAAAAAGAAAAAGACGAAGGAAGTGTGAAAACACAAGATAATTTTTTTTAAAAGTTACAAAAAGAGGTGACTTCCGACTTTTAACAGCAAGGATATACAACAATTTTCCATAACCCCCTTACACTATATTAAACCAAAATCACATTATTTCTATAAATCATTCCATTGGCACATTATAAAAATCACTAAATACAGTTGCTCCATCCCCTTATATTGAAAGAAAAAATGAAATATATATGTGTATGTGTATGTGTATGTGTATGTGTATGTGTATGTATATGTATATCCCCTAAGCAATTACCCCCAAAGATAACATTTATTTAATTATTTCCTTCCTACTACTATTCTACACATTCCTGTCTACTATAATAAAAATCAAACTAAAAAGCATATAAAGTGTCTACCATTATACTTGATAATACAACATTTTTAATAATCATGTTAAACCCAAAACCAAATAATATTTTTATACCTTAGTAATCTTAATCCAAATAATTAAAGATAAATGAAACCAGCCAAACCCTAAAAGCAATCCAAATAGATATTCTTAAACCTTTATCCCACTTCAAAATAGACCAAAACATTTACATGTCCCCACAATACAAGTTTTTTTCTTACATAAATCAAACAGCCCAACTGCCCCCCTCAAAAACTCCAACTTCTCTTCAGGAAATCTCCCATACATAATAACCTCTTCTTTTCCATGGCATTCCATCAGAAAGTCAATTTCACTTGTGGCTTGCAACTCGATCTCTCCCTTTAATTTCTTCAGCTCGACTATCCAATCTTCCTCCAGCATTTCAACAGAGATTTAAGAGACATTTCTGTCACTGTTAAATTCTTCAGTTCCCTCCATGACGTTTCCATCCAAGTGACACATTTTAAAGCTCATATTTTCCACAATGTCCTGAATGCCTTGCATAAAAACTTGGTACGAATCAGAAAGAATCTGTTTGAAGTTTTGTTGGAAGTCAGAGAAAGTTTCCTTAAGATCCTCCATGCCTCAAGCAGTAGATTATGGCGCCCCCTAGGAGCTTAACCAGCGAAAGTCAAAGATGTGAAAGAATTCTGAAATGTGTTTACATAAGCAAAAGTGAGATATGCAGACAGTTCCCCAGGGAAAGTAGAAGCAGAAAACTGAAAGTTCAAAACAGATTGTATGATTCAATGGGCGAAAAATATTGGCCACAATATACAACTTCATCAATGGGAAGATATGTGGACTAAAGGATTAAAATTCACCTTATGCTACAACTTAAAAGAAAATTTTTATAAGATGATGTATCGATGGTATATGACCCCACAAAAACTCTCAAAAATGTACGGGAACATATCCAACTTATGTTGGAAATCTACAAAACAAGAGGGGTCTTTTTACCATATGTGGTGGACTTGTAACATTGCAAAAGAATTTTGGACTGAGATACATTCATTGATGCAAAATATACTACAGATACGAATACCATTTAAACCAGAATTTTTCTTACTTGGAATTTGGGAGGTACAAATAGAAAAATATTTCTCTAGAATAATACAGTATATGATCACAACAGCAAGACTCTTATATGCACAAAACTGGAAAAATCAAAGTGTTCCAACAATACAGGATTGGATGTTGAAACTATTAGAGATGGCAGAAAATGATAAATTGACTTGCTTATTAAAAGACAATTCAAATTGTTACTTTCTTAAAGAGTGGAAACCATTGATGGACTATTTGCAAAAAGCAGGAGGAGTAAAGCTAATATGGGGATTTGATGATTAGATTATATATAAATAGTATATAATAGACAAGAAAAGTATATGAATGTCATATGAATAACCAGCATGTAAAAACAAACTATCTATTTTATTCTTATGACCATAGTTGGATGGGAGGTTATCCAATTTCTTTGTTTGTGTTTTTCTTTCTTTTTTTCCTTTACTGCACTTTTCTTTTCTTTTTCTTTTAATTTGTATTTCTATTTCCGTTTCATTCTTAACTTTTAGCTTTGTATATTTAAAATCCAATAAAATTTTAAAAAAAAAAAGAAAAGAAAGTTCAAAACAGCCGATTCAACATGTAGGAAAATGCTAATATCTTCAAATTTAGTACAAAAATAACAACAGGGAGACAATTATTTACTCTCAATCCTTAATATTTGGATGGAAAACAAGCCAAAACTTAAAAAGAATTCTAAAAAAAAATTCTAAAAAAAAATTAATCCCAAATTAAACCCAAAATTAAACCCAAAAATAACGATAAGCACCAAGAGAACTGCTTCTCCTTGCTGTAGAAAGCCTCTCTTAGGGTACACACACACACACACACACACACACACACACACACATATACATATATGTGTGTGTGTGTGTGTGTGTGTATGTATGTATGTGTATATATATATATATATATATATATATATATATATACATACATATACACACACATACATATATACATATATACATATATATACATACATACATACATACATACATACATACACACACATATATACATAGTGATTTAGAAATGGAGTGGCTGATCTTAATGTGCCTTTAAGGCTACAGTGCAGCTTGGAAAATGGTGATGTCCCAGCCTCCCGGCTAGCTCTTACCAGTCGAGTGCGAACTCTGCGATCTTCTGGCTGCAAGCTGCCGTCCGGAGTACAAATGGGGTGATTCCAAGTGTTTTCCTTATCCAGAAAAACACTCCTGGGCTTCAGGAAAAACCTGCCTGAGCCTGAAAAAAATGCCTTGTCAGTTCTGCCCGCTAAGCCCGCGGGCACAGCTGTTCAGTCCGCCATGTCCCCACCGGAAGTCCCCTGCAGTGTATTTCTTGACTACTGGTTCCTTTACTGTTGATAGTCAATCCTAAAGGGCAAAAACTATTCACTATTTCAACATCTTCATTGTCAATTCTTAGACTGGTTGCTATACCTGTTATTACTTTGGTCTTCCTGATATTTAATCTTAGTCCAATTTTTTTTCACTGTGCTCCTTGACTTTTATTGGGAGAGCTTCCAGATCATTTGCATTTTCAGCTATCAGAGTAGTGTCATTAGTACAGTGCATTATTGATATGTCTTCCTCCAATTTTAAAACCATGCCTACTTTCTTCCAAACCAGCTTCCTTCAATATATATTCAGCATACAGGTTGACTAAATAACGAAAAAGCATACAGCCTTCTCTCACACCTTTGTTATCTGGAGCCAGTCTGTTTTACCGTGTTCCTTCCAGACTGTGGCTTCCTGTTCTGTATTCAGGTTTCTCATGACAACAATGAGTTGTTCTGGAATTTTCATTTTCCTAAGGAATTTCCCAGCTTGACATGGGTGTTCCTATATACAGATGGTATATTTCTAGATGATAGGAATGTAAAAAAACTTAGCATGTCTGGGTGAAATTTATTGGTCTTTTCTGCCAAAGAGAAGCCCTTTGTACTACCCGACAGAATTCACAAAATACTTTGCGATGATGCACCAAAGGAATTAATGCAGCAGCCCACTAGTGAGCATAAAATAGATGTGTAGCTTAAATAGTCCAGAGGGTTACACATCAATGATATCACAATTTGTGTGCAAGCATAGACTTTGAGTAAAGAAACAGTGCCTACATTGTTTGTTTGTGTGTTACACTTCTATTCATTGTTTTTTCAGAATTAAAAACAATCTCAAGATGTTATTCTGATTTGACGTTGGCATGGGATTCATCTAAGACTGCATTGACACAAAAGCTCAAGAAGAGAAGAAGAAACAACAACAACCACAACAAACCCCCAGTAAAACAGTTTCAGAAAGACAACTAACAAATAGGAATGTTACTTCTGTGCTCTAAAACTACAAATTGCAGAAATATTCCCAAGCTCAGGAAAAACATTTCAGAGCAATAAAAAATAAAACACACAACTGACTAGCTGCTCTGAGCTAATTCTGCATGAATCACTTTATAGATATATGAAACAAAAAACATCATAGAGCAAAGGAAAAATGGATAGCTTCTCACTTAACAAACTGCTCCAGAGTTTCTCAACCTTGGCAACTTGAAGATGTGTGGATTTTGTGTCCCAGTATTCCCCAGCCAGCATGCAGAAATCTGCAACTCGAAGCCCACACATCTTAAAGTTGCCAAGATTGAGAAACACTGAACTACTCACATATAATTAAAAAAACCACATGTGTTTCAAATATCCAATGTTCCTCAGGAGTCTAAAAGTCTTAAATCACAATTCTCTCATACAATATTTAGAACAACCTTCTCCAAGCTACACTCGGATTATTGAGATCCCAATTCTGTAATTCTCACATATATCTTCATTTTAGAAACATTAACCAAAGAGAGAACTAGTTACATGAATTTGGTGGGATTTTGTCCATTGGGTGAGCCTCTTTACATTTTAGGAATATGGATATACTGTATGATATTTTTCCACCTTGTTTGGGGTAATTATATTTCCAAATGATAAATGCAGTTGTGTTTTTATTGGGGGGCACGTTGAAACAAATGATATTATTTTAGCTTATGTTTCATCAACCTGATGTCCTTCAAATATATTGGGACTACAGCTCTTAGAATTTTCAGCCATGGCCGAACTACAGAAAGGTCTGATCAAGAGCCTAAAAACCGTGCAATTAAGGAAAGCTCAGAAATTTGTTCCATCAAATTGCTATATGAATTTATCTTGCAAATGTATGGGTGAATTAGAATATGTGCACATGCTGAAATTTATGCTTCTTTAAATTTTGTGTTGCAATTTGCAACTGAAAATGAGCACATTTCAGGAAGAAAACCCTGCACACTGTATCAGAGAAATAAAAAGGGTATGCATGTGCTATTTCCTCTATACTGTAAGTGTAAATCTCTGGCTTGGAGTTTATATGAGATTCTGTGCAACTGCAAGCTAGTTTACTAAAAGTCAGCTGCTTTGTAGGTGTATTTACAGACATTATTTCATTTGTTATACAGTAGTTAGCTATTTGCCCAAGAGTAGAAGAGGCCTACTCTCAAGTTCCTACTTGTTCCTAAGATTCACTGAGTGACTGTGCACTGACCACCATTTTTCATCCTCAGCTACCTTACAGGGTTGTTGCAGTGATAAATGGGAGGAGGAAAGACATAAGAATGTTGTCACAACATTCTTGAAAGAAAATCAGGACCTAATAAATTCTCAGTTATGCTTAGAGTTTGAGGACCAGACCACCCAAACTTCTTCTATTGTGTCAACCCTCTCTATTTTTTGCAGCTCTTCTGCACTGCGGCTTCTCCTGTTGCAATGCCATAATGTGTTATTGCTCCCAAGCATTTGCGTGTTTGGGTCGGTAGACAACTCTGTGCCATAACGTGAACCGTGGGGGTGGAATCAGGACAGGTAAAATGACTGAGATATAATTTATAGGAAGCAATACTGTTAATGCATATGTGGCAGTGTTAGAATCTGGAATCATCACTGAACATGTGCCAATACTAGGAGCTGGGAGAAAAGTTTCAGGAC
The DNA here is from genome assembly GCA_023362775.1 of Charina bottae. NCBI lineage: Eukaryota > Metazoa > Chordata > Lepidosauria > Squamata > Charinaidae > Charina > Charina bottae. The sequence continues at coordinate 3,444,923 of JALMGJ010000012.1, forward strand.
ACATCCAAAGCATTTTTGGCAACACTATTGAGAGAGTTTGTAAATCTTGATTTATATGGGTAGTCCGCACTTAACAGCCACAACTGGGACCGGAATTTTGGTTGCTAAGTGAAGCGGTCATTAAGTGAATCTGACCCAATTTTACAACCTTTTTTGAGGCGGCCATTAAGTGAATCACTGTGGGCATTAAGTGAACCACATGGTTGTTAAATGAATCACACAGTTCCCCATTGATTTTGCTTGCCAGAAGCTGGCTAGGAAGGTTGAAAATGGTGATCATGTGACCACGGAACACTGTGATGGTCATAAATATGAACCGGCTGCCAAGCACCGAAATCGTGATCACATGACTGCAGGAACGCTGCGATGGTCGTAAGTGTGAGGACAGGTAGTAAGTTGGATTTTTCAGCACTGTCCTAAGTCCAAACCATCACTAAACAAATGGTTGCTAACCGAGGACTACCTGTACTCCATTCCATATTGACTAGATGGAGTTGACCCATTATTAGGTTAACCCCTCTGCTACTCAGACAGTTGCCTGTCACAGAGCAGTGTTTGTTTATTCTTGACTTGCTAGTCACTATATCTGCAACTGTCTGATTTGCACTTTATGGTGGACCATTCACTTTATGCACAACGAGGCCATACTTTTCCCTTTCAAGGAATATATTTTACTTCTGGTAGAGATCAATATGAAATTGACATTCCATGCCTTTTTCTTCTTTTTTGGAACAGCAATGCTTTCACTTTTAAAAATATGTCCATACTGACAGCCTTTGTGCCCTGCAGCTTTATCATATGGATAGCAGTTATTACCATTGTTATTATTTGTGATTTGCTGGGCTGCAGCCCAATTTCCATTTCCTTTTAAGAAACGCCATCCAGAATCTTTTGGATGCAGACATCAAAGCAGAGTTTATTCTCAGCTTTTTCCCAACAGCTCAAGAAAGTGGTACAGCCCCCCCATCTCCAGCACAAACCACAAGCAACTTCCAAATGTTTTCTAATTTAAAAAGTAAAAACAAAAGCATAACAGAGAAATGTTAAAAAGAGAATACATAAAGAACACAGTTTTCTATTTCTTTCATTTCCTCTCATATACTTCTACAACTATATTTCTTATTGAATCCCATACTCCCTACTGCATAAAACCTAGTTTCCACTGGACAGTTTTTTTCCCAACAGCACAAATATGCTGCATATTAGAATAAATCCAGCATCAAAACATTCAGCCAGTCTTCTTAACAGGAATATTATTTTTACTAATACAGGCGATAGATCCTGAGATAAAGGAAAAAATAGTTAATACATTGTTTATGTCTTAATAATCCAAGTGAGTTTCAGAAATAAGACGGGCAGGTTTTTTAGAAGCCTACTAAGGACAATGACATTGTACATTGAGAGCATCCTACATCCACTGGCAGTGCTGGCTGGAATTGATGGGAACTGGAGTCCTAGTGGCATCTGGAGGGCCACAGTTCCCACACCTGGTTTAGAATAGATCCCTACTTTCTCCACTGAGCACAGCTGCCTGAACTGCATTTCCCAGCAAGGGAGAGTTGTGGAAAGAACTCATACAACCATAAAATTGATGTTCAGACATGGACCTGGAGACCAGGGTGAGACTTTCAGTTACTGGCCAGGAAGTGAGCACTGAATGGCTGGTGATTCTTTGTGCTGAGCTATTGGCCAGAAAGAACAAGCACTGACGGCTTGCAGTCATCTAAACATACGTCTCAGGTGCAGTTTAAACTGGAGTCATGTAGGATGGAAGGATAGGTGGTCTGAAAGTCCCCGTGGCCTGACTGATATAGGAAAACATGTTTCAGATGTTTGGTTCCTAATTAGGAGTATACGTAGGTAAAATCCACCCATGTATAGAATGATTTCATAATACACTATACCATTCATCTAAGACAGCTTGCATTTGGCCAGTTTTTAAGATTACAGCATAACTGCTCATTTAGGTATCTTTAATCAATGTAGATATTGTATAGTTTCAATACAGCAATGAAATATGTTTTCCTAAGGCATTTACCACCAGGGCTAAAGATCAGACTTGTTGTTTATTCGTTCAGTCGTTTCCGACTCTTCGTGACTTCATGGACCAGTCCACGCCAGAGCTTTCTGTCGGCCGTCACCATCCCCAGCTCCCCCACGGTTGAGTCCGTCACCTCCAGAATACCATCCATCCATCTTGCCCTTGGTCGGCCCCTCTTCCTTTGGCCTTCCACTTTCCCTAGCATCAGCTTCTTCTCCAGGGTATCCTGTCTTCTCATTATGTGGCCAAAGTACTTCAGTTTTGCCTTTAATATCATTCCCTCAAGTGAGCAGTCTGGCTTGATTTCCTGGAGTATGGACTGGTTTGATCTTCTTGCAGTCCAAGGCACTCTCAGAATTTTCCTCCAACACCACAGTTCAAAAGCATCTATCTTCCTTCGCTCAGCCTTCCTTACGGTCCAGCTCTCGCAGCCATAGGTTACTACAGGGAATACCATTGCTTTAACTATGCGGACCTTTGTTGTCAGTGTGATGTCTCTGCTCTTAACTATTTTATCAAGATTTGCCATTGCTCTCCTCCCAAGAAGTAGACGTCTTCTGATTTCCTGGCTGCAGTCAGCGTCTGCAGTAATCTTTGCGCCTAGAAATACAAAGTCTGTCACTGCCTCCACTTTTTCTCCCTCTATTTGCCAGTCATCAATCAAGCTCGTTGCCATAATCTTGGTTTTTTTGAGGTTTAGCTGCAACCCAGCTTTTGCACTTTCTTCTTTCACCTTCGTCATAAGGCTCCTCAACTCCTCCTCGCTTTCAGCCATCAAAGTGGTATCATCTGCATATCTGAGATTGTTAATGTTTCTTCCAGCGATTTTAACTCCAGCCTTGGATTCCTCAAGCCCAGCATGTCGCATAATGTGTTCTGCGTACAGGTTGAATAGGTAGGGTGAGAGTATACAACTCTGCCGTACTCCTTTCCCAATCTTAAACCAGTCCGTTGTTCCGTGCTCTGTTCTTACCGTTGCTACTTGGTCGTTATACAGATTCCTCAGGAGGCAGACAAGATGACTTGGTATCCCCATACCACCAAGAACTTGCCACAATTTGTTATGATCCACACAGTCAAAGGCTTTAGAATAGTCAATAAAACAGAAATAGATGTTTTTCTGAAATTCCCTGGTTTTCTCCATTATCCAGCGGATATTGGCAATGTGGTCTCTAGTTCCTCTGCCTTTTCTAAACCCAGCTTGTACATCTGGCAATTCTCGCTCCATGAATTGCTGGAGTCTACCTTGCAAGATCTTGAGCATTACCTTACTGGCATGTGAAATAAGTGCCACTGTTCGATAGTTTGAACATTCTTTAGTGCTTCCCTTTTTTGGTATGGGGATATAAGTTGATTTTTTCCAATCTGATGGCCATTCTTGTGTTTTCCAAATTTGCTGGCATATGGCATGCATCACCTTGACAGCATCATCTTGCAAGATTTTAAACAGTTCAGCTGGGATACCATCGTCTCCTGCTGCCTTGTTATTAGCAATGCTTCTTAAGGCCCATTCAACCTCACTCTTCAGGATGTCTGGCTCTAACTCACTGACCACACCGTCAAAGCTATCTCCAATATTATTATCCTTCCTATACAGATCTTCCGTATATTCTTGCCACCTTTTCTTGATCTCTTCTGCTTCTGTTAGGTCCTTACCATCTTTGTTTTTGATCATACCCATTTTTGCCTGGAATTTTCCTCCGATGTTTCTAATTTTCTGGAAGAGGTCTCTTGTCCTTCCTATTCTATTGTCTTCTTCCACTTCCGCACATTGCTTGTTTAAAAATAATTCCTTATCTCTTCTGGCTAACCTCTGGAATTTTGCATTTAATTGGGCATATCTCCCCCTATCACTGTTGCCTTTTGCTTTCCTTCTTTCTTGGGCTACTTCCAGTGTTTCAGCAGACAGCCATCTTGCCTTCTTGGTTTTCTTTTTCTTTGGGACGTTTTTTGTTGCCGCCTCCTGAACAATGTTGCGAACTTCTGTCCATAGTTCTTCTGGGACCCTATCTACTAAATCTAGTCCCTTAAATCTATTCTTCACCTCCACTGCATATTCCTTAGGAATATTAGTGAGCTCATATCTAACTGATCTGTGGGTCTTCCCTATTCTCTTTAGTCTGATTCTAAATTTTGCAATAAGAAGTTCGTGATCTGAACTACAGTCAGCTCCAGGTCTTGTTTTTACCGACTGTATAGATGTCCGCCACCTTTGGCTGCAAAGGATGTAGTCAATCTGATTTCGGTGTCGACCATCTGGTGAAGTCCATGTATAAAGTCGTCTTTTAGGTTGTTGGAAGAGAGTGTTTGTTATGCACAGTGAGTTGTCTTGGCAAAATTCTATCAGCCTATGTCCTGCTTCATTTTGTTCTCCCAGACCATGCTTGCCTGTAATTCCAGGTGTCGTCTGACTACCCACCTTAGCATTCCAGTCTCCTGTAATGAAAATAACATCTCTTTTTGGTGTATTATCTAGTAGGTGCTGCAGATCCTCATAGAACTGATCTACTTCTGCTTCTTCAGCATCTGTGGTTGGGGCGTATATTTGGATCACTGTGATGTTAAATGGCTTACCCTGAATTCGAATTGAGATCATTCTATCGTTTTTTGGATTGTATCCAAGCACTGCTTTAGCCACTTTATTATTAATTATGAAGGCTACTCCATTTCTTCTGTGGTCCTCTTGTCCACAGTAGTAGATCTGGTGGTCATCTGATGTGAAGTGGCCCATCCCAGTCCATTTCAGTTCACTGACACCTAAAATGTCTATATTTAATCTTGACATCTCACCAATAACCACATCCAATTTGCCCTGGCTCATAGATCTTACATTCCAGGTTCCTATGGTGTGTTGATCTTTAGAACATCGGATTCGTCGTTCACCACCAGCACCGTCGGCCGCTAGCCGTCCTTTCGGCTTTGAGCTAGCTGCGTCATCACATCTGGGGCTAGTTGAACGTATCCTCTGTTCCTCCCCAGTAGCATTTTGACCATCTTCCGACCTGGGAGTCCCATCTTCCGATGGTATACCGACATATCTTTGGTTGTACTGATCCATTTAGTTTTCATGGCAAGAATACTGGGGTGGGTTGCCATTACCTTCCCCAGGGATCGTATTTAGTCTGACCTCTCTGCCACGACCTTCCCGTCTTGGGTGTCCCTTCACGGTTTAGCTCATGGTTTCATTGAGGTGCTCAAGCTCCAGCACCACGACAAGGTAACGATCTCCTTTGCTGGAGAAAGATCAGACTACGATGCCTTTATAGAAGTGAGCTATTGAAGGAAAAGAGGCTGATTCATTAAGGAAAGAACCTTTTGGTCCATAGAATGCAATAAATGTTTGGCACAGCAATTCCCTGTATCAATTGAAACACTCTGATGACAGAGCACCTGCCAGGGCAGAAGTGAGGACAGAGACATTTGAACCTCACCCTCCTTTTCCAGTTTCATTTTTAAAACACTACGTTCCCACTGCAAATTTCCAAGTTTAGATAAAACAATTGGAACCCTGCTCCCTTCATCAAAATATTGCCTTGAGTGTGGTTTCTTGGACTGAGGATATCTGTGGGAGAGCAGTTTATACGTATGATGCTGGATTCTCTTCGTAGGCTTTTACTCTGGATGACCTCATCTCTTCCTGATATTTTTATTTAAGAGATTCTTCTGTGATCTTTGGGGCCTAGAACACACAAAAATAATGCACCAGAAAGAACGAAAGAACAAAAGAGAGGAAGAAGTGTGGAATGTTTAATAATAATAATAATAATAATAATAATAATAATAATAATATGCATTGCACTGATTCCTCTGTCAACAATACTGAACAAGTCAGGCCATGGCTATCAAACATCAAAAACATCTGCCAGGCTATCCCACCTCCTTTACATGGATGATCTGAAGCTGTATGAAAAAACACCATCTGGAATGGAATTGCTCCTCAACACTGTCTGAATATACAGCCAATGGAGTTTGGACTGGACAAATGTGCCACCCTTACCATCAACAGGGGAAAAATAGTGAAAACTGAAGGAATCAAGATGCCCTATGATTTAACATCAAGAGTCTGGATAAAGAAGATCACTACAAATACCTGGGCATCCTTCAGGCTGACAACATCAAGCACACTGAATTCAAGAAGAAGGTTAGTAGTGAATACGTCAGAAGAGTGAGGAAGATCTTAAAGTCCAAACTCAGTGGCGGAAATACCATCAAGGTGATTAACACCAGGGCAGTTCCAGTCATTAGATACACATCTGGAATAGTGGACTGGACTCAAGCTGAACTAGAAGCAGTGGATAGGAAGGCCAGAAAGATAATGACAATGAATCATGCCCTTCATTCACACAGCGACACTGACAGACTCATTTACCACGGAGCATAGGTGGGTGTGGAATGTTGCAAGTACACCAGTCAATTGAAAAAGAAAAAGGGGCATTGGAAGAATATCTGAAGGACAGTGAAGATGCGCTGAAGGTAGTACACCATGAAGGCCTACTAAATACTGAAGAGACCAAACTGGCCTACAAGAAAGACCAAATGAAGAATAGCAAAGAGACATGGCAAGGCAAAGTATTACCTGGCCAGTACATAAAAAAAACTAGCAGGCAAAGCAGAGAACAACAAGACTTGGCAATGGCTAAGAGCAGGAAAGTTGAAGAAAGAGACAGGCTAATTCTGGCTGCACAAGACCAAGCCAAGACACAAGACAAATGCATATAAAGCCAGAACTGAGAAGACAGCAACAGACAGCAAATGCCATCTCTGCAAAGAAGCTGAAGAAACAGTGAGCCGCTGAGTTAGCTGCTGCAAGAAGATCACACAGACTGATTACAAACAATGGCATGACAAAGTAGCAACAATTGTTACTACTTATTCCAATTCTGGCATTGGAATGTTTGCCAGAAATACCACTTGCCTGCAAGCAAAAACTGGTGAGACCACAAAATAGACAAAGTAATAGAAAATGAAGAAGCTAAAGTGCTCTGGGACTTCAGAATTCAAACAGACAAGCATCTGCCACACAACACTCCAGACTGAACAATTGTTGGTAGGAAAAACAAAAAAGTCTGGATAGTGGACATTGCAATACCTGGAGACAGCAGAATAGAACAAAAAAGAACTGGAGAAAATCACAAAATATAAACACCTGCAAATAGAAGTAGAATGACTATGGCACCTGCCTATCCCAGGTCCTTGGGAAGGACTCGATAGGTGGACAAAAATGCCAAATCCAGTCTAAACATCTGGCTGACTGTGCAACCAACCATAATATAGATTTCTAAATCTGAGGCTGCTCCCCGCCCCTACTTGCTTACCTTTAGTCACTGAGGATTTTAAATAAACTTCTGCTTGCAGGAAATCTTGGGCTTTTGCTGTTTTGACATGGTTTTTAAGCAGTTAATTTCTAAAACCCTATTATTGTTAGCCGCCCAGAGTCACTGGTTTGAGATGGGCGGCTATATAAATTGAATGAATGAATGAATGAATGAATGAACGAATGAACGAACAAACAAACAAACAAACAAACAAGAAAGATTTTATGCTGAAGGCTTGGATTATAAACATTTTTGTCATATTCATAATTTAATATCACAAAAACTTAATTTTGGGTTTCCTTTTGTTTTAAGCTATTAAGAGTTCTTGATGGGCTGCTGTGTGCATTTGCAATTATGATGATGTTGACTCGATTTATTATTTCAAACCTCTCAAAAAGATGCTATCAGTGTTTCAAATACTGGCTGCAGAAAGCATTCATCAGCGTCTTAAATGTATCATTCCTATAGGAAAGGATTGCGGAAGTTGGAGGGGCTGGGCACAATGGTTTCGGCAAGGGAATTGAGATTGGAAGCGAATCCTTTTATGCCGCTCAAAACTCCCAAGGGGCTGAGGACATTCCACTGTGGCTGGCTATGATCAGTGCCTGTGTTCCCACTGCAGAGTTTGTGTGTGTGTGTGTGTGTGTGTGTGTGTGTGTGTGCATTGCAGTAATTATGCTCTAGTTATCCCCAGCTGGAGCCATCTCCCTTGAGGTCCATTACCAGCTGGTAGCGTGCTGAAAATGCTGTGGTGGGTGCTGACTCAGCTTAAAAATCAGACTCACGATGCAAGCTCATTCATAGTATGCCCCAATCACTCTACTCTGCTATGGTCAGCAGAATTGTGCCCCAGTGACAATTAGAGGGAAGGCATGTAGGTCTGAGCGGGGGGGTGGGGAGCTTCAAATCTTGGGACTTCTTGCTGTCTGTGAGATTTTGGCCTGTGGTCCAAACTGGATCATTGGCCATCCCTGCCAAATCCTAACAGACTCACCTTCAGCTTTTTCTAGCTCGTAGGCCCTGGTGGGAGTTTCATATAATTCTGCAAAATGTTGGCTAATCTAAACCTTGTGGATATTCAGGAACAGTGCAGAATTTGTAGTGTCAGGGAGCTGCTTATGTTACTCCAATATCAATCCTGGCTGTGCTTCATAAGAGTGGGATTTCCTCCTTAATCCAAAAATGGGGGCTGGTCTTCAAATGTCTCTTACCTTCATATTGAACTGAGATGGATTGGGAGACTTCTGTTGATCTCTTGCAGATTATGGAGAGGGCATACAAAACTTACAGCAAATTAGTTTTTATCCTTATCTAGACTTACCATATTTTCAAGCAGGTCAGCCAGGACAATGTTCATATCAATAGGTTTATGCAGGGAAAGCCAGAACATGCAGGTTTTAGGGCTCTTTCAGAACTTTGCACAGTTCTGCCCGATGAATAAACCCACCCACCCTGCCCAAAGGAGTGCCTGGGTTAAACAATTCACACTAGCTCCCTCTTTACCTGCCCAGTTTCTCACTGGCTGTTCAGGCTGGCAGAGGAAGGGTTGTGACAGATGGCTAAAAGTGCCCTCCCCCTTGGTAGCTTTGTAATCTTACTTTCCTGGACTGTTTTGTAACCCAGCCAAGATGCCCAGATTAGTATGCAAACTTGGGAAAATCCCAGACAAATCATGCTGCTTGATAAGCCTATCCTTGCCCAGCCTGACCCGCCACCCCACCGGGCCTTTGGACCAGAAAATATTTAAGAGTAATCCACAGTCTTGCAATTCTATAGGCCTTCAAGCTAATTCTGCTTGTGGAGGATCTTGTTTTACTGTTTAAATGCAAATTTGACTTCTGAACCACTTGTTTAGGCTAGGTTCAGGCATCCAAGGGACAAAGGGCAGTTTAAAAATATTTCTTACATAATAGCAATTCTATGAAAGGAGCTATGGTCTTTGCCCCAAAGTCCTGGCCTGATGGCATCATTGTAGAAGAACAGAACTTGAGACAGCAGCTCAGTTTGGGAACTGGCAGGATGCCTGGGTTAGGACAAGTGGGTCACTCAAAGAGACACACTCTTCTGACTGAGCAGGCGTCTCCTGTGGCACTCATTACTGCTGAAGGCAGTAGGAGACAGATGAGATACGTGTGTGTGTGTGTGTGTGTGTGTGTGTGCTGTGTTGTGTTTTTAAAAGGCTAACTTTTGTATCAATAATGCTTTTTGTGGAGAAATCTTCTGCACGAGAAATGTTCGTAGTACAGAGAAAAAGAAATACAGATCACCAGTTTTCACGCTTCAGTGTGTTGTCTGATTGCATTGAGAGTAAATGGGGTGGGCCATCTGCACCCCTTGGTTGCATACAAACTCCTAAGCCTCATTCTTGCAGCTTCTGGAGCCTCCTTGGATTCTAATGGTTGAAAATGGATGGTAGGATTTTTTGCAGGAAGAAATACAAAAAAACTGCAGGATAAGTCCAAAAGCAAAACAAAGGGAAAAAAACTCAGTCTGTCTTCAAAATACCTTACTCAAATGCAAGGAAACAAATAACCTGGTCCCACCAATTTACAACATTTCCTCATGTCCATGCCAACTCTCAGATGCCTCACAAATATTAAGTAAACCCAAATACTTCTACTTCATGTGTCAGAAGGCTACCTGTGTTAGTTTTGGGCAGTAAAAGCAACAAAGAATTTGTAAGTAGTATTAGTATGCCTTTTTTAACAGTGGCTTATCTGTTTGTTTAATCAGTGACGTCATCAAAGTAAGCAAACCCCACATGGTGCTGACGTCACCAGGTCATGACCCTAAGCGGAAGTGACGTGCCCAATCCCCACCCGCCGGATATGACATACATAGCCCTCCTCCCCCGGAAGTGATGTGCATAATCCTCCCCCCACGTGGCGCAGGACTCACAAGGTCATGACCCTAGCCGGTGGATATGACGTTTGGGGCCTAAACCCATCAAGAAAAGCGTGAGTCGCAAGGTCATAACCCTAATCAGATAAGGTGTGTTGCAATACGAGATGGGCGGTAAAGAAATATGACAAATAAATAAATAAATAAATAAACCTGGCCCCATCAAGAAAGGTGTGGCAGTCAACCCCCTGGGTACGTGATTAGCTTAACCTCTAGCCTAATTCTATGGGCATTCAAAACCGAAAAACTAAGTCAAGTGAATAATTAACAGAACCCTAGGCTGCACTGTATTTTTGGGAAACAAACCCTACTTTGTGCCCTGTGAAATAAAATTGCTTTTAATTTTTGTGGAGTTTTAAAAACCAGCGCTTTGAATGCTGGAAAAGGAGCCCCTAAAAGGCAGCCACAGCCTGCATTTGACCCCTTTTTCTAAAAGGTTTTTATTTCTAGGCGGTTTTAAAATCCCTTCCTTGAATGCAGGAAAAAAGCCCTTTTAAAACCACAGCCGGCCTTTACCTTTGTAAAAATCTAACGACACATATTTTGCCAATTGGACCCGCAAATCCACATGTACACGTAAGCATTTGAAGCATGGCCTTAATAAAATTTATTCCACCCCTACAGCAAAAGACAAGGAATATTAACAGGAATTAAAATACTCACAAGCGGCAATCAACCAGGCAGCAAGTATCCGGTCGTGATACTTATTACGGATACATGTCAGGACCGTGATTCCGTGCATGCGTCTTTGTGTCTGCTAGTAAAATGGGGTTAGGCCTTGTTCAGGACATGCCCAGGCATGTCAGACCCCCACGATTCTGGGCATGCGCAAGGCTCAATGACGTGTCCTTTGAGGGGGGCTAAAGATGATCTGTTCACCATTTCACAATTTGCCTCGTAAGTATTACAGGATGTGTCCACTGTTTTCCACTGTTCCTCATCGCTAAATCTGCAGCACAGCTTACTACATCCGTATAACACCGGTCCAAAGAATTCATTTTCTTTATCAAAGCCCCGACAGCAGTTTTTGCTGCATTCTGCCAGCAGCGGCCTTGAGTTGCCCCTTGTGTTGGTAGGGGTGTCTAACGAGGTAAAAAGGCTTGCAGAACCTTTATTAAGCACTTCTTTGGAATCTGAGGCTGCCGTATTATTTTCAAGCCTGGCTAGGTTTAAACCGGTAGCTGTTCAGGTCTGTCTACACAAACTCCCCCACCCCTGCTGGATGATGAGATGTGCGCCATTCTTCAGAGAGCTGATTTGTCTGAGGATGACAAGATTAAGCTCTACAATTCCGTGCTGCAGAGGTTTCTAAGGCTGACCAGGCAAAATGAGTCTGAAAAGGACTGACTGAATCTCCAGAATCTCCAGAATCTCTGGAAGAGCCTCGGCCACTTCCAACATTGCCAGAACAGCCGCCACAGCCATCTCCGCAGGACACAGCAATGCATGAGATCCTAAGGGGTGTAAGCACCCGTTACAGGAAAAATGCTGAACTTTTACTGAACAAAATGAAACAGCATCAGGACGTCTCAACCTGGGATGATTGTGGTACCATTTTATACAAAGGTGTCCCTATTCCTGGTATTAATATTTTAGACTTGGTGAAAGGCGCCTCGCAACACCAGGAACTTACTGAGAAGCGGAAACCTAAAGGCTGGGATGAATTTATGAATGTTATGGCTGAGGTGAATGTTCCTACATCCGTGTTGGGGTCTACAACTGTTAAAGACCAGTTAGAAAAGCTGAAAGAGTCTGTGGCTCTTAAGGATGAAACTGCTACTAGTCCCATTATGGCCGTCCCTTTTGGGGCTCAGAAGTCTCTGTTTACCGGCACCCCCTCTAGCCCTTGGACATTAAATCCTAGAGGTAGGCTCAGGTTTGGTGACTGGCTCAGTTTGTAAAATGAATTTAAAAAACTGTGAAACAAGCAAAAAGTTTATTTCTTTGTCTTTATTTTATAGTAAGGCCGACACGCCTCCATGCACTGATAATGGGCACATGCTCCAAGCCCCCTCCCCAACTTTATGCTTTTTACAAACCTCTTTACCATTTGGTCATTTTTAATATTGTCCTCAGAGTACAGCTTTAAAACATTTTCATAATCCATGCCTTTAGACCGGTTCAATAGAAAAAACACACAGTGCTGTCCGCAGGTCATCGCGCGGTGGTGTTGCAGTTGATGTTGGTGAAATGTGTACTTCTCAGCTTGCCGCTCTAAAAACTTCACTATGGATCCAGGAAAGTCAGGGCTATCTGGCGGTCTTCCATAAGAATCAAAAAATTCGCCATATCCAGGAGATGGGAAGTAGAGGGCCAGCCAGTGTTCACCAGGCAGAGTTTGAGGGTGGGTATTTACAATTAATCGAAAAGGTCTTTTGGAGATTTGTCTCTGGGGTAGCAGGTCACAAGGGTAGACCCCCTAGAAAGCCAGTATTCCCAGAGAACAAACGGAGGAGCTGCAGGGTGTCCATTCTCACATATACAGTAATCAAAAAGCACATTCCTTGTGTGACTTATTTCAATAAGTTTTTCAAAGATTGCATAGAGAATCATGTTGACGGTGTTGGGGAGGGGTCGTGCAAATCTAATTTCGGCTCTGAGGTTACCATTCCTGATCAAAGAATAGATCTCAGAGCACCCATAATCAGGACTCAAGTCAAAACAATACAAAGTATACCCTTGGCTAAACTCTTCCCGGCTGGTTAACAGCAGCCTGTCTTTCATGCTTTGCCTGTTGCTTGCACCATCTGCATGTACTCTCTCACAAAAAGACTGTGCTCATAATCGGGCTGAAGAGGCTTTGCGAGAATCTGCTCGCCATCACAATCCAGGGCACAAAAATTGACATTGCAGTGTTGAAAATTGAAAGGGTTTCTCTCATAATCCCTGCTAAAGGCAGCATTGTCCACAAACCCAATCACTAATTGTTTAGGTAGCTGGCCCAGAAATAGGTTTTCCTGATTACACACAAGGCTGCCTGCAGGAATGCTGTAAACCTTCATCCCCACTCGATCAATGGGGTATTTGGCATTGGAGGTGAGCAAAGCTTCTGCGTGGCCCAGGCGCACTCCCGGGGCTACTTTTACACGTTTTACAAAGAGAGAAGCCATCAGGAGTTGCACTTTGTAATTCTCATTGCTATCCTTCATCAGGCAAAATTCATTTCTGCTTCTTGTGAGTTTGACTTTCAGGTCAACTCCATTAATTAGCAGTTTGTCTTGAAAAAACAGATCGTTATGCAAAGACCCAAGCAGGTCCCATTTACGACTACCGGCCGTGTGTCTTGCTCTTGTTCTGAAGCCCAAGTTGCCTGCAGGTGTCATCAGAGTGCTCTCCATGAGCGCTGAGGCATCTTTGTAAAACCTGCCACCTGTAAATTGGCTTCCCAACGCATCACCACCAAAGTTCAGAATCAGTTCAATCATGGCCCGATAAGAATAGCAATGATGGCTCTGTGTAATGAGTCAATCTCCCAAGGTAACATCCAGCTGGTTAAACAATGATGCTATGGGGTAGTTGGTCAGGGCCACCCTTGCACCACCATCGATATCTGTACCGTCAGCCTTTACAATCTTGCAACTCACATACAGCAGGGTGTTGTTTAAGTCCGTGTAATGCTCGCCATGCCCCGTGATAAAAAATTCCAAGGGCGCGTTGGGTGATAGTGTGGATAAAGGAGGGATCTCGACATATGTTCTGTTTTCAATACTGGTCTGTGTAGGCGCCAGTTGAAAAAGATCCAGTTCTCATTTAACACATTCCTCTGAAGCAGAATGAATAAATGACATATTGTATTAGAATATGTCTTGCTTGTCACAGGGCTTCCTCTTCTGTGCATGTCTCCTCTTGGTATGACAGGGCTTTTTCACAAGTCTTCTCTTTTTAAACGGAATAGGCGGACCCAATGCGTAATTCTTCCTGGCTACGAACATCCCTGATCCCTCCTGCCCCCTCTCAACAATATGGGATACAAGATGCCCCACATCTCTGGCAATGTTTTTGGCAGCAGGTTTCACATGCGGCTTAATGATTTCTAATCCTCGCCTCAGAAAAGGCATTGCTTTTCGAAAAAGTCCACAGAACTGTTGGGGTGTGTGTTTTCTTGCACAGGCAGAGTAGCAGAAGCTTTAGCAGTAGAGACCAATAAAGACGCAGACGCCAGTCATTGTAGTAACTTAGTTGCAGTTGTATTAGCTTCTCATTCAAACAAATAATATTTACAGCTTTTTCCAGATCCCTGGAAGTGTCCACATACCAGATAGTAGAAAGAAACAGAAACAGAAACAGAGTAAGCAGGGTGGGGCAGGCAGGCTCATTTATACTCTTCAGCCTGAATCACGTGCTGCCTGACCTTTTAAAGTTTGCAGGTGTTTACCTAATAAGGTTATATTGCTGTGACTTACCCTCAAGGAATAATACACCAACAAGAACAGCCCTCCTAAACCTGTCCTGTACATGATGGGGGCTCCTTGGAAGCCTGCAAGCCCACCACCGGCTTGTGCCCTGTAGTAAGCCACATAGTCTTGAGGGCTCTTGTGCTCCTTGATTACAACCATCCTTCACTTTTCTGAGGCCTAAAATGAAGCTTGACAATCCCCTTCCCATGATAAAAATGCACGTTTTTGTCCTGGTCAGTTTTGATTTCTATAGTAATGGTATCGATGTGATGCTTGCTGACTGGTACATAATGTGAGCAGTCACAGGTCATTGTGATGAAATCATTGTCTTGCCCCCGCGCAGGCACACAGCGCAGTAATGGCACATAGAAGTCACCCAGTATCTGGGGCTCTACAATGTCTGTATAAACATATAAGGTGTTGAATCCGGGGAACATGCCTAATAGATGTCCACGTTCTCCGCTAACTAGAATGGTATATGGTTCATCTCCTTTAAGATTAATTTTTTGAACCACTGCAGGGTCGCCTTAGGTCCATCCTTGGCATTCGATATAAGCTTGTTCATATTTTCTAACAGTTGTCAGATGCTGGTATAGTACCCACTGTTGTATATATTTTTTATGTCTGTAGAATATGTGGCTGAGTTTTTAAAAAGCCAGGCCTCAAAACTTTTTTCCTGTTTGGGCTCAGAGAGCACATGTTTACCCCCACTCAGGAATGCTAATTGCTTTCAGGTGCCAGCCAGTCTGAGAGTTTTGACCAATCAGAATTAGCTGTTAGAGCTTTGCCCATATTGGGAATCTGTTGCCTAGGTGTTTTTGGTCACATGCTGAATCCTGTCCACTCAGAGGCTGGTCAGGTAAAGGTTTAAAAATGTAAATGCCTTTTGTTCTTTTGTTCTCTGCCTCTGCATTCTGCTCTCTGCTATCTAAATGGCTATGTTAATCAGCCATGCCATGCTTTGGCTAAAGAAGAAGATTCAAGGTTTGTTCCTATGTTTTTGTTTTAAATAAAGCAACGTTTTTACTACAAACTTATCTCTTGGTTTTTCCATAACTCTGATCACAAATTTTATAAAAATACAAAAGGTTATGGGCCCAGCAATTGCTTCTGGATCAGAGACAAAACTTATGGAATTATGAGAGAGAAGAAAGCTGACCTGTTTTAGTCTGCATTTGGAGAGGCTTCTTTTGTTTTTTGAAACTTGCCGGCAGTTACAGGAAGTTTCCATTGGAGGCGGAGTTTTGCCTCGTGTTTGCAAGCCTCGTGGTGTTTTTTGGATTACTACAACAGGGGAGAGAAGGAGCCATGGCTGCTGCTACAGCTTCTAATTTTCAAGGTATGCTCCTGGAAAGGCTTTCTAATTCTAATTATTTGAACTGGTCTTTGAAAATGGAAAGTTTCTTGAGGAGAGAAAATTTATGGTCTGCAATTTCTGAACAAATTCCTCAGAATCCAGATCAAGCCTGGTTGAGGAAAGATGAGAAATGCAAAGCCTCCATTATTTTGGCTGTTCAGGATGATCAGCTTATTCACGTGAGAGGCAGAGAAACTTCCAAAGACTTATGGGACTATTTGCGTGATTTATATGTGAAAACTAGTCCAGGCAGCAAGGTTATTTTAACGAAAAAACTGTACAAGGCTCACTTGCCTGAGAATGGAAATTTGCCAGATCATCTCCACAAGCTTCAGAATTATTTTGTGGAACTTCAAGAGCGTGGGATGGAATTTACCCCCCTGATGAAAGCCTACATTATGCTTTCTTCGTTGAATGAGTCCTGGGACACTTTAATTTGCTCCATGGAGGGAATACCAGAAGATGATCTATCTCCATCGTTTGTGTCTACCCGACTGCTTGCTGAGTGGGAGAAAAGACAAGATAAAGCTGCCTCCATTTCTACAATAAAGTCTTCTCGTGGCCAGCAGAGGGAGCGGAAGAGCTCTGAATTCCAAGTTTCTGCATTATCCAGCAGGCGATGCTTTACCTGTGGATCCCCTGCTCATCTGCAAAAGGACTGTGTTCAAAAGAAGAAGACTTCTCGCAAGAAAGAAGAGACTTCTGGAAAGAAGATTCTTCATGCAAAAGTTGTTGAGAACTCTGATAATAAAGATTTGTGGGTTCTTGACAGTGGGGCCAATTCTCATATTTGTCACAATAAAGATTCCTTTCTGTCTTTGTCTAAAACTAACAAACAAAAAGTTTCCTTAGCAGATGGATCTGTATCCAAGATCGTGGGTGAAGGTGAGATCAATCTTCCATGTTTGGGGGAAACTGTTAAAAATGTTTTGTTTGTGCCTAATTTTCAAAGCAATCTCTTGTCTGTGGGGCAGCTAGTAGCCTCAGGTTATGTAGTAACTTTTAAGAAAGAGGGTTGTGATATTAGAAAGAATGGCAAAGTAGTTGCAAAGTGTTTGCAGAAAGATTCTCTGTACATTGTACAAAATGCTGAAAAGCAGCAAATTGCTAAAGCTAAGGCTGTTTTTGAAAATAAGCCCTTGCACGACCAGTGCATCCATTTATTACATAGGAGATTTGCTCATGCTAATTTTAAGTACATTTCTCAAATGCCTAGTTATTCTGCTGATTTAAAATTGAAGCCTTGTGATAAATATCTGGATTGTGCAGTTTGCAAGGAGAATAAGACTACTAGGGCTCCTGTGAAGAAGTTTTCTGATAGGTCCACCTCTAGGCCTCTAGAGATCATTCATTCTGATGTAATAGGCCCCTTTTCTCCTAGTCTTGGGGGAGCAAGGTACATTTTGACCTTCATAGATGATTTTTCCAGGTACACATTCATTTATTTGCTAAAACACAAAGATGAGGTCTTTGGTAAATTTAAGGCTTTTGTGGCTTGGGCGAATGGAAAATTCCCAAGGCCAGTGTCTGCTTTGCAATCAGATCGCGGTGGCGAGTATCTATCCTCAAAGTTTAAAAGCTTTTTGTTAGAAAAAGGGATAGAACACATTTTAGCTAACCCTTACACTCCAGAACAGAATTCTGTTGCAGAGAGAAAAGGTAGAACATTGCAGGAAGCAATGATGTGTTTGCTGAAGGATGCTAGTTTGCCTTTTAGGTATTGGGGAGAAGCTGTTACTACAGCGTGTTATGTACAGAACAGGCTGTTTAGCAGTGCAATTCAGGATGTCCCTTTTCATTTGTTCTATGGTGTGAAGCCTAAAGTAAGCCACCTCAGGGTGTTTGGAAGCACAGCTTGGGTCCACATTCCCAAACAGCTGAGGCGCAAGGGGGCTTCCAGAACAAAGAAAGCAATCTTTGTAGGGTATGAACAGAGTCAGAGAAGCTACAGGTTCATACTGGATAATCAACTGATAATTAGTAAAAGTGCTTCTTTTGCTGAGCAGAATTGGGACAAAATAAACTCTAGTTCTTCAGTTGATTTATCCATGGGGAAGCAGCAAAGTCTTGCTGATGGTGATTTGCAGGAATCACCTAGTGAAGTCAATGATCAGGAAGCTGACTTGTCTGGAAAGTCAGAGGTTTCTGAGGACAATGGTGGGAAACAGAGTGTTAGTCCTGTCCTACCTCGCAGGTCTGAAAGGATTAATAAGGGAGTTCCTCCTGATCGTTATCAAGTAGATGTTGTGAAGGCTTTTCACATTCACACAGAGCCTGAGTCTCTGGAAGAAATTAAAGAAATGCCAGCTGAAATAGCTAAGTGTTGGCATGAAGCCATGCAACAAGAGTTGGATTCCTTGAAGGAAAATAAAACTTGGAAATTAGTAAGTTTGCCTCCCAATCAGAAGGTTTTAGGTTGTAGGTGGGTGTTCAAACTGGAAAAAGATTCTGATGGCAAAATTCAGAAGTACAAAGCAAGGTTGGTAGCAAAAGGTTTTGCTCAAAGAAAAAATGTGGATTATGACAAAACTTTTGCTCCAGTGACAAAAGCTGAATCTATCAGGTTGCTTTTAAAGGTTGCTGCCATGAAGAAACTGTCTGTTTATCACTATGATATTCAAACTGCTTTTCTGTATGGTGACTTGGAGGAAAAATTGTTTATGCAACAACCTCCTGGTTATGAAAAAGAAAAACATCTTGTGTGTGAGTTGCAGAAATCCATCTATGGATTGAAACAAGTCGCGCGTTGTTGGAATATTAAAATGGATGCAAAAATGCAAAAATTTGGGTTTCAGAAGGGAATTGCTGATCCTTGTGTTTATGTAAAAAATGATAAGCAAGGTGTAATGTACTTGTGCTTGTATGTGGATGATTTGTTGCTGCTCACTTCATCTGATGAACAGAAGCATTCCTTTGAGGTTTGTATGAAAAACAATTTCACATTGAAATGTCTTGGAGCAGTTAACAATTACTTAGGATTAGAAATTCAGAGGGAAAAAGATGGCAGTTTTCTCATAAGCCAGAGTAGCAAAATTAAGAAGCTGCTGGAGGATTTTAAAATGCAGGACTGCAAGTCTGTCTCCTCCCCCATGCTTCCCGAGTTTCTAAAAGAGGAGGGGGAGAAGGGGGATGGTGAGTCATCTGAAGGAGATAGTTTCAGATCAGCCATTGGCAGTCTTCTTTACATTGCAAACAATAGCCGTCCGGACATTGCTAACAGTGTGTCCATTTTGAGCAGGTTTGTGGAAAATCCCACATCTGCTGCAAAGTCTGGGTTAAAAAGGCTGTTTCGTTATTTGCAAGGCACCAAAGATTTTTGCTTAAGGTTGTCTGCTACAGACACAGAAGAAAAGTTAGAATGCTGGTGTGATTCAGATTGGGCTGGAGATCTCAGTGATAGGAAGTCTACTTCTGGAAGTGTAATTCAATTTGCAAAGTCCACTATTGCTTGGTTTTCCAGAAAGCAGACTGTAGTAGCCATCAGCACAGCTGAAGCTGAATTTTATGCTTTAGCACAACTGTGCAATGAAGTACTTTGGTTTACTCAATTGTTGCAAGACATTGGAGTCATTTTAAGCCAGCCTGTAACAATTCATGAAGACAATCAAGCTTGTATCCATTTGGCTTTATCTGAAAGTTCCAGAAATCGCACAAAGCACATTGATGTGCGTTTTCATCTTGTTAAAGATTTTCTAGCCAAGAAAAAGGTTGTTTTGAAATACTGTGATACTAAATTAATGTTGGCAGATATCTTAACCAAGCCTCTAGTTGCCAGTAGGCACAATGAGTTAATTTCCAAGCTGGGTTTGTTTCCATATTCTTTCTAGTCATAAAAAAAGGGGAGTGTTGTATATATTTTTTATGTCTGTAGAATATGTGGCTGAGTTTTTAAAAAGCCAGGCCTCAAAACTTTTTTCCTGTTTGGGCTCAGAGAGCACATGTTCACCCCCACTCAGGAATGCTAATTGCTTTCAGGTGCCGGCCAGTCTGAGAGTTTTGACCAATCAGAATTAGCTGTTAGAGCTTTGCCCATATTGGGAATCTGTTGCCTAGGTGTTTTTGGTCACATGCTGAATCCTGTCTACTCAGAGGCTGGTCAGGTAAAGTCTGTGGCTTGAATCATGTCAACTGGATTTCTATTTTCTTAGTGGAAACGTTTCACTCCTTATCCAAGGAGCTTCTTCAGTCTGAGTAAAGTTAGTAAGGGAATCCTTAAATATGTTTCTAGGCTAGCTGTGTGACCTTGCACCTGGGGCTAGGTCATGGTTATTTTTGAGATGTTTGTTTCTAAGTCCCTTTATCATCTAAAGGAGGATCGTTAAGATTACCCTGCTGCTGTTGAGCTTGTGAAATGGTCTTAATCTTCCTAGGCACAGAAGACAAAGCAGGAAGGAAGATAGGGGAAAGGTTATGCCTGAGGCCCCCACCTCTATTCAAGGAAGGATTTTCCAAGTTGGCATGAATGGATTCCTTGACCCCTCTCTCAAACCACCTATCTTCTCTGTCTAAAATGTGAACATTAATGTCCTCAAATGAGTGTCCTTTTTCCTTTAGATGAAGATAAACTGCTGACTCTGGTCCTGTGGTGTTACTTCTCCTGTGTTGGGCCATCCTCCTGTACAAAGGTTGTTTGGTTTCTCCAATGTAGAGTTCAGAGCACTCCTCACTGCACTGGATTGCATACACTACATTGCTTTCCTTGTGTTTTGGAGTTTGATCTTTAGGGTGTACAAGCCTCTGTCTCAGTGTGTTGGTGGGTTTGAAATATACAGGTATGTGGTGTTTGCCAAATATCCGTTTGATCTTTTCAGACACGCCAGCCATGTAAGGAATGACCAGGTTCTTCCGTTTACTCTGAGTCTCAGCCCTATCTGTCGCTGTTTTAGGTCTGGTAGACTTAGATTTGGTGAAGGCCCAATTTGGATATCCACAGGCCTGCAGAGCTGTTCTCAGATGCTGCTTTTCATTCTTTTTGGAATCCATGGAGGTGGGGATGGTTTCTGCTCTGTGTGACAATGTCCTGATGACTCCTAGTTTGTGCTGCAGTGGATGGTGGGAGTCAAACATCAGGTATTGATCTGTGTGTGTGGGTTTCCTGTAGATCCCTATTTCTAGCTTGCCACCGGTCCCAATGAGGACTTCACAGTCTAGGAATGCCAGTCTGTTGTCCTTGGTGTCTTCTCTGGTGAAGCTAATGTTGGCATCTATAGTGTTTATATGGTCCGTGAAGGCCTGTACTTCCTGGGCCTTGATTTTGACCCAGGTGTCATCCACATACCTAAACCAGTGGGTGGGCACCGTTCCCTGGAATGTGTTGAGTGCTTTCTTCTCCACTTCTTCCATGTATAAATTGGCCACAATGGGTGACACAGGAGAACCCATGGCACAGCCGTGTTTTTGTCTGTAAAAGTCACCTCTGTATGTGAAATAAGTGGTGTTAAGACACAGGTCCAGAAGATGGCAGATCTGGTTTGGGTTGAGATGGCTTCTCCTTTCCAGGGTGCTGTCCTCTTCTAGTCTCTTCCTGACAGCGGATAGAGCATGAGTGGTGGGGATGCTGGTGAAAAGGGAGGACACATCAAAGGAGACCATAGTTTCATCTGTATCCAGTTTCAGGATCTTTGCTTTGGAAACAAATTCTTCCGAATTATGGATGTGGTGTTCAGAGTGTCCAACTAGAGGTGCTAGTATGGTAGAGAGGTGTTTGGCAATGTTGTATGTTACCGAATTGATGCTGCTGACTATGGGTCGGAGGGGTGTTCCTTCCTTGTGGATCTTAGGAAGTCCGTAGATGCAGGGGATGGCTTCTCCAGGATACAGACGGTGGTAGGTAATCCTATCGATGGAGCCATCATGTTCCAATTGTTTCAAACTGTCTATTGCCTTTTTCTTGTAATTGTTGGTGGGGTCTCTTTTCAGTTTTTCATATGTATGGTGATCCTCCAAAAGTGAGGTAATTTTATTGTGGTAGTCTGCAGTGTTTAGAACCACTGTACATCTTCCTTTGTCAGCAGGTAAAATGGTGATGGTTTCATCTTTGCTGAGGGCTGTCAGGGCTCTCCTCTCTTGGACGGTAAGGTTGGGGGGAGGAGGTTGAGCACTGGACAGAGCTGCAGATATTTTAAGCCGGAGTTGTTCTGCTTCTTCAAAAGGTAGGTGGTTGTTGTGGATGGCAGATTCTGTGGCTGTAATGAGCTCCACAACCGGAACTTGCTTGGGAGTGATGGCAAAATTAAGACCTTTGGCTAGGACATCTCTCTCTGGTTGGGTAAGTTCTCTGTCTGAGAGATTTTTCACCCACATGTTCTTTTTGTCCTCTGTGGTCCTGTTGTTGTTGTTCCTCCCAGCGGTTTCTCCAGTTCCTTGTTTCTGCTTGCTGCGAGAAAGAAGAATGTCAAATTTCTTAGTTTGCCTCTCCTTTGTCTTGTGATGCTGGGCCAGCTGTACTTTATTGCCAAGCTGAATAACTCTATCCAGGATTGGGTCAGGAAGGGTGGCTGTGAGTTCCTGGTGAAGGTTTTCAAAATTGTATTGCAGGGCATCAATGGTGAAGTGGACTTGCCTTATTCTTTCATTTAGAAGATGTCTTTGTGCCTGCTGCAGGATCTGATCTGCTCTGTGACCCTTAACTGTAGATTGCAGGCGTAGGCTTGTCGGGATGAGTCTCTGTTGTCTGCATCTGAGGTTAAAACGTAGGTGGTTTCTATAGTCTGCCACCTTTCTTGCTGTCTGAGTCTCTGTTGTCTGCATCTGAGGTTAAAACGTAGGTGGTTTCTATAATGGTCAGGTAAAGGTTTAAAAATGTAAATGCCTTTTGTTCTTTTGTTCTCTGCCTCTGCATTCTGCTCTCTGCTATCTAAATGGCTATGTTAATCAGCCATGCCATGCTTTGGCTAAAGAAGAAGATTCAAGGTTTGTTCCTATGTTTTTGTTTTAAATAAAGCAACGTTTTTACTACAAACTTATCTCTTGGTTTTTCCATAACTCTGATCACAAATTTTATAAAAATACAAAACCCACTTCTCAAAGAAAAATGCCATCTCTTTCTCTCGTTAGCAATTTCAAAATATCCAGGAGAAGTTAATGTGTGCCAACTATGCAGGTACTGTATCTCTGCTAGCCCTACTTCCCATGACCCTGGAAGATCCAGTGATTTCACTAATTGAATAGTAAAATTTGAATTTTTGTTTTGGGGAAGAATTGCTGCTGATGCATTGCTGGGAAGGGTGATGTAAAACCCCGCCATATCAAAGATGTTGTACTTCAGTCTCCTTAACTCCTCCTGTTGAACCTCTCTGGCCACCCAGTCCATTTGACTAGAAACTCTCTGTGTCTCCCCCGCCCTTTCTCAGATAACTCTTTCTATTCTGTATATGCGCTGTTGGTCAGCAGGAACCTTTTGGAGCTCCTCAGAGTAAAAAGACCCCTTTACAGGGTCACCTGTGTAATCATTTAATCTATACACCACTCTTTCCCCCCTTGTCCCTAGTTCTTTGAAGATGAATAGTTCATCTTTATAGGTTTGCTGATAGCCCTTTTCAAACTTACCCTTCAGTCTGGATACCCTAACATGATCACCCACCTTAAGACAGTTTTCCTTTCTTTTACTTTTTAAAGTTTCCTCATACAGCCTTATCCACACCTCCCTTTCGTTAGACAAACTTACGGTGTTAGGAGCAGCCCTGATGCTACGATGGTAACTGTTATTGTACCCCTGAAGAATAGCAGGCAAAATGTCCACATACCGATGGGTATTTCTAGCTGTAAAATATCTCCAGAGTTTATTTTTTAGGGTACGGTTAAACCTCTCTATAATGGCTGCTTTAGTCTCACTATGGGTGACAAAATGGTGCATGCCATAATGTGCTAAAAGTTTCTTCAGAGGAATATTTAAGAACTCTTTACCAGCATCTGTATTTTTTGGGGTGTGCATCCTGTTTCAAAGTTATTCTGGAAGGCAGTTGCGACTTCCCTCCCTGATTTATCAGATAAAAGGGAGGCCCAGGCATATTTAGATAGCACGTCGATAACTGTTAAGATGAACTTTTTTCCATGGTTTTCCTTAGAAAACTTGGAGACATCTATGAGGTCAGCCTGCCATTGCTGATCTAAGCCAGACACCACTGTTTTATTTCTAGGAAATTTAATTCTTGCAGGTTTATGAAGCGTATAAGCATCTTGCTCTGACAGCCACATCTTGACTTGCTTCATGGACAGGTTTTTGTCATGTTTTCTTGTTGTTAATTCGTTCAGTCGTTTCCGACTCTTCGTGACTTCATGGACCAGTCCACGCCAGAGCTTTCTGTCGGCCATCACCATCCCCAGCTCCCCAATGGTTGAGTCCGTCACCTCCAGAATACCATCCATCCATCTTGCCCTTGGTCGGCCCCTCTTCCTTTTGCCTTCCACTTTCCCTAGCATCAGCTTCTTCTCCAGGGTATCCTGTCTTCTCATTATGTGGCCAAAGTACTTCAGTTTTGCCTTCAATATCATCCCCTCAAGTGAGCAGTCTGGCTTGATTTCCTGGAGTATGGACTGGTTTGATCTTCTTGCAGTCCAGGCACTCTCAGAATTTTCCTCCAACACCACAGTTCAAAAGCATCTATCTTCCTTCGCTCAGCCTTCCTTATGGTCCAGGTCTCGCAGCCATAGGTTACTACAGGGAATACCATTGCTTTAACTATGCGGACCTTTGTTGTCAGTGTGATGTCTCTGCTCTTAACTATTTTATCAAGATTTGCCATTGCTCTCCTCCCAAGAAGTAGACGTCTTCTGATTTCCTGGCTGCAGTCAGCGTCTGCAGTAATCTTTGCGCCTAGAAATACAAAGTCTGTCACTGCCTCCACTTTTTCTCCCTCTACTTGCCAGTCATCAATCAAGCTCGTTGCCATAATCTTGGTTTTTTTGAGGTTTAACTGCAACCCAGCTTTTGCAAAAAAGACATGTTTTCTACCCTCCTGAAAAAGGGTATTCACACCTCCATAACTCCCTACACAACCATGTGTATAATAAATGCGCCTTAGAAGCTTTTCATGCATCATATTTTTTTATTTTTTTTTATTTTTTTTTAATTTATAAAATTTATATCACCGCCCATCTCCCCCCAGAGGAGGGACTCTGGGCGGTTTACAACAGATTAATAAAAACCGAAAACATAAAATATATATAAAATATAAAGTACAAAATTCAAACAAGCTTAGAATCAAGAGGCATAGATGGTAAAACGATCTTACTTGATCCAATGTAGGAGAGGAGCTCTCTAAGGTATTAGCCATCCCCAAGAGTGGCTATTCTTTCCTTGGTCCCACGCAAGGCAGCAGAGCCAGGTTTTCAGGTTCTTCCGGAAGGTCAGGAGCGAAGGAGCTAATCTCACCTCCGGGGGCAAGTTGTTCCATAGGGCGGGAGCTACTGCAGAGAAGGCACGCCTCCTGGCCCCGCCAGATGGAACTCTCTTATAGATGGGGTCCGTAGCATGCCCTCTCTGCATGATCGGGTGGGACGGGTAGATATATTGGGGACGAGGTGGTCCCTCAGGTAACCTGGCCCCATGCCATGTAGGGCTTTAAAGGTGATAACCAACACCTTGAATTGGACCCGGAAGCAAACTGGTACCCAATGCAGCTCACGCAACAATGGTGTTATATGTGCCGATATAGGGGCACCAGCGATGGCCCGTGCAGCTGCATTCTGGACCAGCTGAAGCTTCCGGATACTCTTCAAGGGTAGCCCCATGTAGAGTGCATTACAGTAGTCTATATGCAAGATAACAAGGGCATGAGTGACTGTTCGAAGGACCTCCCGATCCAGGAACGGGCATAACTGGCGCACAACACAAAGTTGTGCAAAAGCCCTTCTGGTCACGACTGCCACCTGCTCTTCGAGCAGGAGTCGTGAGTCCAGGAGGACCCCCAGATTCCGCACCGGATCTGTCTGGGGCAGTGCAACCCAATCCAGAACCAAAGATGATAATGTCCCAGATAGGGAAGAGCCATTAATCCACAGCCACTCCGTCTTACCAGGGTTCAGCTGAAGCCTGTTGGACCCCATCCAGGCCCCTACAGCCCCCAGGCACCGAGAGAGAGCTGTCACAGCATCACTTACCTCACCTGGGACAGAGATATATAACTGAGTATCATCGGCATATTGATGATATCTTATCCCATGGTGGTGGATGATCTCGCCCAGCGGTTTCATGTAAATGTTAAACAGGAGTGGAGAGAGAACTGAACCCTGCGGCACCCCACAAAGGAGGGGTCGAGGGTCGGATCTCTCACTCCCTATCACCACCGATTGGGACCGGCCCTGAAGGAAGGAGGTGAACCAGCGCAAAACCACGCTGCCCACCCCCAACTCCCTGAGCCGACCCAAAAGGATACCATGGTCGATGGTATCGAAAGCCGCTGAGAGGTCAAGGAGAGCCAGGATGGATGCACTGCCTCCATCCCACTCCCGCCAGAGACCATCCATAAGTGCGACCAATGCTGTTTCTGTTCCATGTCGAAGCCTGAAACCTGACTGAAAGGGGTCTAGATAATCCATTTCATCCAGGATCCTCTGGAGCTGCAGTGCCACCACTTTCTCAACCACCTTCCCCAGGAAGGGAAGGTGGGAGACTGGGCGAAAGTTGTCCAGCACCATAGGGTCCAGCGATGGTTTCTTGAGGAGGGGGTGCACCAATGCCTCCTTAAAGGCAGTTGGAAACACCCCCTCTCCCAAGAATGCATTGACCATCGCCTGGACCCAACCACATGTCACCCCCCTGGCTGCTTTCACTAGCCAGGAGGGGCATGGATCTAGATGACAAGTAGTGGCGTTTGCTGCTTGAAGGATCCTGTCCATTTCCTCAGGTCCAACAGGATCAAACCGTTCCCAGATAACTGGGTAAGTACGCTCCCCCGGTATCTCGCCAGACTCTGTCTCACGTCTGGAGTCCAACTTGGAACGGATCCGAGCGATTTTGTCCTGCAGATGCGTAGCAAATTCCTCTGCACGGCCCTGAAGGTGGGTCTCAAAGCCCACCTTACCCAAAAGGGATCGAGTGATCTTAAACAGGGCCATCAGACGGCATTCTGCGGACGCAATAAGAGCGGAGAAATATTGACGTTTCGCTGCTCTTACCGCCACAAGGTAGGTCTTAACAGCGGCTCTAGCTTGTGTCCGGTCGGATTCAGACCTTGTTTTTCTCCAACGCCGCTCTAGACATCTCTTAATCCTCTTCAAGACCCTCAACTCCTCCGTAAACCATGGGGAGTGTCGGGTCTGATGGGCCAAGAGAGGTCGCATAGGCGCAATCCTGTCCAAGGCACCAGTCACCTCCCTATTCCAGGTAGTGACTAGTACCTCCGCTGGACTGTGTAGCAGATCCTTTATAATCCCCATTATACTGAAAGACCACTGACAAATGCTTGCGCATTGCCTTTAACACATGCTTTTATTGGTAATACAGAGTTCAGAGGGGCATGGCTCCACCATCAGAAAAATATCCCTCATCATCATTATCAGCATCAGAAGATAAAGTGTCATAACATGCTATTTTACAATATGTTGCCCTTTCTGACCTGTTTGTATCCCACAAATCATGTCCACAGTTGCAATCAAGCCAGTCTTTACATAAATTGCAGCTCTTTAACTCAAAGGGCAGATATAGTGGTCTCTGGAACAGAACGGAATCCTGGTTATATTCTAGATCAGAAAAATATTCAAGCTTTGTGACCGCAGCGATTACCACAGGAATATAAAATCGGGGTGCCTTGAAGTGTTTGCTGTCTAGGTGGTGTTAATTTGGAGACTGCAAAATATAAAACATATTCTGTTAGTGTGCTATCCGCTCCAGCAGCATTTACATAATGATAAATAAAAATAGTTATTTACCTGCTCCGTGTCCTTTGAGGGGGGCTAAAGATGATCTGTTCACCATTTCACAATTCGCCTCGTAAGTATTACAGGATGTGTCCACTGTTTTCCACTGTTCCTCATTGCTAAATTTGCAGCACAGCTTACTACATCCGTATAACACCGGTCTGAAGAATTCATTTTCTTTATCAAAGCCCCGACAGCAGTTTTTGCTGCATTCTGCCAGCAGCGGTCTTGAGTTGCCCCCTGTGTTGGTAGGGGTGTTTAATGAGATGAAAAGGGAGCCAGTTTGGTCTAGTGGTGAAGGTGCTGGGCTAGAAACCAGGAGACTGAGAGTTCTAGTCCTGCCTTAGGCATGAAAGCCAGCTGGGTGACCTTGGGCCAGTCACTCTCTCTCAGCCCAACTCACCACACAGGGTTGCTATTGTGGGGAAAATAGGAGGAGGAAGGAGTATTTGGTATGTTCGCTGCCTTGAATTATTTATAGAAAAAAATAATAAAGGCGGGATAAAAAAATTAAAAAAAATTAAAAAAAAGGCTTGCAGAAACTTTATTAAGCACTTCTTTGGAATCTGAGGCTGCCATATAATTTTCAAGCACTTTTCCAGCATTCAAGGCACTGATTTTTAAAACTCCACAAAAATTAAAAGCAATTTTATTTCACAGGGCACAAAGTAGGGTTTGTTTCCCAAAAATACAGTGCAGCCTAGGGTTCTGTTAATTATTCACTTGACTTAGTTTTTCGGTTTTGAATGCCCATAGAATTAGGCTAGGGGTTAAGCTAATCACGTACCCAGGGGGTTGACTGCCACACCTTTCTTGATGGGGCCAGGTTTATTTATTTATTTATTTATATTTGTCGTATTTCTTTACCGCCCATCTCGTATTGCAACACACCTTATCTGATTAGGGTTATGACCTTGCGACTCACGCTTTTCTTGATGGGTTTAGGCCCCAAACGTCATATCCGCCGGCTAGGGTCATGACCTTGTGAGTCCTGCGCCACGTGGGGGGAGGATTATGCACATCACTTCCGGGGGAGGAGGGCTATGCATGTCATATCTGGCGGGTGGGAGTTGGGCACGTCACTTCCGCTTAGGGTCATGACCTGGTGACGTCAGCACCATGTGGGGTTTGCTTACTTTGATGACGTCACTGATTAAACAAACAGATAAGCCGCCGTTAAAAAAGGCATACACTATTACTACTTTTGTAGCACCTTAAAGACTGTTTCCCATTTCAGAGCACCGAGAGAACACTTACATTGCAAGGACAGATTTTCTGAGTGTGCTCACAGACATTTCTCTTTGGACCTGTTTTCTCTGCCCCATTCAACTCCATTTTTAGATTCTTTTAATTGAAACAAAAAGAAAAAAAATTTGGGAAGACATCATGTTGCAAAGTTGAATACTAGTCTGGAGCCTTGTCTTTATTCTGAGAAAGCCTTGGGTCCAGTAACATCTGCAGCTGCAGTGCCATGATCCAAACCCTGCCCCTGCTGAGATCCCAATGCTGCACCCACCGTTTTGCAGATTTTTACTCCTCCGGTAGACGCCACTACACAGACAATGTTAGAAAATAAAAATGGCAGGTGGTTAGATCTCTGCTTTGTTTGGAATGATGTGCTCGGCTTCGCCCAGCAGAGACTGGAACTAGAAACCTCACAGGCAATGATTCAAGGACACAGCTCGCTGATAAGTATGTTTATTTCAAGACTAAGGAAACTGTTAAGAAAGAATTCCAGCAACTGTCAAGTCTAAAAATTCAAGTCCTATTTATAGGAGTAGCAAAGTTCAATTCTTGAAGCTTTTCCTTCTGCCCACATAGTGCAATGGATTGGGGCCACCTGTGCCCTCTTCCTTGTCTGCTGTCAGACTGCTGGCTTCTGGCTGTGTGAGAACTCGCCCCTGTCTGGATATGCCTGCCTACCTTCCCAGAAAATCAACAATGATAAAGGGTAATGCTAGTTTGCTTTCTGGATATACAGCCGAGGTTTTCTGACTGACCGGCTCACTGTGGCAGCACATTTTACTCTCTAAATCAGTGTTTCTCAACCTTAGCATCTATAAGATGTGTGGACTTCAACTCCCAGAATTCCCCAGCCAGTAAGGAAGGAGCGATTTTATAGGGAAGCCTTCATCAGGACCTCAGAATTCCAGATGTGCACATGGCCCCAGGAAGGTGGGAAATATTAATGCACTTCTCACACAACTGCACCTTAATACCAGCACTGTAGCCCTGTATTTTGAAAAGCAGACAACTGCATACATCTGCAGAATTGATCCACCCCTAGGAAAGCTGATAGAACTACAGTAAGTGCAAGTACAACAATCCTGATTCTAACCATCCTGAAAGATAGATTAGTATTTTTAAACTCTCTGCTTAGCACCCTGGTGAATCGCCTTCCACAGGCAACCTGAGAGACACGCTCTTCTCTAACTTATTATACTGCTAAGTCCTAGTCCACGCTTGTTCTGGATCTTATCATGTGACATATTGCCCAGAGGGAAAATGGCCTCCGTTTCAAAAAGGCCTTTATCCTTTAAATTCAATATTTCCAAGCCTGGGGCGATCCTAGCATTAAAATCCCCACAAATAATTAAATCTACGCTTGTGGGATGATGTAAAATATCAGCTAAAGACTGTTCCAGGTTATCCTAATTTACCTGTTGTCTAGGTGGCACATACATGTTAACACATATTAACATTCTCCCTTTAGATTTCAGCCTCAATATTTGAATTTCATCTATATCATAGTTTCCAGGATTAATTTCTTCTATTCTTACATCAAGATGTATTGCAATTAGGCACATTAAGCACCCTTTAGCACGGCCCATCTTTCGGTCCCTCTTGGCCCATTTATAAAAAGACCTATAGCCAGGTAATGCTATCACATTATTTCCCATCAACCAACCGCCCAGAGTCCCCTGTGGGGGAGATGGCGCGGTGATAAAAGTCTAATAAATAAATAAGTTTCTTGGAGGAAAACCATGTCATAATCTCATAGAAAAATGAAAAAAATCCCCATCTAGGCATTTACCTGCCCAACCAGCAATGTTCCAGGATACACATTTAATTGTAGATGTCTTCATGTTAGTTTTTTGTCAACTCTGTTGATTAACCTCATTTTGGATTTGGATCTGCTGACTATTTTGTCTATTTCTCCTGCAAAATTGTTGTTGTGTTGGAGTAAGACATATCCGTTGGCCTCTGGTCCTTTCTTCCTTTGAAGTATTTAAATCATCCTCTGGCCATTTCACTTGTTCTATTAAATTTTAATTTCCTTGAGTATCTTCGTAAATACAATTATTTTTAACCCCTGGGATATTTGGTGTAAACTTGTATATTGCATCCTGGACTTCCTTGAAGGGTCTCAAGTTCTATTCTAATTCTGGTTGCTTTGTTCTGTGCACTTCTGCGGTAGTCTTGTAAACTCCTGCACTATTTATCTTCATTGTCTTATTCCTCTCAGCTGGCAAAGGATTTCGTGGTGTTCTGTGAATCATCAGCTGTTCCAGATTATGTCCATTTGTATAACTTAGAAGAAAAAATCTACTTACTTTCTGTTAACTGATGTTGATGAACATGTAACTAAACAAGTTTCATTGTTTGTAATGGCCGCAAGGAAGATATGAAAGCAGATGTTGACAAATAGTGCTGTTAATATTAGAGGGGATGTATTTAACTGATATGGATTGTTGTAATTTTATATGAATTTTGCTAAAACCTATGGTTGCAAATAAATGTATATACATACATACAACTGCTAAGTCAATAGTCATATCAATGCTGCATGAAAGATCAGAGCAAAAGTTCGATTTTTTTTCCCCTCCAGGCAAAACAACCCTTTGAGATGCACCATCCATTCTGACAATTTCTGTTTCCTTTTCAACACTCACTTGCATATTTAAGTGGGATGGTCTGTCTTCAGCATTGGTACCACAGAGTCATTTCTGCACTGTTGTTCATTGAGTAGCAAAATCCAATTCTGTCTTAAAGTGTTGTCTTTCTCAGTGACCTCCTGGTGTGTTAGATCAGCTCCTATTATTTCTAGCTAGCATGGCCCACATACTGTATCTAGAAAACACCAAACACCAAAGCCAATGAGGTTCAAATAGAAGATTAAGATCCACCCTCTGAGATCCAATCAATATCAGCTTGAATTCACTGTCAGCATTTAGTGTAAGATGATGATACCCTTCAGGTGTCAACAATAAATAAAAAACATCCCATATATTACAATCTGAAATAATCTTTAGTACATTTTAATCATAGGTTGGTCTAATGTTATCACCAGATTACATTATGTATATTCTTGTTAGTTTAGTTCTGTTGCTAGTTTTATTTTTATGCTATATTTTTCTACTTTATGGTTTTTTAATGTCTAAATCACCTTGAAACGTTTTATTTATTGGGTGTTAGATAAATATTAACAATGTAAAATAAAGCAATAGCTTGAAAAAATATTTTAAAAATTAAAATAATAAACACAAAAACAGCTAACCCTATTTTTCCTGAATTGGGACAGAACTTAAAACCCTGTCTGGAAGTTTGATGGACCTGAGCTGGAATAGCACGGAAGGAAAAACAGCTCAGAACACTGATCCCAAATAAGAGTTTGGTCAAATGACAAAATACTTGGTGTAACACGTTCCTTAGCTCCACCAGAATCAGAATGGGATCCATCCATCCATCCATCCATCCATCCATCCATCCATCCATCCATCCATCCATCCATCCATCCAGTTTCTAGGCTGCCCACCTCCAGAATGACTTGGGGCAGTTTCAGAATTAAAAACAGATAGAAATAATATCAAATAAGAAACGAATAGCTGTCACCGAGAAAAAACAAATCAAAAGAACACTCCCTCCCACCCCCAACATAAAGGAGCCCAACAACACACTAATCCAAGGCCTGGGGGGAAAGCCAGTTTTTAAGGCTTGTTTAAAGGAAGGTAGGGTGGGGTCATACAAAGCTCTGGGAGGATGCTGTTCCAGACAGGGGAGCAGCAGCAGAGAAGGCTCTCTCCTGGCTAGTTGCCACCCCTTAGTCAACGGGGCCTGAAATAAGCCAACTCTGTTGGACTGTACGGGGCAGGGAGAGCTTGTGGAAGGAGATGCAGCCCTGTGGTATTGAAAAGTCTGAATTATTGTGAATTCAGTCCATATGAAGGAGGAAATTTAATGTGAATGCATCAAGATTACAAAAAGTTTTAATAATAAGTCTTTAACTAACTTCCCCCAGGCACTGGGCCAGGAAGTTATATGAGCCTGCTAGAACTTCATGAGGTGAGTGTTTGGTCCCAGACGCAATTCGTTCTACTTTGCAATGTTTTGTTTTTATCATTTTCCTATATTGTTGTTTTTAACCCATTAGTGCCCACAGTCGTTTTACAAGCAGGCAGCCAAAAAATAAAATACAAAATAAAATACAAAATAAATAATTAAAATAAAATATAAAATAATAAAATAAAATAAAATAAAATAAAATAAAATAATAAAATAAAATAAAATAAAATAAAATAAAATAAAATAAAATAAAATAAAATAAAATAAAATAAAATAAAATAATTAAATTAAATTAAATTAAATTAAATTAAATTAAATTAAATTAAATTAAATTAAATTAAATTAAATTAAATTAAATTAAATTAAATTAAATTAAATTAAATTAAATTAAATTAAATAGTTGCAGGGAGGGATTTGGCATTTGGAGCAGCCTGCCCCACCATGGTGAGCAGCAATCATTATCCATACTTGTAAAGGTACCATTGCTAGCATTTAGGAAACTGTATCAAGTGAGCCCAGTGCAGCTGATCCTGGCTGGCTGCAGCTGTCCAGGTGCCAGACTGGAGGTTTTTTTAAAAAAAATCCTCTGTGGAGTGCGTTCCGATTTGGCCTGGAACTTTCTTCATGCAAAGCAGGTGCCTTAATACTGGGAGACGGCCTTTGGGGGATGCATCTCCATTTTACTGGCTAATCAGACTGAATAAATACCACCAGGGGTGTTTCGCTATTTTGAAGTCAGGCATAGGGAGTATTTCTGACTCCGAGGAGAAAAGGGGGTGAAAGAGCACAGCACATTAATCACTGTCTGAGATAATCCAAGTGAATATCTTACTGTCTAATTATATTCAATCTTTTAGAACCGAAGGGCTGCCCCAGGGTAGGTTCTTTGTTGAGTGTCTTACAAAGTAATCCATTTGTGAACTAAAAGACTTTTCTGTTTTATGCCCTGAATGGAGTCCAGCTTAATTTCCAGTTTTCCAAGAATGAATCAGAGTTCATAACACCGGCTGGAGAAATTAGGGCCGATATCATGAGTTAGTTTTATAACTTGAAAGGAGATCTTTGGACTTTATACAACTTCTACTGTGTTTTATCAATATATTATACCCTGGCATAGACCGTTTTTTCAGGCTCCAAACAAACGTCTTTTATATGAATTTCTGTTTTATCTTTAATAGACAAAGGTGGTTTGTTTCAGTCTACTCCACCCTTTTTTTTTTGTTCTAGAAAAGCACATTCAAAAAGAGTTAACTGAATTCTTATTATTGCATCAGATAATCAGCCTGTTTAAGGTAAATCCCACTGCTGAACAAAGACAGTATCTGGAAAATTTGTTTTGTGGGATTATAACTGATCTGTGCTATATTCCAAATTGGACCCCTCAGCTGGGAAGATTGGTTGTTTTGGCTCCTTTAGTGAAGGAGATTCCAGAAGACTTGATTTTCTGCATTCCAGCTTGCCTGGTTATCAGGACTCTTGAACTTCCAAGGTTGAATATTTCATTTGTAACTACACGCAGCTTTAAGCAATGCAACGCTTCACTTTCTTGGTCACGTTGGGATATTAACCCATTGGAATGTACATAATGGAGATATGGACGAACTACTTCCTAAGCTTCCCAGAGTCCACTGCAGTGGGCAGCTATATTAAATTTAATTAATTAATTAATCAATTAATTAATATTAATAATAATAATAATACAGTGGAATATAGGATGGACAAATGTCTCTTGCCTTCCCCCCTCAGCCCTCAGGCATATGCTGATGATTCTTAAGATCTCTTCTCCAACTGGATTTATCATCTGAGGGAGCAGCACTTCTCATTCCTCAACCACCAACCGTTCTTTCTTCCACATCTGTCCAATTTATTCAGTAATGGGGAAGATCTTTAAAAAGTTTTCATAGTAGTTCAGTTGTAAAAAATAGGGTTGCAGGGAACAACACATTTATAATTTTACCAAATCTATTTCAACTCTTCTGAAGTTTTTTTAAAGCACTCGGGCTCTTTTTTTAAGGGAAAAATTACCCCAAGCCCAAACACAGAAGGGGACGCAGCCAAAGTGTGGGTCAGTGTTTGATATAATAGATGGATTGATAGTTTTCATCCTGGGCAGGAAAACTAATAAGTTAAAATATTATCCCATGACTTATTTCAGCATGTTAGGTTTCCTCACACAGTACTAGGCAATTGACTTCAGTGGACAAAAAACAATAAAGAAAAAGAAACGATTAAATGAGGTCCTGCCACCATCTAGTAGCACTTTCTAGAGCCGGGTTGTAAATGCTGTATGTTGGAGATGAACTTTTACAATTTCTTACTGTAGTTTTTAATGTGACAAAAGGGGAAAAGGATTGAATGTAGGCCTGGAATGTAATCACACGAACAATAGTTATTTTCAGTTAAATAAAATGGAAATATAATTACATTTGTCATGTCACTCAAAAGTCAAGTATGGCCCTTGTCCTGGAAAAAATGTCATACCCTTGCTGGATGGAACTGGGACACATGAACAGTAGGGGTGTGCAGTTGTTGGGGTGGGTAGGAATAGACGGGGCCAGGACAGAATCTAAATTTGAATGTTTAGAAGATACTCCTGTTGTGGGTAGATCTTCATGTGGAAAAGGTGTTTGACGCTTTCATATTGGGAGAGAACGTAAGGTTTAATATAGCTCTAGAGTCTTGGTTCAACAAAGAATGGATGTTTTTAAGGGTGACAATAGTCTTGAGGAGGACAGGATTAGACTATCTTAAAGCCTTGTGGGGTGAGAGAAACTCTTGCCACAGATCAGCTTTTCCCTCTCTCCCTTTTCCCTGAGGTGGGGGTAGGGATGGGGATGGGAATGAGGGTTTGATCCCACTTCTACTTTCTAAGGTTTTTTTTTAAATAGTCTAATTCAGAGAAGATGCCTAAGATTTTTTCTGATCAATAACTACTCAAGTATAGAATTTTGCTGATCTACTGCAGATCATGCAACGTTCATCAGCTGTAGATCTGGTTCTACCGGCTGCCTCTCTGAGGCTTTTTTTAAAACTTCAATTATGTTGTCATGTCTGTGTGTCTGCACATTATCACAACATTTTGGAAATCTAGAAGGTAAATATGAACATTAAAAAATGTAGAACTGACTCCTAGACTGGAAGATAGATGGAATAAGCAATAGTCTCACTGACTTAAATAGAAACCAATGTTACCTGAAAACTTGGATCTGTTTTTTGCAATCATTGGGACTTTCCCTACTGGCACCTGAGCATGGCACAACCATGCCTTGGCAGCATCTCTTTTCTACCACGTCCCCATGTTGTTGTCTTCATCTCATTGCCAACTCATGAGTGAGACACCCTTAGCTGTACTTGTGCTAAAGTAGTATTTCCCCCTCTTTATTTCAACACTCTCCTCATGGTGTGTAAAATCTGTCACCCATTACCGTGGAGGGGAGTCAGGTGACTTGCAGTAACTGGGAATAGAGACAGGATAGGGATCAGCAACGGATCAGCAAGTTTCATGCTGGCAAGTGTTCTCTGCCAATTCAGGGATGGTGGATAGTACAACAACACAGTGGTGGGGAAAGACTATTGATGTATTTAAAGAATTGGAAATGGGAAAAGGCAAAGCTACATATATTCCCCACTTCCACTCTCAGAATCGTTTCTGTAGACAAGGGCACCAATATGAAAGCGTTTTTTTAAAGTTAAAATGGTACAATCAATAGAAAGAGAAAATATCCCAGTGCCTAGTCATATAAAGGCAGCAATTTAGGTCCGGCAACAAGTCAGTGAGAAATTACAAAGCTTTGCTCAGATTTGGGTCTGAAATTTCAAGGAGACATCTCCATGGTGCATCAATTTGCTAAACTCATTGGCACTTATTGCTTCTACTTATACTACTCTCCTGCGGACACACATATCAAAAGCAAATTGTACAAAAATTGAGTTCCACTATGTCCAGAAGTGATTTTCTCTTATTTTCAAATCAATATAAAGGGAAGGGAAGCTTTCAAACCACAGAGGTAAGCCTCTTAATATTTCCTATTCAAAACTGCCTTAATAAATCTAAGGCTACGGAGGAGGAACAATGTATTGCAGTTCCAAAATGTTTATATGGATATTCACCATTTGGAGAAAACTCTTTTTTCAAGACAAAAAACTCCTCTTGTCACAAACATATGCCAGTTTGGTCTAGTGGTGAAGGCACCAGGCTAGAAACCAGGAGACTGAGAGTTCTAGTCCCGCTTTAGGCATGAATGCCGGCTGGGTGACCTTGGGCCAGTCACTCTCTCTCAGCCCAACTCACCTCACAGGGTTGTTGTTGTGGGGAAAATAGGAGGAGGAAGGAGTACTAGGTATGTTCGCCGCCTTGAGTTATTTATAAAAAAAAGAATAAAGGCAGGATAAAAATTAAATAAAATAAATAAATATGCATCAAACTCATGTCAATGGCAAATTGGTATTGACCTTTTTTGCATCCAAATTCCATATCAGAGAATCACACACACCTCTACTGGACATTCATCATGTCTTTTAATAATAATGTGTTACTGAGATACAAAAGAAAAGTTATTTTGGCCACTTCCATATGGAATCTTTGCAGAAGAACAGGAGGAGTTCAGGAGCTGTCCAATCTTCCAGTATTCTGGTTCTGGGAACTGGTTTCATTTATTTCTGGCTCTGCAGCAATTTATTTAAAGCCATAGAAAAGGTTTGCTTGCTTCCTCTTCTAAGTTTTTTTAGCATCCAGGCTGATTCATAAATATCTAATTTGGCTGGGAAACTGTTGCATATTCACCAACATCTTCATTCTACTTTTAGATGAGAGCCAAAATGTCCACATGGACTTTTAAAAATGCATTTCCAGATAGATGCAGAAACAGGATGAGCCAAACGTATGCTTGGGGGGGAAAGGCGTATGTCAGAGCTTTCCAAACTTTTCATGTTGGCGACACATAGCAACGGCGGCAGCAGCGGCGGCAGCGCGGTGGCGGCAGCGCGGCATGCAGTGTCCTGGTGTGTTGTGCGCAAACCCGGAAGCGCTGATGGGGGGAACTGGAAGAAGCGGCACCCCCGCCAATCAGCGCCGCCGCCACCGGCGCTTCCGGGTTTGTGCGTGACACACCAGGACACCGCAGGCAACACAGTAGTGTGTCACAACACACACTTTGGAAAGCTATGGCGTATGTTAAATAAAACTCTGTTTGAAGTATACATGCTATTTTGGGCTACATTTTTTAACCAACTGGAAAAATAACTTGGTTGATTAGTAGGAACTCCTGACTTTGGAAGATGGTGGCACATAGATCCCAACCAAAGCTCTACCTATGTGTGCACAAATTAGTATTGGAACATGTATGGGTTAAGTGTTCATGATTCATCCTTTCTTGTGAGCTTTTTGTCACCTGATCTAACGTATATGTTCCTAGCTTTGGTGACAGTATTAATCTGTGTGTTTTGCTGCATGAAAAAGAAAAGATAAGCATTTAGTCAGTGGCTGTCACTTTAAAACCTTAAGATGAAAGAGACCTGTTTGTTGACAGAGGAAAGTTTATGCTTTAGCTCAGTAGAAAATTAGTTGGACCTCCTTAAAATGTTTCCCACTTTTTGGAATAATAACTTGGCTACCAATCTGAGCCATTTCTGATGCCTTTGTTTCTAATGTAGAGGAGGATTTCAGAAAGTCAGGGTGATTTTTGACACACCGCTTTGTCATCAACTTTTCAAAATGCCCTTGCGAAGTTCGGAGTGTCAGAGATTAATGAAGGTTAGTTCAGCTGAGAACATCCTTGAGCCCTTGTCCTGTATGCAAGGTTGCTTTCATGCATAGAGGACTTCAGTGAGTGGTAGAAAGGGTCCTAGGCCAACATGTGAACCACCTTCTTCTCCACTAAGAGAACCTCAAAAAGAACTCATCCAGAAAGGTTAAAGGTTTTACCCAGAAACATTCTCCCTATAAAATGTAATCATTGTCTAGGTTTTTTGGTAAAGTGCCTGCTCTCTAGCAAAGAAGGCAGACATGAGCATGAACAGAAAAGCATACATGCAGATTCTCACGCTTGCACATGTTTGGGGGCACTGCCAAAATACATAACAGCTTCATGTGTATACTGTATCTGAAGGATTGCTGATTAATGTATCCATAGTCCATATCTTCCAATAAAGCAATGGTAGATACCAACGTGACCATTCATATCTTCCTTGGCACTTACCCGGGCTTTCTATCTCCACCCCCAATAATTACTACTTTTGTTCTTTTTTTAAAAAAAAAATATGGGAAGCTGACATGCTGTAAAAGAAAGCACTAGTCTCTAATAGAATTGTTATTTGCAGGAATGCCTCTGGACCCATTGACATGCTTAAAAAGTAAAAATTGTGGATGGCTGCAGCCCAGTGCTTTGTCTGGAAGCATTCCCTTCCCTAGAAAAAGGACAAAGGATGTTGTCTTTTAGTGCTTAATTTGTGAGGAAAAAACACCCCAAACACACCAATGAAAAATGCAATTTTGCGGCCAAATTTTGTTAGGCTAATCCTGGGATGGCACTTTTGAGACTGCAAAAATCAGTTGGGGGGGGGGGGTAATCTTGTCAATCATGGGTGAAGGATTGCTGTACTGTACTGCTATCATATACTGTATGAATGAAAATACAATTAAATAATTTAATAATTTATTAACTAAATAAATTAAATAAATTAAATACAATTAAATGGCCTCCTCAAGAAGCCATCGCTGGACCCCACTATACTGGATAATTTTCATCCAGTCTCCCACCTCCCCTTTTTGGGGAAGGTGGTTGAGAAGGTGGTGGCATTGCAGCTCCAGAGGATTCTGGATGAAACGGATTATCTGGACCCCTTTCAGTCAGGTTTCAGGTCGGGTTATGGGATGGAAACTGCATTGGTCGCGCTTATGGATGAACTTTGGCAGGAGTGAGATGGAGGCAGTGCATCCATTCTCGCTGTTCTTGACCTCTCAGTGGCGTTCGATACCGTCGACCATGGTATCCTTCTGGGATGGCTCAGGGAGTTGGGGGTTGGCAGCGTGGTTCTGCGCTGGTTCACCTCCTTCCTCCAGAGTCGGTCCCAGTCGGTGTTGATAGGGAGCGAGAGATCCAGCCCACGGGCCCTTCTTTGCGGGGTCCCACAGGGCTTGGTACTCTCGCCGCTCCTTTTTAACATCTACATGAAACCGCTGGGCGAGATCATCCATCACCACAGGCTGAGGTATCATCAATATGCGGATGATACCCAGTTATACATTTCCATCCCGGGTGAAGTAAGTGATGCAGTGACCACCCGGTCCAAGTGCCTGGGGGCTGTAGGGGTCTGGATGGGGAAAAACAGGCTTCAGCTGAACCCTGGTAAGATGGAGTGGCTGTGGATTAATGGCCCCTCAGTTTCTGGGAATTTGTCATCTTTAGTTCTGGATGGGGTTGCACTACCCCAGACAGACCTGGTGCGTAACTTGGGGGTCCTCTTGGACTCACGACTCCTGCTTGAAGGGCAGGTGGCAGTTGTGGTCAGGAGGGCCTTTGCTCAACTTCATGTTGTGCGCCAGTTACGATCTTTCCTAGACCGAGAGGCCCTTTGAATGGTCACTCTTGCCCTGGTTGTCTCCCATATAGATTACTGTAATGCACTCTACATGGGGCTACCCTTGAAGAATATCCAGAAGCTACAGCTGGTGCAGAATGCGGCCACACAGGCAGTTTTTGGTGCACCAAGAACGACACACATAACACCTCTGCTCATTGAGTTGCTTTGGGTGCCAGTTTGCTTCCAGGTCCAATTCAAGGTGTTCATTATTACCTTTAAAGCCCTACATGGCATGGGCCCAGGTTATCTGAGGGACCCCCTCATCCCCATTACATCATCCCGTCCCACCTGATCTTGCAGAGAGGGCATGCTGCGGACCCACTCTATGAAAGAATTCCATCTAGTGGGGTCTTGGAGGCGAGCCTTCTCTGCAGCGGCGCCTGCCCTATGGAACATCCTCCCCCCAGAGATAAGACAGGCCCCTTCACTCCTGGACTTCAGGAAAAAAATAAAAACTTGGCTCTGTGATCTCGCCTGGGGCAAGAAGGAAAGTGGTCACACTTGGGGATGGCTGATTTCTTAGAGCCACCTTAAATATTTTAAATATTTTTAGCATCACTGTAAGAACCACCTGCCACTTGGATTTTATTGTATTTATATTTTTATTGAATTTATATTTTTATTGTATTTATATTTTTATTGTTATATTTCTTGTATTTTAATGATGTTGTTTGGTTGTAAACCACCCAGAGTCCCTCCTTGAGGGGGAGATGGGCGGTCAAAGAAATTTAATAAATAAATAAATAAATAACTTTTTGGTTTTCTCACTTCTCTGAATATTATGATGCATGTAAAGATGTATGCAATTTGTGTGCACTTCTCTTAGACAAAAATTGCATACAAAAATGTGTATATATTGGGGAAATAGTATAAAATAAAGGACAATTTAATGAAAATGGCTTGGAAAAATATAGCAATCAGGTGGGGAATGCATTTGAAATTTCAGAACAAACTTCTGCAAGAACATGGGGATATCCTAGAAAGTGGAACAGACACATCCACCCATCTCATCTGTGGCTTCTGTTCCTGTTCTTTCATAAGGAACATTTGTTTAAGCCCAATGGCATGCTTCGTTTTGTCAGGGTGTCATGACCAGCTCCAGATACATGTAGTAATGCCTCTTTTTATTCTTTCCCTGTAGGCTTACTCAGAGCTGGAAAGAGCATAAGTAGGCAGCCTCAGTATCTGACCAGCACTTGGCCTTAAAGACGCACCTGCCATTAAATTGTCCATGGTGTTGGTAAGGGGAATTGGCTAGGTTTCAGTGGAGGACCCTACATGCATCACAGCAACTGTTCGGTGATGGATGGTAGTGACAGTAGTGCTATACAGCAGGGGTCCCTAACCTGTGGACCACTGAGTTCTTTACTGTATATAATTTGTGAAACTATTTTTTTAACTGTGTTGCTGTCTTTGTCTGTGTGTGCAACTTTTTGTTCTACAAATAATAAAATTGTTTGAAGGAAAAAAAAAAAAAAAAGGAAGTGGGCCGCACAGCAGGAGGTGAGCGGTGGTGTCAGGAACGAGCCTGTCCCTGCCGCCATGAGTCGGAGGAAGAGCAGCCGGTAGCAGGAAGCAACTGGGAAGGCGCAAAGACAGAGCCTGAGCCAGAGCAGCTGATTTGTGGGGACCCTGAAGGGGAAACACCTCCACCTATCAGCACGCGGCAAAGAAGGGTGGAGTGGCGGGCCAAGAAGCGCGAAGCCCAATTGGCCCCTGCTTGCAAACCCCGCCCCCGTTCACGAGATTGGGTCCCGCCTGCAAACCCCGTCCCCAGTCTGCAAGATTGGCTCCTGCCTGCAAACCCCACCCCCAGTCCGTGTGATTGGCTCCCGCCTGCAAATCCCACCCCCCGGTCCACAGAAAAATTGTCTTCCACGGAACTGGTCCCTGGTGCCAAAAAGGTTGGGGACCCCTGCGTATACAGTACCATATCATCCCTGGCTCAGTTGTGTAAATTTCCTCAGCCAGAGAGTGAGTGGAGAGCCATAAGTGATGAGAGTCCTGACAGAAACTTTGTTG
The DNA here is from genome assembly GCA_023362775.1 of Charina bottae. Lineage (NCBI taxonomy): Eukaryota > Metazoa > Chordata > Lepidosauria > Squamata > Charinaidae > Charina > Charina bottae. The sequence goes on from JALMGJ010000012.1 coordinate 3,487,679, forward strand.
TTCTGAAAAATTTCTCTCTTCATAAACATGCAGTATCATCAGAATTAGAGAAAGCACGAATACACTTATTTGCATTTATACTGTATAGCAATGTTTACTGACAACAAACCCTGCCCTTTTAGAACTTTACCACTGTACGAGGTGAATTACAAGTTCAACAAAGGCTAACAGTAAGTTGCATAGTTGCCTTTACGGGGCATTTTTTCCTTAAATTGAAATAAATATTTCAAATCAAGAAGTATTGCTCTGCCTGTCTCTATCAATTTGCCTTTGCAAATACATTTTTTAAAAGTCCCTTTAAGTCATTCATGATTCCTGGCAATTGCCTGAACAACTCCCTGCAGTTTTCTCAGCAAGATTTTTCAGAAGTGGTTTGCCATTGCCTCCTTCCTAGAGAGAGGGACTGGCCCACAGTCACCCAGTTGGCTTCATGTCTGAGGTAGAACTAGAACTCACACTCCTTGCTTTCTAGCCTGGTGACTTTAACCACTACACCAAAGTGCCGCTCTTGCAAATACTTTTGCAATTTGATACCGTTGGGGAAGACGCCCCCGGTGTTTGGTACCAGTGGCGTGTTCCGGCCCACTGTGCTCAGACCTGGGCCCTGGACAGCAGACCCATCGAGGCCCTGGCTTTCGGCTGCTGCTTCTGAATGCCAGGTTGGTCAACAACATGGCCCCTCTTATACGTGAGTTGATCATCGAGGAGGGAGCAGACCTGGCGTGCATTACCGAGACCTGGCTGGGCCCTGAAGGGGGGGTGCCCCTTTCGGAAATATGCCTGGCCAGGTTTACGGTATGGCACCAGCCGATACCCCAGGGCAGGGGAGGAGGCGTGGCTGTTGTCATCCGGGAGTCTCTGTTGGCCTTCAGAGGCACTGCTCCACAAGTGGCTGGTTGTGAGACCCTGTTTTTCAAGTTGGGTTCCCGAGAGAAGTTGGGAGTGTTGCTACTGTACCAGCCTCCCTGCTGCATAGCAGCCTCCCTGCCTGAGCTGCTGGAGGTCGTCTCAGTGTTGGCGGTGGAGTTTCCCAGGCTTATGGTTCTGGGGGACTTCAATCTGCCATCCCTGGGACGTACCTCGGAGGCAGCTCGGGAGTTCATGGCTACCATGGCGGCCATGGGCCTATCTCAGATTATTCGGGACCCGACTCAAGACAGTGGCCTCACAACGCACTTGGTTTTCTTGTCAGAGCAGTGGCAATGTGATCTGAGGGGAGAGCTGCATCTGTCCCCATTGTCATGGTCAGATCACGCCCTGGTGACCTTGAGATTCTCCTATGCTGCCCCCCTCCACAGGGAGGCAGGACCCATTCAATTGGTGCGCCCCTGGCGACTGATGGACCCTGCAGGATTTCAGAGGGAGCTGGGGGTTATACCTGAGGATCTGCTGCATGGTCCAGCAGAGACCCTGGCTGCTGCCTGGAATAGGGAGGTGGCCGGGGCCTTGGACAGGATCATGCCTGTGCAACCTCTCTTGACTCATTGAACCCAACACTCCCCGTGGTTTACAGAGGAGTTGAGGGTTCTGAAGAGGATTAAGAGATATCTAGAGCACCTCTGGAGGAAGACAGACCAAATCCGACCGAACACCAGCTAGAGCCGCTATTAAGGCCTACCTTGTAGCGATAAGAGTGGCAAAACGTCAATATTTCTCCGCTCCTATTGCATCTGCAGAATGCCGCCCGACGGCCCTGTTTAAGATCACTCGGTCCCTTTTGGGGAAGGTGGGCCTAGTGACCCACCTACAGGGCCATGCAGAGGAGTTTTCCGGGCATCTGGAGGATAAAATCGCTCGAATCCGTTCCAAGTTGGATGCAAACCGTGTAGCAGGGTCTGAGGAGATGCCTGGGGAGCATACTTACCCAGTTATCTGGGAACGGTTTGATCCTGTTGGGCCCGAGGAAGTGGACAGGGTTCTCGGGTCTGTAAATGCCACCACCTGTCAATTAGGTCCTTGTCCCTCCTGGCTGGTGAAAGCAGCTCGGGAGATGACATGTGAGTGGGTCCAGGCGATGGTGAATTCATCCTTGGGGGAGGGAGTGTTCCTGGCTGCCTTTAAAGAGGCACTGGTGCACCCCCTCCTCAAGAAACCATCACTGGATCCCACCATCCTGGACAATTTTTATCCAGTCTCTCACCTCCCCTTTTTAGGGAAGGTGGTTGAGAAAGTGGTGATGTTGCAGCTCCAGAGGATCCTGGATGAAACGGATTATCTGGACCCTTTTCTGTCGGGTTTCAGGCCCGGATATGGGATGGAAACAGCTTTGGTCGCACTTATGGATGATCTCTGGTGGGAGCGGGATGGGGGCAGTGCATTCATCCTGGCTCTTCTTGACCTCTCAGCGGCTTTCGATACCATCGACCATGGTATCATTTTGGGGCGGCTCAGGGAGTTGGGGGTGGGCGGCGCAGTTTTGTGCTGGTCCATGTCCTTCCTCCAGGGCCGGTCCCAATCGGTGTTGATAGGGGGCGAGAGAGCCAGCCCAGGTCCCCTCCTTTGTGGGGTGCCACAGGGTTCAGTACTCTCCCCACTCCTTTTTAACATCTACATGAAACCGCTGGGTGAGATCATCTGTCGCCACGGGGTGAGGTATCATCAATATGCTGATGATACTCAACTTTACATCTCCATCCTGGGTGATGTAAGTGATGCTGTGACCACCCTCTCTCGGGACCTGGAGGCTATAGGGGTCTGGATGGGGAACAACAGGCTTCAGCTGAACCCTGGTAAGACAGAGTGGCTGTGGGTTTGGGGCTCCCTAGCATCCAGGAACTTACCTTCTTTGGCTCTGGATGGGGTTGCACTGCCCCAGACAGATCTGGTGTGGAACCTGGGGGTTCTCATGGACTCATGGCTCCTGCTCGAAGAGCAGGTGGCAGTCGTGGCCAGGGGAGCCTTTGTGCAGCTTCCTGTTGTGCGCCAGCTATACCCTTTCCTGGATTGGGAGTCCCTCTGGTCAGTCACTCATGCCCTAGTCATCTCCTGTATAGGCTACTGCAATGCGCTCTACATGGGGCTACCCTTGAAGAGTATCCAGAAGCTACAGTTGGTGCAGAATGTGGCCGTGCAAGCAGTCTTAGGAGTCCCAAGGAGGGCATACATAACACCATTGCTGTGCGAGCTGCACTGGGTGCCAGTTTGCTTCCGGGTCCAATTCAAGGTGTTGGTTATCACCTTTAAAGCCCTACATGGCATGGGTCCAGGTTACCTGAGGGACCGTCTCACCCTCATTACATCGACCCATCCCACCCGGTCAGGCAGAGAGGGCAGGTTACGGACCCTGTCCATGAGGAATTGCCAATTGGCAGGGTCCAGGAAGCGGGCCTTCTCTGCAGTGGCTCCCACCCTCTGGAACAAGTTACCCCCAGAGGTGAGACAGGCCCCCACTCTCCTGGCCTTCAGGAAGGGGGTTAAAACCTGGTTATGCCATCTTGCTTGGGGTGGGAGGGGGGATAGCCATTCATGGAGGTGGCTGGCACTGTGATGGTGCCAATGATAAGATCTTGATTTGCCATCTTGTATTTATATATTTTATATTTTATATTTGTATTTTTATATTTATATTATATTTATATATATTTATATGTATATTGTATTATTTTAGCAATATGTTATTTTTATTATTTGTAAACTGCCCAAAGTCATCGTATATGAGTTGGGCAGTGGAGAAGTTCAATAAATAAATAAATAAATAACTAAATATTTCCGTTCATGGGCTTCACTAATTCAGCATCTAAAACTTACAGCAAGAGATTCCTATTGAAAGCAACTCTCCATAAAATAAACATGGTGTCATCAAAAGTTTTCCCTTGATAAATTACATATTTCTCTGCTCTGTTATTCACAGAAATAATTTTGCTAGTCCTTAATGACTAGGTTTACACATCATGTTTTGATAACCATGGTTCATTTAGTCAACTGCAACTATCTGGGTCTTACAACATGCTAAACTAAGACTAAACAAATCACATTATGGCTTAACAGGATGTTCGAAGCCAGCCTATATGTGTGAAAAAGAAGGCCTTTAATCCAATTGTGGGTCCTATATTTCGGTCTGAGATTTGCCCTCCCTGTTCTTTTTGAGTTGCTTGAAGAGAGAGAAAAAACTGTTCTATGCTGGCCTTGTTTGAATGCTCTCTGCTTTTGGCCAAGTTGAGGCATTTTGGAGAACACAAAAGAAGTCTGTTCCACAAAGCTAGTGGCATGCCTGATTAACTAGCCTGCTTTTTAAAACCTGCAATTAAAGCTTTAGTTGATTAATCATACTGACAGTTTAACATCTCTCTTAATTAGTAATATTTTGAGGAAAATCAGTTTCCTTGAAGCATTTTTAATCAATGCCAGTGGATGGTTCATTCAGTTTATCTCTGGAATCATAATTCCTTCAGGTATATGTTTGAACTACAGCCTTGCAGACGCACCAAACTGTCCTCACATAAAGACTCTTATCAGAAAACTGTTCCAGTACATCTGTCACCCTCACCTCCAAAATGACAGCTCTCTCGTTTGTAAAAATCTACATTAAAAACTAAGCAAGATGTAGACATTAGATTTTGAAGTGAGGTATCTCACTTGAGCACAGCGTTCTTTAACCTGCCACACCTACATGAGTTGGATTGCAATTGACATTATCTCAAGTCAGTGTGGAATGGAAATGATGAGAGATAACAGTCTAATTTATTTATTTATTTATTTATTTATTTTTATCCCACCTTTATTATTTTTATAAATAACTCAAGGCGGCAAACATACTCCTCCTATTTTCCCCACAACAACAACCCTGTGAGGTGAGTTGGGCTGAGAGAGAGGGACTGGCCCAAGGTCACCCAGCCAGCTTTCATGCCTAAGGCGGGACTAGAACTCTCAGTCTCCTGGTTTCTAGCCCGTTGCCTTAACCACTAGACCAGACTGGCCTAGTGGTATCCAGAGAGTGCTAAGTTAGGGAAGGCTGCTCTGGCCCATCTTTCAAGCTAATATCCTAATCATTTTGTGTAAAATGATTTCCCTTGTATAAACTGATTACTCACAGTGCTGGCCTGGCAGAGTTTTCTCTCATTGGGAGGACATTTTGCTAAAATAGAGATTGGACATTAAATGAACCAACCAGGTGGCAATCCTACAGTGTTACCTGAAACTTCTCTTCCAGGAATCCACTGCTGAACCAAATGCTTGCAACCACTGCTGCAGGCAATTTGGGCACAGTATTAAGTAAAGTTACTCAAGGTCACTGGCAAGATTTTCTGGTGTTACCAGTTATACAAACGTCCTTATTTAAGAACATTTGCTCCATTTTCTCCTCTTTCACATACCTTTAAAACAAAGCATATTGCTTCTCTCTCTCTCCCCCCTCCCTGCCCCCTTTGGATAACTGACCGAGGATAGCTTTTGAATGCAGGATCCTTGCCAAGGCCATCTGGGAGAGATTGTGTGGCTTGACATCATTGCATGTACTGTCATACCTCTTTAGCAAGGAGCTGCTGAAGTCTGGGGCATTGGTTTATGCTATGGGTTTATGACATGTTTTTGTTTATCCATATACAGTGTGTATGTGTGTGTGTGTGTACACACATACACACACACATACATATACATATACACACACACATACATACATAACGTAAAGGTAAAGGTTCTCCCTGCACATTTGTGCAGTCATGTCCGACTCTAGGGGCCGGTGCTCATCTCCGTTTGTTAGCCGAAGAGCCAGCGTTGTCCGAAGACGCTTCCACGGTCATGTGGCCGGCATGACGCACGTGGAACGCTGTTACCTACCCACCGAAGTGGTACCTATTAATCTACTTGCATTTGCATGCTTTCGAATTGCTAGGTTGGCAAGAGCTGGGGCTAGTGCGGGAGCTCACTCCATCACGCGGGGCTAGGGATTCAAACCTCTGAACTTGTGATCTTCCGATAGACAAGCCTGGCATCTTACCTGCTGAGCCACCGTGCCCCTTACATACATACATACATACATACATACATGTAAAAAAGGGGCAGGTCTTTGATCAGACAGTTTTGGATGCCATCTTGAATGTTTTAATGCTTCCTTGCAGATGCCCCTGAAATGGTGTTGTAAACATTAAGATGAACACAAATTAAACATCAAGTCTTTGGGTACCTGTGGAGTGAAACTTACTGTGTGCTTTGTAGGGTTAAAGGGATCACACACCATTGGCTCTACTCCATTTCTTCATCATTTCCTCCAACTTTAGCTTTAACAAAGCCATCGTCAGGCAGCTGTTCTCATAGCTCAGTTTTTTTTTTTGAAAAAAATCTTATAACAATGGATGAAAAATAACAGAAAAGAGATATTCAGGAAGTAAACCCAATAATTCCACTTTGCAATCAGTATTCCAGCCATCTCCAAACTGAGGCCTTTCTGATTGATTGGACTTTCATTCCTGTATTTCCCTGTTAGCATAATAGAGAGCTCAAAAATTCAGGGAAGTGATGTTCAATGCATTTGAAAGGCAGAAATTTGAGAAAGGCTAGTTTAGTCCTACATGGGATTCCTGAGGAGGAAAATTCTACAAAGTGTTATTTATACCTTTTTCCTCATAAGCCACTTTTGCCAATTTGTCCAGCTGAGCATTTTCTAAAGAGTTTTGAGAACTGTCATGGCTGGCGTTGGAGTGCTACTCATCATTAGATCAATAGACGTTTAGCTGCAACAAGAAAATATCTAAGTATCTTATCAGCCATGGAAATCAGCATTTCACCACTGATGACACAGCAGAGCAGAGAGGTTATAACCTCATGCATTAGATTGCCAATGACCTCATTGTCTATAATGGACAATGAGATCATTGATGGTATTTCACATGTTACATTATCGTCTATGCAAATTACCTTACATTTGGCTCTTGAGATGCAGTAGGGAATTACTGGTGCTCTCTGAACCACTGTTCAGATGGGGGCCAATTAATGTGACCTTGAGCTCGATAACACACAATCTAAAATGCAAACAGGACTCCCCATTTTATGGCAAAGAGAACCCTAGCTGTCCATTTTATACATTTCTGATTTCATTTCTGGTACTTAATCCATCATTTTCATTTTTGTGTGAAATCTTTAGGTAGAAGATTCTCTAGATGGCCTAATGTATTCTATATATTTTGAGGACTGGTAGTTTTCTGACACAGTAGCCATTGTGGAGTCCTTGGTACTCTCTGAGCCTTGTTGTTTTCTTGCAGACATTTCATTGCCAGACTAGGCAACATCTTCAGTGCAAAAAGGGAGTGGGACTTGCTCTCTGTTTATATACCATGGCTTGTCCTACCTGTGTTGGTGGAGGTGTTGTTCTCCCCTTAGGAGTTCCTTGATTGGGCTGTTGTTTGCTGCTTGGTTGATTGACTGAGTTAATAGTTCCTTGATTAGGGTATATTGTGCTGTTTGATTGTTCCTCTGGTGCTAATCCTGTTGTTAATCTTTGCATACATGGGTGTTGATTGCTGGCAAGGAGGTGTTCTGGTCTTTTGGCTTTTCTATTGTCTCTTATGAATGGTATGTAAATGTTGTTTACCTCTATGTGTCTGTTGGTGGCTGCTTTGTCTGAGTGCTGGATTTGGCTTGGTTTAAGATGCTCACAGTTTCCCAGTTGAAAGTACAGTTGAGTCTGTCCATGTGTTGTGAGATTAACGAGTTTTCATTGTGTCTTCTGAGAGCTAGTTGGTGTTCGTGGATGCACTCTGCTAGTCTTCTGCCTGTATGTCCTACATAGTGGCTGCTACAGTCCTTACACTGTATGTTGTAGATAACTCCTGTTTTTTTCTTCTTGGGCTACTGGGTCTTTTGGGCTACTTAAGATGTTCTGAAGGTTTTTGGTTGGTTTATGTGCTATGGTGATGCCATGTGGTTGTAACAGTCTATTAGTAGTTTCTGAGATGTTTCTGATGTATGGCAGTGTTATCCTTTTCATCACTTCTGTTGGTTGTGTTGTGGTGGGTTGGGTGTTCAGGCACTTTTTGATAAAGTTCAGTGGGTATCCATTTTGCTGGAAGATGCTGTATAGATGATCTGTTTCCTTTTTCTGGTGTTCTGGGTTGCTGCAATGCGTTAGTGCTCATCTGAATAATGTTCTTACACAGCTTCTCTTGTGGGAGGTTGGATTGTTGCTTTGGTAATGGAGCACTTGGTTAGTGTGGGTAGATTTCTGGTAGACTTGTGTTTCTAGAATGCCATCATTTCCTCTCCTGATGAGGATGTCCAAGAAGGGTAGTATGTTGTTGTTTTCCTCTTCCCTTGTGAATTTTATTCCATTGAAGATGTTGATGGTTTCATGTGTTTCCTCCAGTTGTTCCTTTTTTATTATGACAAAGGTGTCATCTACATACCGGATCCATACTTTGGGTTGTATACATGGAAGTGCTATCATTCTAGAGGCTGCATTACAATCTCTGCTATGAGTCCTGGAAGAGGTGATCCCATGGGTGTTCCTTTGATTTGTTGGTATATTTGTCCATCAAACTGAAATTAGGTAGTGAGGCAGAGGTTGATGAGGTCCATGATTCTGGGTATTTCTATCTTAGTGTATTTGACTAGGCCGGGTGTGTTTCGTAGAACAGCTGCCATGGATTCTTTCGCTAGTGCTGGGTCTATGGATGTAAAGAGTGCAATGACACTGAATGACACCATAATTTCATCTTCTATTTTTAAGTCTTTGATTTTCTGGAGGCACCGTAGTGGGGAGCTGATAGAATATTCACTCTCCTCTGTAGGATGCCTAAGTTTTTTCGTGAGCTCTTTAGTTATGTTGTAGGTGGGAGTCCCTGGTAACGATACAATTGGCCGAAGCGGTATGCCAGGTTTGTGTATTTTGGGGTGTCTGTAGAAGCGTGGGAGGATGGGTCCACTGCTTTTAATCCACCTCTGTTGTTCTTTTGCGATTTAACCTTTCTTGGTGAGGTCGTTAAGAGTTATTTTTACCTTATTGTCTTACATTCTCTTGGGTTTCTGTGGTAAGTCCTGCAGTTTTCAGTGCTGCTTCTAAGGCTGCAAAGAATTCTAATTTATTCACATCCTCTGTGTTGTAATTGAGGCCTCTCTGTAGGATATTGTGCTCTGCAGTGGATAATGGGCGGCTGGACATGTTGACCAATTCTCTTCGATTGGTACAGTAGCCATTCTCTTACGTTCTTTGCAGTTGTGAATAAAGATTATGGAATCATGGACAGATTTCTCTTCTGTTTTTTTCAAGTAAAATGTTGCAAACTTCATCTAAACCTTCACTGAGGTTTGATTCATCAAGCTGTCATCACACTTCTAAAGTGCTGCTGTTTCTTTGATTTCAGCACAGCCTGATTGTCAACGTGGATAAGTGAATCAAAGCTCTCCAAAGTAATTTAACCTCTCCACAAATTTTGTTCCTAATAGAATTTCCCTTTTTTAAAAAAGAAAATGCTTTTACACTGCAAATATTTGGTTTAAATGGGTTTTCCTTTGCAGATTTATGCATTTTAGAAAAAAGTTATGAAATTATACACTCTTTTTGTTTGGATGATACCTCAGCAATTGTCAGCTCTTCTTTCACTGCAAATAATATTTCTGGACAATAGATTTTAAAGTTTAAACTCAACAATGCTCCTTTATCTCTGAGACAAGGCAATAAACATCTTTAATAAAAAATAATGATGTAATAAAAATGTTAATTGATATTCAATGTTGACTAAAATAAATTTGTCTATTACAATATATGAAAAAGGCCCCGGCTTAGGAATGTCCTCCTGAGAATCTCTTTCTTCCTTCTTTCAAACGGTGGGCTCTTTTAGATGAATGTACTTAAATGTAATTTCACATTTAAAAATGTGTTATCATAGAAACATATCAATGTGTGATAAAGTCATTCTTTCAGTTTTCTATGGCCACATTGGATTCTAGGAAAAAATAATTCACAACCTATCATTCATTCTGATGTGAACGAGGTCCTACAACCTTGGACTTCTTTAGTACGTCTATGAGGAACTTGGCAGTTTCCATTTTTAAATAATTACATTGTGTTAGGTTGTGCAAACGTTCATTCGTCTTAACGATGCTTAATTTGCAAGAAGCCAACTTTAAACCATGGTTTGTAAAGTTGGTTTCTTTTCACAAACATTAGAAAAGATTCATCACAATTTTAGGGCTTGGAAATAATAGTAAGTTGTGCATACTTAACAAGGGAAATTAGAGTTTATTAAATTATCCTTCCAGTTGTGCTGAAGGAGAAGCAGGAAGCATATGCGCCTGTGAGGTGCTAGTCTCATTTGTATCCAAATAAATCTTGATTTATGTGACAGCCAGATCCAACTTGCGCATTATTTACAATGGGCAGCTGCATCTCAGACTCTCTTACATTGGCTTTCTGGGTCTTTTGATGGAAAAAGTAATATCTAATCTCTAAAAGAGCCAGTTTGGTGTAGTGGTTAAGGCACCAGGCTAGAAACCAGGAGACCATGAGTTCTAGTCCCGCCTTAGGCACAAAGCCAGTTGGGTGACCTCGGGCCAGTCACTTTCTCTCAGCCCTAGGAAGGGAGCAATGGCAAACCACTTCTGAAAAAACCTTGCCAAGGAAACTGCAGGGAGTCTCTGAGAATAGGACACGATTGAATGGATTTTTTAAAAAATCACTAAATGTTGCATGTGACTAATTATGCCTGATTAGGGATGGATCAGTATGCATTGGAGTATATTGGGAACAATACAAAATCAGTGGCCCTCCCCATAGGGGGAAAAGGTCAATTATCACAAAGAGTTTTCTTTAGGATTAAAGCACAGATGAAAGGATCGGAGCAGGAAAAACATATAGGGGGATTTTGGAGGACAAACTTGTAATTCATTTGCCTGTATCATTTGATACAAAGGGCTAAGAAAACAGGATCTAAGTTTTGTATCCTCATCCAGAGAGAATAATTTTCTGTGAGTCTGAGGACAGATATACCCAAGCATACTAGGTTACCAGACTTCTTTTGGCATATTACTCTATCGTTACAATAAAGGCTACAATACCAGATTCCCATTTGTACCAGTTCCCAGCTGTCTTAATACCATGGTTTTCAGAGTTAGATTTAAAACATTTAGCAAGGAAACAGAACAAGATCTGGCACAACTTAACAAGCCAGGAGCAAAGGATATTGGATGTATTATAGGCTGATGATTTAATCATGGTAAAAGCCTGCTCATAAAGTTGGAGCAACTGTAGTTTTAAATACATGCATCTATTTAACCTAGGCTAGGACTGCATGACAGTCTGAATGACATGAGAATCAAGACCCCAAGATTTAGGGATGGATAATTTTGCTCATTTGTATTCTTATTTTTCTGACACCAAACCTATTCTGTCCTATTTCTCCATCACTTTGCAAAAGTGTTTTTAAAATGTCTGCAGAAAGTTGTATGCATTTTCCTGTGCATTTTTCTCAATATGCATTGTAGTCATGACACGTTGGGGAAGTCTGTCTTAGCAGACAATCTACAGCCATTTTTTAGATTCCTCCTGCTGCTGCTGCTCCTCCTTCTTTTGCAAAATAAAATAAAATGTGTACATCATGTTTCTTAAAGAGATGGACACATGGGTTAGGTAAAGATCTTTCAGAGAAGCATTTGGTTATAAATAGAGAATGAAACCAAATATGAAGCCATTACAATTTTCTCCTACCTCACTCATTTAATTACAAAAATGCAATAAAGGCCATAATTTGAATGTTAGCCCTCATGACACAATGTGCTTTAATATGATACAATACCCACAAACAGGGCATTAGGTAGATTAGCGTAGAGCAGAGCAATTCAATTAGAAATGAAGTGACCTTTTTACTGCTTTGTATTTCCAAACACTAAGAACAACTTTGCCCATATCAACCCCCTTAGTTATCTGTTTTACTGCTGTTTTTCAAACATTATCTAAATTAAAGTGTCTTTTCTGTACTGCAGATGGATCTCGATGGATTTAACCTTTCAGTGGGGAAAAGCCCTTCCTTGGCTCATTGCTCAAAATGTTAGACAGTATAATGAGGTAGTCCACCTATGGCATGTGATAAAATGATAGCTCATATTAATCTAATGGATACTGCTTGATCTACTCAGTCTTAACATTGAAGGGTGGAATTCTGTGAATATATTTTTGCTGAAGGAACAAGTTTGTCAGTGAAACCAGAGAATTGTTGATATCCGTCACTCATGAATAGGTTGGGATGCTCCGAGAGAGATTAGGAGAAGATCTTTAAAGAGGGAAGAATAAAGTTTTCCCTTACACAGCACTGGATCCTGTCCTAGGCCAATTTCTCAGATGAAGAGGCTCCACAACAATGTTTATGCTTTAGACAGGATGATGGAAAAAGAAAGAGCAAACACATTGCCCTGTCCTGGCAGACCCAATGTCTTGACAAAACATATGCTTGGTCAAGGAATCTAATCACTACCATGGATATAGGAAGCCTAGCTGTCTTATTCCATGCAAGGGACTAGAACTCCTGTTTGCCCATTTCTATATTGCAGCCATCACGGCCAATTATCTTTCGGGAAAACCTTCAACAAAGAAAAGAACAGCCTGGAGCATCATTGGCAGAAAATGGTGGCTACTGTTTAGTTTAAGGCTGGTTCTTTTATACTGGACAGGACATACTAAACTTGTCATTAGTTAATTAAAGGTTTTGTCTCCTGACCTGATGACTTCATCCTTGTAGGGTTTTTCCATAGCCTCAGAAGCATGTGATTTTCTTTTCTTCTTCACCTCCCTGTTGCCTGATGCAATAAGCAGGCATGATTGAAACATTTGATTGCTGGTTTGCTGATTGTGTGACTTGCCAAGTCTGACTGACCCTGCCTAGCAGAAGAAGCTGCTCTGCTGACCTTGTGAGTTTATGGGCAACATTCTTGTATGGAGCCCCCGCAAGAGTCAATCTTAGTCTGTGAGTCAGCTGATAAGGCTGTCTCCACTGCTCTCCTGATATAGGTATTCTGAAAGGCTCCTGGGGGGTAAATTCTTAATCTTCTTTGTACTTCATTGTAATTGTCACTTTGCTTACCAGAGAACAATGGAGCAGTGATCCATATCTAAAAGCTGTGGATGGATTACTGCAGTTTTCTGGTATCTGTAATTAAAGGGATGTCTCTTAGCAGTGGATTTTTCCAAACTGACAAGGTTTAAAAGGACTTGAAAACATTCAAATTTGGGAAGCCATTTGGGAAACATCTTTTATTCTGGCGGGCAGAGTACCCATTGATTGAAAAATGCACTTGTTCTAAGAACAAAGGATAAATAAATAAAATAGAATCATATTCAAAGTCCATGGTAGGTACCATCTTGATGTCGGAAGAAAGAGTGCAGTGCAATGAAAGAAGAGTGATTCTGACAATTATTTTCAGAACAGTAGATTGGCTCCCTTTCTTAGTTGGGGGCCTCCACCCTACTGTGAGACATTGAGAACCTCAACGTGATGTTTACCAATTGGTTTGTTTAAAGATTCAACAGACTCTATTGGATTGAGAATCCTGAGAGCACCATTATATTACTTTCAGTACCAACTACTACTATGTGGGATTCTGTCCTTTGTCATTCTTCCTTCATGGAATTTAGTAAGGATTTTGTTACCTAGCCCAGAATATAATAAATGAAGTACAATTCTATGAAATGGGCTAGCACATCATTTTTTAAGAAGCAGTACTTTTGAGTATGTGTTGGTAGGGCTTTTACTGTTCTTTGATTTGGATTAACTAGCTGCCAAGGAGCCTTCTATCATGGCCTCTTTTTTTCCAGTGTCTTCTAATATTTCACTGCTCCAAAGCAAATAAACATTGCCCACTTAGTTTTTGTCAAAGGAATACCACTGTCGATAGGCCCCTGCCCTTGTCGGTTTCTTAGGATTGGGTTTCCCATCAGTTGTGCAAGTGAATCCTGAGATGTTCACACATCCATTCCAAAGAACACTACCGCAGCTGATGCCCCACAGAAAAGACAGGTTCTCAGGGAACCTCACTTGCTAGCATTTCCTCACTCAACTCACAAGCGAGAATTACCTAGGAAAAGATGCCTGCATTTTCAGAGCAATGAATGGCTATGCAAGACTGCCAGAAAATGGGAAAAACTTTTTAAAAGCTGCATTTCAAAGCCATTTTATAAAGCTCTGATCATTTAAAAAAGCTAAGGCCATTAATAATTTATTATTTACTCTTTAGGCTTTACTCATCTTTACGCTTCGTATATGGTTAATAACAGCACGTAACCAGTACATTTGTTTTCAGAGATGTAGAATGGCCTTTTAAAAAATTGTCAAAGTGCTGGGCCATATGGAGTCTGCATTAACTATGAATTTATGGAAAAATCTTTGAGAAGGGCCAAAGCAACAGGATAATGGAGACCTTGAAGATGATCGCTCCTTTTTGCCCAGAACAATGGCTGAGCTTGAGGTATCAGTTGTGCTAGGGAGAGAAAAAAAAACGTGTTTTTTACACCTAGTAGAAATGCTACATCGAGAAGAAGAAGATAGCTGAAATGCAAACAACGACAGACTTCCATCTCTGCTGCTTTCTAGACCTTGTACTTGATCTGAGAAAGAGAAACTATTTCATGTGTTCATAATCACTTGAAGGACTTCTGCTCGCTCCTTACACTTGTGCTAATGGAAACAGACCCTTAACTCAGTTGAGGGAAAAACATCCATCACATGCTTTACATACAGAAAGTCTCAGCTTCAATTCCTGTTCACCAGTTAGAAGGATTAGCTATGCCAGGGTCATTGAAAAGGCACTTCCAGTCAGACCAGATATGACTGTCTAGTACAGTGTTTCTCCACCTTGGCAACTTTAAGATGTGTGGACGTCAACTCCCAGAATTCCCCAGCCAGCCATGCTGGCTGGGGAATTCTGGGAGTTGACGTCCACACATCTTAAAGTTGCCAAGGTGGAGAAACACTGGTCTAGTTGGACATAGCTTGATGCGATACAAGGTAGCTTCTTGTATAAGTGAGAAGCATAGAGGTGAGAGAGGCCCCATCGCTCCTGACCTTCCGGAAGAACCTGAAGACTTGGCTCTGCTGTCTCGCCTGGGGCGGGAAGGGGAGTAGTGATACTACTACTACAGTAGTGGCTGGCACCTTAGAGCTCTCCTCACAGAATTAGATCTTCTAAGGCCACTTGGATTTTATATTTACATTTACTTTTATATTTATATCTGGTAATTTTTGTATTGATACTTTAGATGTTTTTATGCTTATTGTTTTATTTATTTATTATATTCAGATTTATCACCGCCCATCTCTATAGCAGTAGACTCACATTATTGTTTTAATGTGTTTGTTGTTGTAAACCGCCCAGAGTCCCTCTTTTTGGGGGAGATGGGCGGTGGCAAAAATTAAATAAATAAATAAATACATAAATAAATACATAATAAAATAAGATGCTAAATCTGCTTTCAAATCATGCCTCTGCTAGCATAGCTACCCAGGAAGAGGACAGAAGAATTTTTCTCTCATCTCAAGTAGGGATGTGAAAGATGTAGGGTTTTTTTTTTTGGGGGGGGGGTGTTTGTTTTGTTTGTTTTTGGTTTTCTTTCTAGAGGATTTATGGTAGGATGAATGCAAACAGCACTGAAGCCTGGTTAATATTCATCCTTCCTGTGGTGGAAAAAACCCATCTCATTTTTGAAAATGTACAAGACAGACCAGTCCCTTGGCCTTCTCTTTCTGGTTGCAGCAAAATGTTCTGCTTGGCTATGGACCAAACTGTTTGGGCAGGCTGCTCTTCTTTCACAACACTTCTTGGACTGATCATGGGACCACATAACGCACTACAGAGAAGCAGCCATCTACTGTATAGCAAGAGTTCCTACGGTGCTATAAGGATATGCAATGTTTTTGTTATTAAAAAAAGGCAAAGGCAAAAACATGCACTTTGTAAATGTTTATGATGACCGAGGGTCTTGTTTTCTTTCTTTTGTTGTTTATTCGTTCAGTCGCTTCTGACTCTTGGTGACTTCATGGACCAGCCCATGCCAGAGCTTCCTGTCGGCCGTCACCATCCCCAGCTCCCCCACGGTCAAGTCCGTCACCTCCAGAATATCATCCATCCATCTTGCCCTTGGTCGGCCCCTCTTCCTTTTGCCTTCCACTTTCCCTAGCATCAGCATCTTCCCCAGGGTATCCTGTCTTCTCATAATGTTACCAATTATGTTTTCTTTCTTACGATACCAAAAATATTTCCCCCTCTTGGATACGGAGCAGAGGCGGCGGCTTCTTTGTGCTGCTCCTTGGAATGACTACTATGTGAGCATTAGATGTGGCTGGGGCCACCTTTTGCGATTCACAAAGCATGTTGGATCTATTATTATTTTTGTTTTTGCTGTTGTTATTTTTAGAAAAGACAGAACCCTAACCAAAATATGTTTTCTGCTAGCATTTGTCCTGCCATGAATCTCTTTTGCTCCCAGAACGACCTGTGGCAGAATTTTTTTGCATCCCTAACATATATAGGATTCCACTGTTACTGTATGATCTTCCAAGCGCTCAGCCATTCATTGTTAAGTTTTACTTTATTTCTGTTCAGGCCACGTGGATTGGGTGCTTGGAGCACAGGATCTGCCCATTTTGCAAATTCCTGCCATTATATTTATTTGGCAACATGCTATAAACAAGAGAAATGGTAACGCTGTATCAGCAACAGATGTTCAGTATAAAAATGTCAGGATGAAGGACGAGACTGTTATAGAAATGCCTGAAATTAGGGCAATGCCATTTATGCAGGCAGGAGTTATGAGAATGTTGCCTGGTGTTTTCTCTGTTGCCTTCTGGATCCTTGTGTGTGTCTCTGGATGGAGATGTTTTTGTTGCACATTCACACATTTCATTTGACTTGGTTTCCATTCCTTGCACCAGCTGCAAAATACAGGAATGTTTTGCTCTCTCAGAGTGG
This sequence comes from Charina bottae, assembly GCA_023362775.1. Lineage (NCBI taxonomy): Eukaryota > Metazoa > Chordata > Lepidosauria > Squamata > Charinaidae > Charina > Charina bottae. The sequence goes on from JALMGJ010000012.1 coordinate 3,504,563, forward strand.
TGTCAGGTCACGTTTAGAAATCTATTCCATTATTTTTTCCCCCCTAAGTGTTTTGTTAACTTCCACAGTAAATATGTGAGATGTTATCAACACCGCCTGTAACAAAGCTGGCACTGAAAATATCTTCACCGAAAAGTTCATGAATTCTTCTTTCTCTTTCTCTGTCAAAAGTTTCACCTTGGTTCGATATAATATGCTGAATCCACTGTGGGCAACTGGCCTTCTTTTCTCTTGATTTACATTAAAATAATGATGGGTTGAGACAACTGTGCAAGTAGAGAGGAAACTTCATTTTTCTCCTCTCTCCCAGGGGCCCCTGGTTTTGGAATATTTACCATCCATCCTTCTGGTGACATCATTTGTTAAAATTCCAAGCCTCTGTTGAGACTCATAAACCAGATAGACCTGGGAGACTGCATTTAGCCCCATGGGATGGAGATTTCTACCCTGGAATACAAGTTTCCTCCCTTTCCTACCAAATACAGCAAAATATACTCCAATTTAATTTTAAATATTTGCCAAAATACTCTTGAAGTTCCTTTAGCAGGATATTATCTCTCTCCAGATATAATACAATGGAATTGAATGGAATTGTATTATACAATTTTGAATAAAGCATTTAAATTAAATTAAATTAAATATATACTTGTATTATACAATTGTTCTTGGAAGTAATGTGCAGGACATAGGGATTGTGGCGTACAGTATTTGGGGCCAAAATCACTCATAATTTAACATAATCAACAGCTTATACTGTATGTCCCTCAGGAAGTCTTTATCGGTGGACACTTGAAATAAAGCTTTTTCAGTAGTAACAGTCTAAATGTGGAATTCCTTCTCACTGGGGCTGGAAAAAATGAAGAGCTGGGTAGGAAAATGGAATGGCCAGTTGGAGGGAAATAGAGCTGGAAAACCCTACAGTGGACTGCATTTAGCCTTCATGTTTCAGGGTCAGAATACAATTACCAATTACTTGAGAGCAATCACTGGAGAAGATGGTTGTCTTCATCTCCTGCTGGTGAGTACCTAGTATTCACTACAGTTAAATCTGCTTTGGCCAACCTGATGCACATTATATGAGATACTATAGAAATTATCAATCCCAACATTTGTGGAGAATGCCAGTTTGGCCAAGGCTGACTTAGATGGACAGTTAATCTTATTCAGCAAGGGACTTCCTATATTAATCTTTGTAATCACATTGTGATTATTTTGTCCAGCTCTGTGGCCTATATATTTTCATGGAAAGATCAGGAGGACTTTAGGGCTCTAGGCATCTTTGTCCTGATCCTGGCTGCCTAAAACCATAGAGGCAGTAAAAGCTCTATCCTTTAGTAAGTGGGGGATAGCAACAAAGATGGCAATTGATTTGATAGTGGTTGGAAATACAGTACAGGAATAGATAGGTCTTGATCTAGTGTTTTTTTCACATTACAAGGTGATAGGCTCCTGTAGCAAAAGTAATTAGCCTTGCAACCCTTTAAGATTAACATTTATTGTGGTGTAGTTATTTCTATTCATCAGATGCATCAGGCATTATCTTCACTTCCAAAGAAGTGCTCAGTTTAATTAATTCTTTTTTAAATGCTGGATTTGGCTCCATTTCTTCTGCTGTATATTCGTGTGTGTGTTGACAACACTTGCCAATGAAATGGACTCTAGTCAACAAGAACTTATGCTGACTTTAAGGTGCCATAAAACTCTTCATTGTTTTATGAATCCTTCCTGGCTCCTTTGAATGATGCCAGCTGCTTACTTCATTTCCTAAAGTATTTGCAGCTAAAGAAACTCTGCAGTCTGAGAAAGAAAGTTTGGAAAGCAGAGCTCTACTGTTGGCTTGCTTCTTCTTCCCAATGCAAGGGACAATGGCTTGAGCTACTGTGGTTCAAATAGGCCTGTCAGATGAGTTGGAAGGGCCCTGGTTGTAGACAGACTTAGGAGCTCCTGCAAGAAAGGAAATGTGCAGGTAATGTAGATTAATATGATAGATATGAATGCAAACTGAGGTCATTTCAGTAATTGATACAGGAACTTTTCTTAGACCAGAGCAAATGATCTGCAGCAGGTTTGTTGCTGTTGTTTCTAGCTGACAGTGGCTCTCTAGGATCTCAGAGACTCTTTATATCACCATCTTAGGGCAGGGGTGAAACATGGGACCTTCTGCCCTACAAAGCATTTGTTCTGTCACTAAGCTATGGATGAAGCTGTCCATTTGTCCTTCTTCACAGAGGACAGTCCTATGGTTGAAGGTGTCCTGGTCAATTATAAAGACCTTAAGAAGGAAGAAGAGCAAGGACCTTAAAGTAGCCTATCAAGAGATTGCACCTGAACAGGTACTCTAATGTGGTTAAAAATTTCCTCCCTGTGTTTGACAAATTGTAGTTACCACTTCAATCTTTGTTTTGTATGTATGTATGTATGTATGTATGTATGTATGTAGTACCCCAGCTTTCATTTAGGGGTTTAAGGTAGTATACATAGCACTTTTTTCCTGACAACAGTAGCCCTGTGAGGTTGGTTGGCTGAGACTGAGCGATTGGCCCAAAGTCACCAAGTGAGTTTTCATGGCTGGTGGTGGTGAACTTGAATTTTGGTCACTGTGGTCCTAATCCAGCACATACATTTCATGCATGTCATTTTGATTTTGAGTTGGGATGATATATTTCTTCTTTCTTGGTAATACATAAGTAGCCTCCAATTCTTGTTGCTGTGTTGGCTGTAAGGTGCCAGCTGGACCTTTGTGGCCAGGAAAGCACTGCATTGGATGACAGGGGTGCAGTGAGCCATGCAGGAAACTTCAGGGGTCTAATAATCTTCACTTAGAAGCGGTACCTGGAATTATGTGTTAAGTCTGATCATAGGTGCTTCAAAAAACAAAGCAAAGAACCACTGGGGGAAAGATCCCAACAGAAAGCAGCTCTTGCAAGCATTTGATATGGCTTAGAAGAATTCCTAGAGTTATCAGTACGATTTAGCAATATTTTGTTTCCCAATATATTTGCTAAACATTAACCAAGCCATTAACTCCATAATCAGACCTTTCCATTCATACGGATCTTATGTACTCTGGACCTTAGAGTTAATGTGTCTTCATTTTACAGGAAAAAAAGACTGGCTCACATAACCTTGCTTTTTCATGCTTCTTAGTAGGACCTTTTTTGTGCATTGCTTGGCAGGATACATATCAGAGCTTTGATTACAGAAGGCTTACTTAACAGCTTCACCTCAAGTCTGAGGGTTCAGCCAATCCAATATGACTGCCCTTTCTGTGTAGTGTGAGTCACAGAATGAAGGAAGTGAAATTTTGCAACCAACACCACACTGGTTCCCATCCCCCAAATAAATTTTGAGGAAAGCTAATTTGAAGTGAAGAGCCAGTTTGGTGTAGTGGTTAAGGCTTCAGGCTAGAAACCGAGAGATCTAATCCTGTCTGAGGCACAAAGCCAGCTGGGTGACTTTGGGCCATCACTTTCTCTCAGCCCTAGGAAGGAGGCAATGGCAAACCACTTCTGAAAAACCTTGCCAAGAAAACTGCAGGGACTTGTCCAGGCAGTCTCTAAGAGTCTGACACGATTGAACAGATTAAAAAAAAATTAAAGCAGGAAGCGAAGCAGAGTCTGGGGAAAATAATGTGCAGCCAGGCAGATGCTTACTGGAACATGCTCTAGATTACATTTTATGGGAATGTTCCTATCTCAAGGAGTAGGGTGAACAATTATAAGGTGCTTATATTTATATTTGCAAGGAACTTGTAGGTATAACTGCAATATTCTTATGTCAGGAAATAGATCAGGTATCTCAACTTTTTTGCAGCTGAGAACAGGACCAGGCTATAAACATATGAACAAGCATTTATAACTGCTAACATTGAATGTGTGAAAGCTGCTCTTTGTTCCACTGAAGGAAGCCATTATGTTGGTGGAAAAAGCTACCTGGATTCTACCCTATTGGCATAAGGTAGTGGGGAATTTGAGGGATATGTCAACAACCACAAATATATTGTGCACATTGTTCTTTTATTGAGAAAGCTGCAGGTGGATGTTTGCTTAAGAGGACCAGAAAGGAAGACATTTCAGTTACTTTTTTTCAAGGTTGCTTAGTGGATTAGCACACTACACGAACCCTCCAGACATTGGCAGTTGCACTGGTCAAGTCTTCATGCAGCAATGCAGAAATTACTAAGTATCAATCAAAACTGAAGTGATTTCCAAGGAGTAATTGGCTTGATGGGCTGTTAATGGGCAGCCATTCCATCACTTAAGCCTCAGACAGCCCTGCTGAGACAGACAAGCTACTAAAGCAGGGCTTTCCAAAGTGCCGCAGCTGGCAACACGCCAGCGGCGGCGGCGTGGGGGCACATGCGCGTGGCGGTGACACAGGAGGGTATGTGGCGGCGCACAGCGGCGGCGCGGGGGGCGAGCGGCGGCGTGCGCGTGCATGATGGTGGCGGCAGCGGCCGCCGCTGCCACCATGCACGCGCGGGCCGCCGCTTCCAGGTGGTGTGGCGACACACCACGCTGTGTGTGGCGACACACTTTTGTGTCGCCACACACAGTTTGGAAAGCTCTGTACTAAAGAAAGCATGTTCTTTGAGTGAGCTGCAACCAGAAATGGGGAAGTTATATACTTTCAGGAAACATTGGCTCTTGAGTGTTATTCTGTTGCAACATTCAAAAGCTGGCTAGGATTCAGCCATTTTTATCAGGCCTATCAAAATGCATCTATTGAGTCCTCCTCTTTGATGACAGTTAATACTAAAAAGGGGTGTATCCACAACAGAGCGTATGAGTGAAGAGATAGAATCCAGATTGTTTGCAAACTTTCCTAAAACTAGTTCAAGAGGAGCCCATTTGAAGAGAGTGCTCAGGGCACTATATAACACATTATGGAGCACATGCTAGGGCTTTTCTTGACTTCACCAAATTGCTAGTCAGAGTAGCTGCAAGCTGATAAGTTTGCTCTGCATCCTGGTTAATACTTGCTATAATGCCTTCTTTGGCTCCCAAGAGAAATCAGCCCTGAGACAGATCCCTCCCTTGACCTTCTGTTCCAACACTTTTGACCATGGTGGCATGGCCAGCCTCCCAGTATACTTTTCTGGTAGCTCATGGATGGCACTTCCACTCAGCAATGGAGAACATCTCTATATTTGGCTGCAGAGCTTGCCTGAGATTCATGCTTAGTAGATTGCTCAGTGTGTGTGTTTTTAACAGTGTGTGTTTTTAACAATGATCGAAGACAGGAAAACATATTAACAGCTTTTACAAGCTGATCTGAGAGGCTTGTGTTGGGGTTTGTATAATACCCAGAATTTACAGCTAGATTAATTAGACAGGTGAGAGGCATTAAGTTCTGCAAGTCATTCTATCAGCAGCCATTGTTGAAGAATGATGAAAGAAGTGACTCATACCACAGCTGATATAGTTTAAGCTGGGTGTGGTAGATAATGAATTTGACCTATAATGTGATTGGTCAATTTAAGTATATAAGCAGAGGAGCTCTGGTGTTCATACTTCTCGTTGCTATCTTCATTATCATCTGTATCTGTTGGACGTTATTGGACTATGTATTGACTGCGTATGTATATAGAGTAAATAAACTATTTTATCTAATCTCTTGTGAGTGTCTGCTTACTCAATAGAATGTATTACTCTGAGGTCTAGAAGGAACATTGGCAGCCCCAGCGTTGTGTACTCTGACAGCTTGTAATTTCTTATACTTGCATGAGGGAACTTCAGACTTGTCTTTCACTAGAAACTCCAGTTCCACCAACTAGAATGCTGGCAAAGTAGTGGTTCCAGAATTGAACCAATTGCTTAACACCACCCATGAGCCGTATGCTGAGATGACCTACATATGATTTATTACAGATTAAGGATTCTAGCAACCTAATATAGGGGGAAAACATGCTGCCATTATTAAACAGGTGGGGGTCATAAAGCCTTGCTGAAATGTCTAAAATCTGTGTTCTACCAACAGATCTTGATCTATCCTGGCAGATGTCCTTTGGCTGCCTCTATTAAACAGGTTTTGATGCTTTAGAGCAGTGTTTCTCAACCCTGGCAACTTTAAGATGTGTGGACTTCAACTCCCAGAATTCCCATGCTGGCTGGGGAATTCTGGGAGTTGAAGTCCACACATCTTAAAGCTGCCAAGGTTGAGAAACAGTGCTTTAGAGACAATTGAGAAAAACGACCAGCAGGGCTGCAACTGGGGGGGGGGGGGACAAGTGGGGCATGTGCGGGCACCGCGCTGGGGGGTGCACCAAAATGACGCCCGGAGGGTGCCAAAATGACAAAATAACCCATGGGGGTGTGTGCGCGAAATCCATGTTTGCCCCAGGTGACACAGATCCTAGTTCCATCCCTGATGACCAGTATAGAACTTGCTGAACAGGGGTAAGTGTATTCTGTAAAAGCAGTGATCCTTCTGGTCAAAATACTTTCTGGCAAGATCAAGAACAACCCAGACTGGTGACCAGGTCTACCCTCAGTAGTACTGTTTTTCTCCTATACAGCCTGGCTGCTGCTGCTGCTTCCTTCCTTTATCGCAGGATGGAGGCAGACCTAATGGTTTGTCTCATGCACAGAGCTCATAATTCTTCACCACTTCTTTGGTATGCCGAGGTAATCTCTGTTTTAAGAATTAGCAGGAAGAACTTTTTTGAATTTGTCTATTTCTTAGCTAATAGGCCTGGGCAGACAATTTGGGCCTTTCTAAATTCTCCCTCAAATCTATGAAATGTATGAAACAGTCATACATACAGTACATGCGATTCATTTAATTCATCTTTCATTAAACTGCATAACAACCAGTAGGGAAAAAAAACAGAATTTATCTTCCAGGCACCACCACTGATTTCCTTGTTATATTGTCTGTGAGATGGGTGGCCATATAAATATTACTAAATATATAAATAAATAGCTGTGCTTTTAAAAACCCTATATATCTATATCCGTGTTTCTCAAGGTCAGTAACTTTAAGACATGTGGACTTCAACTCCCAGAATTCCCCAGCCAGCATGCTGGCTGGGGAATTCTGGGAGTTGAAGTCCACACATCTTAAAATTGCCAAGGTTGAGAAACACTGATCTATATATCATATTGTTGCTTGTGCTGGACTCCTGGGATAAGAAGGATCTCTGCTGGGGAAATTGCTCTTGCTTTCTTACCCTCATGTCTTGCTTGTGGACTTCTCATGGATATTTAGCTGACCACGGTTGGAAGCAGAACACTAGGCTAGATAGTCCCTTGAATTGAACCATCAGGGTCGTCTTCTTTTGCTATGGTCCCAAATTATGAGGACGTTTCTGTTAACATGAATTAGATTTGCAGAAGGCTGGGATAGGTGATTATTCTATTCATTTTAGTGCTCAGGCACAGCACAACAGACATTTAGATCCTAAATGCAGTTGTTCTTCCTGTCTACCACGGAGTCTTAGGAAATTCACTAAAATGGTTTTTGGTTATATTAAATAGTTTTCCCTGTTTTGCCTCTAAGCAGTGGATCTTTCAGAGCTGTAGTAAAGATTGCGAAGCCATGCATATGGAGTAGAAGGAAGAGGTATGGGGAAGCTTGGCACAGCAGCCACCAGGTTCACTTTGTAAGAACTGCAGCTAATTACTGTATTTTTCAGTTTCACATTATAAGCACTTACTCTCTCAGTGTGAGTTTTGGTTTCAAATAAGTCTATCTCTTATGTCAAATTTGGCCTGCTTGGCCAAATTTTATATCAGTTTAAGATAGAAGCATAACTTAGTTTAGCTGGTTTGAAGCTTCATCCTGAGTCTCTTGAAAGTTGGCAGAGATTTGCTGAAAAAGCCTTCAGTGTTCAGGCAAGCCAAGCCATTCTTTAGTCTGAAATGGATCCCGTTTCTTGTTTCAGCTACCTCCAGATTTCTGAAAGGAGTGTCCAAACAATTTTGCTCTTTAGTGGCTTTGGGAAGTGAACTGATGTTGTCATCCAAATCGAAGAAGGAATGGTCTAGTTTATTTTATTTCTGAGTTTTGCCTTTTTAAGAATTGCAAAACAGAAAAGAATTCCTTCCTTCCTTCCTTCCTTCCTTCCTTCCTTCCTACAAAAAAAAATCCATTTAACCCTTTTTGTTCTCTCAGTCAGTGACATAGGTATGAATAAGAATCCCCTCTTACTTGCACAAAACAATTTCTCAGCCATTTTCTCAAGTGTAATTTACATTTTGATTGTGTGTCAGTACATTACATGTAGCTCCAAGTTGGTGGGATGTGGGTAAAGTATGTTGGCTTGCAAGGTAGTATTTAGATTAGGGATCCTAACTTGCACAGAATTGTCTGAGCATGCGTAGAACAAAACTGAACTTCGATTGTGGTTGTAGTGTACTGGCCAAAATGTGCCAAAACTGACCAGTGCTGTCCTTTCTGCTAGCAGGGAATATTGCATGTGATATGGGTGCAACCAAGGCAGATAACCTAGTCTACACATTCTCTAAAAAGCATTATGTGAAAGCCTAGATTGACCGAAAGCATGATGGGCAGCAGGGATTGTATCTGTGAGCCCATATACCGATTAGTCATAACATATAGAAAACTGTGACTTGGAGTGTAAGAGCATGAATTAATGACAGAAATTAAATAAATAAAAAATGATATCTTGTATGTCTGTAAAATGCCAGATGTACAAGCTGGGTTTAGAAACGGCAGAGGAACTAGAGACCAAATTGCCAATATCCGCTGGATAATGGAGAAAGCCAGGGAATTTCAGAAAAACATCTATTTCTGTTTTATTGACTATTCTAAAGCCTTTGACTGTGTGGATCATAACAAATTGTGGCAAGTTCTTGGTGGTATGGGGATACCAAGTCATCTTGTCTGCCTCCTGAGGAATCTGTATAACGACCAAGTAGCAACGGTAAGAACAGAGCACGGAACAACGGACTGGTTTAAGATTGGGAAAGGAGTACGGCAGGGTTGTATACTCTCACCCTACCTATTCAACCTGTACGCAGAACACATCATGCGACATGCTGGGCTTGAGGAATCCAAGGCTGGAGTTAAAATCGCTGGAAGAAACATTAACCATCTCAGATATGCAGATGATACCACTTTGATGGCTGAAAGCGAGGAGGAGTTGAGGAGCCTTATGAGGAAGGTGAAAGAAGAAAGTGCAAAAGCTGGGTTGCAGTTAAACCTCAAAAAAACCAAGATTATGGCAACGAGCTTGATTGATGACTGGCAAATAGAGGGAGAAAAAGTGGAGGCAGTGACAGACTTTGTATTTCTAGGCGCAAAGATTACTGCAGACGCTGACTGCAGCCAGGAAATCAGAAGACGTCTACTTCTTGGGAGGAGAGCAATGGCAAATCTTGATAAAATAGTTAAGAGCAGAGACATCACACTGACAACAAAGGTCCGCATAGTTAAAGCAATGGTATTCCCTGTAGTAACCTATGGCTGTGAGAGCTGGACCATAAGGAAGGCTGAGCGAAGGAAGATAGATGCTTTTGAACTGTGGTGTTGGAGGAAAATTCTGAGAGTGCCTTGGACTGCAAGAAGATCAAACCAGTCCATCCTCCAGGAAATAAAGCCAGACTGCTCACTTGAGGGAATGATATTAAAGGCAAAACTGAAGTACTTTGGCCACATAATGAGAAGACAGGATACCCTGGAGAAGAAGCTGATGCTAGGGAAAGTGGAAGGCAAAAGGAAGAGGGGCCGACCAAGGGCAAGATGGATGGATGGTATTCTGGAGGTGACGGACTCAACCATTGGGGAGCTGGGGATGGTTACGGCCGACAGAGGGCTCTGGCGTGGACTGGTCCATGAAGTCACGAAGAGTCGGAAACGACTGAACGAATAAACAACAACATGTCTGTAAAATCAAGAAAAGAAGGAAAGATGTAATAGAGCTGAATGAAAGTAGCCTCATCTTATGGATGAAAACATGCAGGAAATTAAACAGTGTAGGCTTAATTATAAATGAAAAAGCTAAAATGTATGTCATAAAGATGACTTTGGTATCATCTAAGTTGTTGTTGAATATGAAAGTAGGAATCCATGGATTGCTAATAGTTGCACGTTATGTTTCAGTAAATGGTGATAATGGTGATAATGGAGGAAGCAGAGTTGAATTCTGGTAAAAACTGAGCAATGTTCTGGAGAAATGCAATCCAGGGGGGAAAATATTCTGTTAGTTGACATGATTATATAGGTGGGAATGAGAGAGTTCAGAACAAGTGATTTGAGCTTCACCCTGAATTGTTTAAAAGCTGGCAAAGCAAGCGTCCAGAACAAAATAGGTATTTTGAAATTTGATCATATAGAGAGAATGAATTAGTGTAGAATTTTATAACAAATAATGAAGTACAAGTGAATAGGTCAAGAGAAAGTAGAAGATAAAGCCATGGCTGGATGAAGTTGATGAGATTCTGAAGAAGACAAAGGTGAGAATTTTAAAGAATAAAAGGCAATTTATGGAGCGCTATATGGATATGGTGGAAGCAAGGATAGTTCTCAATTATAAAAATGTATGGAGAAATATAGTGAATGGCAAGGGCATCTGCAGGAAGGACAAGGGGAGGGGGCAAATGATGGTATGCATGTGACAGCGGCATCACACAAATGCCACCACTTACAATAGATACTTGCATCAGACACTGGGACTCAAGTATCATACGTTGTCATTTTAGCATCATTGGTAGAGCCAAAGCTCTTCATATAATGATAAGTTCCCTATTTGAGGAATATAGTTCACATTTACATATTTATTATGTTTATTTCCAAAGTGGTGTTTACATATGCTATAATTTGAAACAAAAACAAAGCTATGGCTGAACAAGACCAAATCACATAAATTAAAGAACCCTCAATTTTTTTGTAACACCAACTCACAAAAAATCTGATATTCATTTCTTTTTAAACATTCATTCAGGGCTCCAACAGATACAAAATAACATTTTCTAATGAATTAAGGTCATTCTTTTTTTTTATATTTTATTTTATTTTCAAGATATATTTAAAATACAAAAAAGAAAAAACCATAGAATAGATAGAAAATAGAACTAAAGAAAAAAGAACAAACTATAAAGATGTGAATAGAAAGAGAGAAAGGAAAAGGCGACTTCCGACTATTTAATTAAGGTCATTCTTAAGTCATACTGTAAGTAGTATATTTTACATTTCTTAAAACCTGGACCCATTGAATTTCCAAGATTGGGTATTTCAACTGTATTTTAAAAAAATCCATATAAAATTGAGCTTCAAGCTCTCCATTGATTAAGGTTCCCAGGATTACTGGTATCTCTGAGTCTACTAAAGCATCTGAGTCATACTGTTTAGTCAGTACATTCCAACTCTGAATATTGCTGAGTGGATGTTATAAGTAAATCATCTTCAGAACACAATCTCTCTTAACAACCATGATAAATCAACTAATTAAAGGTATTTATCCCTTGCTTGGTCCAGGTGTTTCAGTACAACATTTTCCTTATTATCTTCAAATTTGGGTTATACTACAATGTTAATTTCTCATGTGATTTAGGCTGGCCAGTGACTGAAATAAGTTCTTTACTTTGTTTTACTTCTCACGTGATTCTGGATAAAAATGTAACTGCGTACCTTTTAAGAACCAAATATGTCTAGCAGCTTTCAAGGCTGGAAATGAAGATTCCCTATTTAATATACTTGGACCCTAAAAGTTGCCAAGATTTCAGAATGGTTACACACTTGCTCTCCAAAGAAGCTCTAAGACAGCACTATATATTTATATTGTCCCTTCGAATCAGTGTTGACTCCTGGTGACTGCCTGAACTAGCCCCTGCAGTTTTCTTGGCAGCATTTCCAAAAGAGGTTTGCCATTGCCTGCTTCCTAGGGCTGAGAGAAGAAGTGACTAGCCCAAAGTCACCCAGGTTCAGGGATGGAACTAGGGTCTGTGTCACACGGGGCAAACATGGATTCTGCGCCCCCCCCGGGTTATTTTGTCATTTTGGTGCCCCCCCAGCACGGCGCCCGGGGCACATGCCCCGCTTGCCCCCCCCCCCCAGTTGCGGCCCTGCCAAGGTTTCTAGTACCTTAACCACTACACCAGACTGTGTGTATACACACACACACACACACACACACACACACACACAGAGTATATATGAAAGCTTAATGGTGCAGTGGAAAATCTGGCAGATTAAAGCCACCTTATCATAAAGTTGCCTCAAGTTGGCCAAAGATATTTGAGGGACTACGGGATGCCATAAAAAAGTTCTCATTAGTTTTTCTATCTATAAATTATCTGACAGGAATTAATACTAGAATCTCTCTTAAAATATACATTAATCTGAATGTAATATTCATTTTAGACATATTTAATTCAACATATTGTAATATATTTTGAGAAAAATATAAATCCAAGTATTTTATGGAGTCTGTACAAATTAGAACTGCTAATTTCTCACAGTATTCTATAGATATTGTAGATCCCAAAGGCAAAGATTGTGTAATCAGAACGTAAATCATATTACTACACTTCAGTAAGCTTTGGTAATGACACTAGATAATTATCCAAAATGACCATTATATCATTAGTGTATAGAAACAATTTATATTCAGTATCAAGTGCCACCATATATTTAATATCTTCAGACTGTCTAATGAAAGAAGCTAAGGGTTCAGGAACCAAATTAAAGATTAAAGGAGATATGGGTCATCCTTGATGATAATGCTTGCTGGGTCGAGAAAGAAATCCATTTGTAATGACTCACACATTACCAATTACCTTATACATTATCTACACACAGGGTATAGATACCAAATTGCAATCCAATAGATGGTGGAAACCTATATCATCTTAGAACAGACTTCATAAATTCAGTCTGAATCATATCAAAGACCTTTTCAGTGTCCAACGAGATTAAAACAGCCAATTCTAATTTATCAGCCACAATGTCAAAATATCAATTTTCAAAAAGATATTATCACATGTTTGTCTATTTTTAATAAATCCAGACTGAGATGGGTGAATTATCAATGGTATTACTTTCTGTAGCCTCCTGGCTAGTAGCACACTTAATATTTTAGTGTCCATGTGAAAAGATAACTGGCACATCTAGTGGGGTCTTTCTTAGGCTTTAATGTTACTATAATATAGGCCTAATAAAATGATGGAGGGAATATAGAAAGATTAAACAATTGATCTTAAGCTTATAACAATGTAAGTGTTAACACTTCTGTTAAAGTTCTATACCATTCAACTGGAAATCCAGTTGGTGCATGAGGTTTCCTCAATCCATAGATTGTATTGTCTCTATAATTTCTTGTCAATGGTTGTGCCAGGTTTTTTTTTAAAATCTTCCTAAATTTTTCCTAAAAATTACTAATTTGCTATTTAGTTCCAGATGTCTTCAATTTATATTACTGAGTATAAGAATCATAAATGGCAATTAATACATTTGATATCAGTATATAACTGAACATTATTGGCCAGAAATTCAGATATAAAATTTTGTTGTTTTTGTTGTTTCAACCAGCAAACCAATAACTTTCCAGCTTTCTTCTCTGATTCCCAATAGTTATGCTAATGAATTTCAAAGAATAGATCAAGAAAAGGTGGCAAGAATATACGGAAGATCTGTATAGGAAGGATAATAATATTGGAGATAGCTTTGACGGTGTGGTCAGTGAGTTAGAACCAGACATCCTGAAGAGTGAGGTTGAATGGGCCTTAAGAAGCATTGCTAATAACAAGGCAGCAGGAGACGACGGTATCCCAGCTGAACTGTTTAAAATCTTGCAAGATGATGCTGTCAAGGTGATGCATGTCATATGCCAGCAAATTTGGAAAACACAAGAATGGCCATCAGATTGGAAAAAATCAACTTACATCCCCATACCAAAAAAGGGAAGCACTAAAGAATGTTCAAACTATCGAACAGTGGCACTTATTTCACATGCCAGTAAGGTAATGCTCAAGATCTTGCAAGGTAGACTCCAGCAATTCATGGAGCGAGAATTGCCAGATGTACAAGCTGGGTTTAGAAAAGGCAGAGGAACTAGAGACCAAATTGCCAATATCCGCTGGATAATGGAGAAAGCCAGGGAGTTTCAGAAAAACATCTATTTCTGTTTTATTGACTATTCTAAAGCCTTTGACTGTGTGGATCATAACAAATTGTGGCAAGTTCTTGGTGGTATGGGGATACCAAGTCATCTTGTCTGCCTCCTGAGGAATCTGTATAACGACCAAGTAGCAACGGTAAGAACAGAGCACGGAACAACGGACTGGTTTAAGATTGGGAAAGGAGTACGGCAGGGCTGTATACTCTCACCCTACCTATTCAACCTGTACACAGAACACATCATGCAATGTGCTGGGCTTGAGGAATCCAAGGCTGGAGTTAAAATCGCTGGAAGAAACATTAATAATCTCAGATATGCAGATGATACCACTTTGATGGCTGAAAGTGAGGAGGAGTTGAGGAGCCTTATGAGGAAGGTGAAAGAAGAAAGTGCAAAAGCTGGGTTGCAGTTAAACCTCAAAAAAACCAAGATTATGGCAACCAGCTTGATTGATAACTGGCAAATACTGTAGAGGGAGAAAAAGTGGAGGCAGTGACAGACTTTGTATTTCTAGGCGCAAAGATTACTGCAGACGCTGACTGCAGCCAGGAAATCAGAAGACGTCTACTTCTTGGGAGGAGAGCAATGGCAAATCTCGATAAAATAGTTAAGAGCAGAGACATCACACTGACAACGAAGGTCCGCATAGTTAAAGCAATGGTATTCCCTGTAGTAACCTATGGCTGCGAGAGCTGGACCATAAGGAAGGCTGAGCGAAGGAAGATAGATGCTTTTGAACTGTGGTGTTGGAGGAAAATTCTGAGAGTGCCTTGGACTGCAAGAAGATCAAACTAGTCCATCCTCCAGGAAATAAAGCCAGACTGCTCACTTGAGGGGATGATATTAAAGGCAAAACTGAAGTACTGTACTTTGGCCACATAATGAGAAGACAGGATACCGTGGAGAAGAAGCTGATGCTAGGGAAAGTGGAAGGCAAAAGGAAGAGGGGCCGACCAAGGGCAAGATGGATGGATGATATTCTGGAGGTGACGGACTCAACCATGGGGGAGCTGGGGATGGTGACGGCCGACAGGAAGCTCTGGTGTGGGCTGGTCCATGAAGTCATGAAGAGTCGGAAGCGACTGAACGAATAAACAACAAATTTCAAAGAATATTCAATTTGTTCTGAATATAATGCCTCAATTTAACCTTAGTTGTTATAAATATGATTCATCTGTGGGGTCTGTAGCTTAAGAGAAAAGTGAGTCTTCCAGCTGTATAAGATTAAAATCTCTAAGTGTCTTTTTTTTTTGAGGCAGTAGCAATCGTGGATCCACAAATAAATGCTTTAAATGCATGTTCACATTTTCCCACATTAAATATGTTGGGTTCCCTCCTTCATTATTCTGGATAGTCAGCATGTTCAACCTTGAAATGGCTATTTCAGGTGTCCTGAACGTGAAACAAAAGATATGGTTGTGGATAAAGCAACTTGGTGAAGCATCACTTTGAGTGGTCTGATTTCTTGGGAATCAGCTGCATTTTTTAGACTTTTTTATTATAGCCAGTATTGCTCCACAGCCAGTTTGGTGTAGTGGTTAAGGCATCAGGCTGTAAACTGGGAGACCGTGAGTTCTAGTCCTCCCTTAGGCACAAATCCAGCTGGGTGACCTTGGGCTAGTCACTTCTTCTCTCAGCCCTAGGAAGCAGGCAATGGCAAACCGCTTCTGAAATCTTGCCAAGAAAACTGCAGGGACCAGTCCAGGCAGTCACCAGGAGTCAACACTGACTTGAAGGCGCACTCCAGGGACCAGTCACATTGCTGATGTTACTGGTTTATACTGGATGGAACGAGGTAAGAGTTTTCAAGAGAAAAGCCGTGATTAAGGGCATGACCAAACAGAGGACTGCTCATGGCTGCCTACCTGCTTGGTAAGTTACTGCTTTTTTTTGTTTTTAAGGAAAAAAATGTTATGGGAAAATTAAGGTTTTCAGGACTCTAATCAGTCTTCTCTAACCTAATGCACTCTATGTTTTTATTCCAACTCAAGCATTCTTACACTGCCCTAGCTGCAAATTTACAGTACTCTAGTACCGTATACCTGGAAGGCACACAGCCTTGAGGAAAGTAGTTAATTATCTGCAGTATTGCAGTCATGAAATTGGCATGGGTCAATTCTAACAAAGGTTTCTTTTTCTTTCTTTCTTGGCACATGTTATTTTTTTTTATAGTCGCCATGCATGGGGAATAAAAAGGAACTAATCATGATTGGTCAGACTTTTCATGTGCTGAGAACTGAATGAAGCAATTTCATTCATTGTTCATGCAGTGCTGAGCAATGTTGAAAAGTAGCGTCCCACCCCTTAGCAAGTTTCATTTGTTTGCTTTCTCCGGAACTGGTTTCTTGGCATGGAGAGGAAAGAAATCATATAGGAAGCAGGGAGAATATGATAGTCATGAAGTATGTTGAGGGAATCTGCAGACTATGGCCCTTCATATTCTCCCCTCCTGGAACTGCTGTCTAATCTGCTAAAACAGGGCTTTCCAAAGTTTTCCCGCGGTGACACACCAACGGCGGCGCGCAAAAACCCGGAAGCGCTGCTGCCGCTGGTTTCAGATTTTTGCGCGCCGCCATTGGTGTGTCACCGTGGGAAAACCCGGAAGCGCTGATGGCCCGCTGCCGCTGTGTGCATGGCGGCGGCGCGCCATCAGCGCTTCCGGGTTTTGACGTGACACATCTGGGCCCCGCAGGCGACACACTTTGGAAAGCTGTGTGCTAAGGAAAGGGGCAAAGTCCACTGAACTGAACAGGCTTGGAAGCAAAGGAACGAAAGGGCAGTTGCGTATGCAGAGCAAAAACATGGATGCTGTCAAGAGTGTCTGCAGGGTATGGTAAAAAAAAGTCAAGTTGGTGGCCGTGATGGTATGATAGGAGCTTCCTCTGTTTTTATGTGTGATGCACCATCGTGGCCACCATCTTGATTTTTTTTTTATCATACCCTGCAGATACGCTTGGACACTGTAACTGTTGGCTGTACATGCAACAGCAGGTGTCACTGCACATATTCTGGGGGTGCAGGGATACCCAGTGATCCAATAAGATGGAGAAAGGGTATAAATTGGGGGGGCAATAAAAAGAGAAGAGGAACAAGGTTCTTGTTCAGATGGTTGCCACTCTTGGGTTACATTTTGCATAATTAAGGCAAGGGCATCTTGCTGATTACCTGCATTGCATACCAAAAGGTTTTTGCTGAGTGCTGTAAGTCATGCTGAGTGTTTAAAAAACTCATTTTGCTGCAATAAAAGCAGCCACCTTTTCTATGAGAGTCTGATTCAAAAGCAAAGGGGATGGGGAAAAAGGAGAGCAGAATAAATGAGCCTTTAGAGCTTATTTAGAAAAGTGTTTTAGCAGGAATGTCGAACAAGGAGAGACTGATTGGAGTCAATGAGATTGTGTTTCTCCTTTTGAACACAATGTAATTATGGAATACCCCCTTGGCACACATTGTTATTTCATGGCAGAATTATCCCTCATACATCTTTCATCTCTGTAGCAGGCTTTCCTGTCAGGCGCTAGACAAGAATACATTCATTTTCTAATGCTTGCTGAAGTCATAGGACCATTTGGGGACGATCAGCATACAGCTGAATAAAGGCACAGTGGTTGCTCACTTTGAGCATACAGGATCCAAACATCACATCTGGCGTTAGCACCCAGAACACTTGGGCATCTCCGGGAGACTCCTGCAAGCCACCATTTTCGTCACGCACAATACCTCTATCAGGACTGTTGCAGAACATGGTGAGAAACTTGAAGGGTCTCCTGTTGCATCTACTGCCAATGCTAGGTAAATCCACAGAAAGGGCTCAAAGGGAGGCACTCGCCATGGGAACTGTTGCTGTCAGAAGATTTTCTTCAAGGGATTTCCATAGCGTTCAAAAAAGAGCTGGGAATAGGAAGCCGAAGTAGACTTTGGTATTGGCTTGAAAAGATTGCATTTTCCCCTGTCTGCTGCAATCTTGATCCAGTTTAGAAAAGAACTGACAAGATATTTAATATGACATATATTTTAGCCCCTAATTACTAGAAAAAACATTAGAAGTAGTGCCCTCTAGTTTTCTGCTTTTTCCAATTCAGGACTTCTGACTACAAATGTTTCCTTATTTGGGTATTGTGGAAAATTGAGGATTGTTGTATTAGGGCCAAAGTAAGCTATTTTAGTGCCTTCCCTACTTTCATGGACAAAAACCAATTGGATGATAGCGATTTCAAGAAGAGCATCAGGAGAGTATCTTTATTCCATCTGATAAACCAGGTTTAGTGCTGTCCTTTTGGTGGTTTGGTCTGTCTATTTAATAGCGAAGCTCACCCTGAACTTGTTTGGGAGAAAGGAGTGCAATTTATATATTTTATATATTTTCATTCTAGCCCACATCCTGTGAAACAATCTGCATTTTTAAGCAGCTCCATGTCATAATCAGCCCAGTTGGTCTTTCTAGAATGCCCTGTATTTCTTTTGAGAAGAGAAATGCTTTGCTGGATCAAACAGATCCAGGGGTGTGCAAACTGGGTTTGATCAGATTTGAGTGACCAAATCCAATTTTTCCACAGCTTAAGTTGATACCCAGCACTCACTTTCTAAAAGCAGCTGATGGTCTTGGAAGCATAGCATAAAGAAAATGCCTATTTCCTGTTGCTTTTTTCAAGAGCTGATTTTCAGAAGTACATAGTCTTTCTGCATAGCAGCATATCACAGCTGCTGGAGAAAAACTTAATGATTTGAAGCTCAAAATAGTGGATCTTTGAATAAACATCTTAAACAAACATATATAGTACCCAAATTATGTAGAACAGAGATGGTTACAAGTATGATATGGTAGATCCCTGGGTGATTTGCACTAGATCAGCAAGGATTTTGACTCCCAATTGTTTAACCATACTGGCAATGAAATTACTCCCATTGTAAATGAAGATGACAATGATTATGTTAATGTGAATTTGGAATAAATAGGATTTGAATTACTAAGGTTCTGTTCAGTTGTGATATTCAGAACCAATTCAAATTTAAAATAGATTATTTAATGCTAAATGGTTTGAAGTTACTGTACTGTTTATTGTTGCATGCTGGCTGGGAATCCTGGGAATTGAAGTCCATACATCTGAAAGTTGCTGAGGTTGAGAAACACTGATACAGATATTTCTCAGAGACTGCCTGATTGAACTGGTTATACAAATCTGTTAATGAAATGAAATATCTGTATCACCAGGCTCTGGTTGATAAACCTTGAGGTTCTAGTAAAAAGCAAAGTTGATTCTGAAACATGCCCATCCATGTAATGGAAATCGCCTAAGGAACTTTCAAAATAGTATTGTAATAATACAGTTATTATATTATTATACAGTTATTATATTATTATTATTATATATAATAATAGTATTGTAATAATACAGTTTGAAAGGCCATCATTGCCTATACATTTACTTAGCAAGAGCAATAAACAAAGAATATGCTTTCAGGGAGACTTTCTAGAGAAAATCTCATGACACCACAGTTTCCTTTTATCCTCAACCTAGAACTGCTTCTGTTCACATTCCAAATAAATTCAGGGATATATTTGTTACTCTGATTTGGTTAACAAACAAACAAATCTTTATTACGGTCAAAGACCAGCATAATGATTTGGTTAAATAAGTTATACATGCAGCGTCTCTCCATTGTGTGATTTCCTTTGGCTATCCCATGAATTTCCATTATATTCTAAGAATTGTAACCCAAGAATATTGTTAATTGCTTGTCTGTTTTTGTTGTTCTTGCTTATATTTTCAACTTCATTTCAAAATAAAATTCCATTAAAAAAAAAGATGAAGAACTCTCCTTGAATTGTATTGTTGTGGTTACACAGGGTATTCTACCATGACCCAGCTTATTTTTTGAATAAATGCTATATGCCAACTGCTTGTGTGCTCCACATAGAAATAATTCAGGGGAGATAAAGATGCAAATCATGTTTTCTTACATCAGGTTTGGACAGAGAGGATTTTGAAGGCCAGGGAATGAGAGCTGGTGGAAAAGAATTAGGTACAGTTCTGCAGAGAAGCTATGTGCTCACTCGCTGATTTGAAAATGTTACATGGCAGCCCTAGAAATATCTGTATATGCAGAAAGAATATTCATTTGCTTCAACAAATGCTGCCTCACTTTGTGGTACCACCCAGAAGCCATTTCACATTGTTTTGTATAAACGGTGCTCTTTGGTTTTCCAAAACGTTACTTCCTGATTTCAGTTGACCTCCAGCAGCTAAAATGTTCCTTTTCTCCTTCTCCCATTGTCAGTTCTCACTACAGGTTGTTCCTTGCTTATCACAGCCTTGTCGGTTTCCATGGAAATGGGAGCAGAAGAAGGATAAGGGAGGTAAGGAAGTATCTCATGGAAAGGCAGGTAGATTTCTAAATAATGTCTTAATTTACTTTGCAGTCATTGTAGGTACCATCTGGGGCATCTGGGGTGGGGGGCAAAAACGTCAAGGTGGCACAACCAAAATAATTTTTAAAAAAATCAAAGGCTGCCACTTTTTTACACGTGTTGCGTGTGCAACACTCATAAAAAGGGCTGGGGCTTCAATTGCATGGCTGTGCCTGCCATCTTGAATATTTTCTCCTCCCCAGAAGATCCCCTTGGGGATATTTTTGTTTCACCTTTCATAAGGAAGCAATATTTCTGAATTAAATATTACTTCACTATTGAGTATTATCTGCCCATTCTTGAGTTAGCAGAAAAGTATTCCAGAATGGCATTTTCTGCCTCCCCAACCCCATTGATCCCTATCCTGCCTCTATGTCAACCTATGTCAACATGTGATAAGCAAAGCAACTGGCTCATTCCTCCAGCTTTGCTACCTCTGACTACTGTAAGCCACCAACTTTTATCACACTGTGACATGCGGCAGGAATGGGGCAGGTCTAGCTACAGGTCTCAGTCATCCCTACACTCTTTCTTATACCTTCTTTTTACACTTGAGCTGAATAAAGTGTTGTTTTTTTTAAAGAACACAGAGTGCAGTCATGAAGGGAGCTTAAATCATAAGCAACACTTATGGTGTGTTGTATCAGTTATTCTCCCTCCATTCAGGTCATTGGTTGTTGCCCACCACAGCTATTTTATCCTGAGCTGTTGGGCTGCTGGAACGTGAAATGCTTTTTATAAAAGTTCACTGGTGAAATGGAGAAAAGTTGAAGCTTTTTTTAAAAAAAAAAATCAGGTGAAGTTGACAAGAGTTCTGCCTGTTTTCCCTTTTAAATTAAGTGACAGGAATAAGATAAAACCGTGGGTTTTCTTTCTTTTTACTGGTCCACTAAGGACACACCAGTTAGGAAGGTGTGAAGTAGTTAGTGGAGGGGAGCTTACACGAAAGTTCTGTCAGTGGCACCACGTGTCCTCAAAGACCCACCCATGAAAAGGAGAGGTGACTAGTGTTTCATTTCTTTGCATGGGTGGGAAGGTAAAGAAGCAGTCCCTTGAGGTAGACCAGATCAAGAAACAAACACTGCAGAGATTCCAGGAATGCTATTTTGTTGCAGTTGGGCATGTTAACCGAATCTTGAAAGCCTGTCCAAAGCCGCCTCTGCCCCCTTTTAGGACAACAAGGTCAAGACAGGGCAGTTCTGAGTCTCTTTCTCATGCTTTCTACTTTCCCAGGACTGAGCAACTGTTTTACCTCTCCCACTTCTTCTCAAGGCCAAAGTCCTCTACAAGCGGGATCCACCAATGGAACAATGCTCCAGACAAACACCAGCCCATCCCTGTGGCCAAAGTGAAGGAAGGGATGGAAATCTGGAAAGGGATTTCTTAAACTGGCTTTATTTCCAACTGGTTTATACATAGAAGTTAAGCAATTTAAGGCTACAAGGTGGAAATGCATACAGATGAAGTAGACCAGACTCTGGAATAAAGGGGGCATGCCTGCATCAGCCTTAAATGACCAATACACACCATTTCAATCTGACTCTGTACTAGTCACTTGACTTAATCTCCAATGACATAGCATTGCAGAGTATATTGTACATACCTTATAGGTGCCATTGGCTAAAGGGGGAAAACCCCATCTTATCACCAGTACAACTAAGGACAATTCAGTTCATGGGCTAGAGATGAGATGTGGGGGACATGGCCCCTCAAAAGATATTGCATGTCAGGACCCAGCAAGACAATAACCTTTTCAGAAGAAGATTGAGCTGATGAACCTGGGAATTTAGATACTGAGGAATCAAGCTACCGTACTAGCACTGAAAGCCCAGATGCAGATCCTAATACTTCCAACTCTGATGCAGGGGACTCTCGCTTGGGCCTGGAGACAAGACCCCTATTTCCGGACAAGGCACGAGGTGGCAGTTGGTGTTTGGAAAGACCGAAGGTAGCTGGCTAAAGGAGTGGCCACTGACTGGGGAAGGCTCCTGATGAGACTTGAAGCTTTGAGAATTGAACTCCAGCTGCATCTAAAAGGAAATACAGAAGATTTTGGAATTTAAGCCTCCCCCCAGAAGGCAAATGCCTTGCTAAAATAAATTTGGTGATACAAACCATACTTTGAAGAGATATGTCTGGCTATGGTGAATTGCTCAATCTCTGGACTGCACCCAACTACTGCAACTGTCTCACTCACTCAGTGCTGGAGGTGGATTCGTTGCTGGTACCTTCGGAGTTGGTCTGACTTGAACGCTGCTATTCTTTGGCCCCTTGCAATCCTGATGAAAAGTTGATAAGAGATGTGTGATGCTAAGTGGACTTCTTTTACAACTATTCTGCCAATTCCCGACTAGAGCCTTGCTTGGCTAAATAATCAGGTAAAGGTAAAGGTAAAGGTACCCCCCGCACATTTGTGCAGTCGTGTCCGACTCTAGGGGCCGGTGCTCATCTCCGTTTGTTAGCCGAAGAGCCAGCGTTGTCCGAAGACACTTCCACGGTCATGTGGCCGCATGACGCCGCGGAACGCTGTTACCTTCCCACCGAAGTGGTACCTATTAATCTACTTGCATTTACATGCTTTCGAATTGCTAGGTTGGCAAGAGCTGGAGCTAGTGCAGGAGCTCACTCTGCACACAGGGCTAGGGATTTGAACCTCCGAACTTGCGATCTTCCAATCGACAAGCCTGGCGTCTTACCTGCTGAGCCACCACGCCCCCATATAATAATATAATAATCAGGACATGTTCTAATTCAACAGCCCACTGGTGGGTAACTTGTGGCCCTCTATCCATGTGTGACTCTTAATAAATAGGGCTATCAAATTAGGGCTGCAGAATCCCAGATAATCACTAGGTGGTTGCAGAGAGATCCTAAAAATGCTTAGCCCTTATTGGTATCTAGTGATTGTCCGTATTTTTGTACTTCAGGTCTGACAACCTTACTCTTAACTTAAGTTCAAAAAGCCCTTTATAAGGGAACAGTTTAGACAATGGATATAGTCCTGGTTCACACGACACATAATGGGGTTTCTTTGGTTTTGACTTAGCATAACAAATGACTCATCCAAATGTCTTTTGTTTGTTTTTAATCCATTCAATTGTGTCCAATTCTCTGGACAAGTCCCTGCAGTTTTCTTGGCAAGCTTTTTCAGAAGTGGTTTGCCATTGCCTCCTTCCTAGGGCTGAGAGAGAGTGACTGGCCCAAGGTCACCCAGCTGGCTTTGTGCCTAAGGTGGGACTAGAACTCACAGTCTCCTGATTTCTAGCCCAGTGCCTTAACCACTACACCAAACTGGCTCTCCCCATCCAAATGTAGTTATGCAATCAACTATGCGGAAATGAATTTTATCTTGGAGTGATGAAACTATGCTGGCTTGAGGTTATAAAGCTGGAGGGCACCAGGGCAGACAGGGCTCACTTAACATACCCAGCAATCATTTGGATCCCATTCCTATTAAAAATTCTAGCTTTCTGATCTATATCAAGGGATAGATGATAAAAGTTGCTGAGCAATATTTTTCATTATGATATTCAGTATGTAAGAAAATTTTACCTTACAAGGCTAGGGTCTATCATCTGCTGAATATACAGTATATGCCTGAATTTACTTTTTCTTAGGAAAAAACATCCCACAACATATACATAAATCCCACAATTCCCCTTTTCTATTCAGGTGTAAGCATTTCTGCAGGATGAAATAAATGATTTATAACTTCTGGTCTATATGAGAGCATGAGGTATAACCCTAACCTAACCTTTGGTAAGTAACTTACTTCCTTCTTTTGTTATAACTGTTGACCTTGGCTGTGACCCAGGAAGGCAAATGCCAAGCTGATGCACGTAGTAGGACTCTTCAGGTTTTTCTGCTACCCCATGACTGTGTCATTGCGGAGTTACCTATCTGAAAAAACAGTTTTGAAATATAGGGGACGTCTTTGGAGGAAGAATGGTAGTAATCTAGAGTGGATTTGTAATCTCTTGCACGTGTTTGAGACTACATTAGCAGACTCTGGTGGCCTTACCATCATTCTTCTTATACAAATAAATCATTACAGATGTAATCTAATGTCCAGTTATCAGTACAATTACCATTGACAAACAGTAACTGGCAATAGGCCTTTCTTACAAATCAGAAGTTGGAATAAAATGCTGTTTTTATATCCATGATGACTCATAAATGACCAAGCATGAGGCCATATGTTGCAGTTTCCTTTAATGCTACTATGATTTATTCAAGAATGTTACAACTGAGTAAGAAAGTATTTCAGTGAGACTTGTTTGTATGTCTCTAATACAGGACGGACAAAAAGGTCCCGATTTTTTTTTAAAAAAAGTAAAATACAAAAAGTGGTTAATTCCCCCAACCACATTTTCAGCAAGTACGGTTTTATGGAAAATTAGTCGTCCCTTTTGGATTTTCTGAATTTTTGGATATGTTTGACAGTGAAAGAGGATAATGCTGAAGTTTGGCCTTTGTTTTATTTCTTTAACAAGCGAAGTCTTGCAACATGTTAGTGTGAAAAAGTAATCACTCCTGCTAGTTCAATCAATTCAATTAGAGGAATAATTAGATACTTTTCTCAAATTACTAAAGAGCACCTGGAGGACCTTTCAGACTTCTGGAGAAAAGTTTATGAATGGATGAGTCAGAAGTAGGACCTTTCAGGCTACATGGGTATCATTATGTCTGATAAAAATCAAACACAATGAGAACCTTATACCAATTGTCAAGCATGGATGTGGAGATGCTTTCTACTGCAGGATTTGGAAAACTTGCCCGCAATGAAGAAAGAAGATAATTCCACAGAAGACCATTAGGCCATCTGCCTGTCAGCTGAAGTTCAAGTGGGTCATGCTGCAGGATAATGCACCCAGAAGGAAGTTCACAAGAGAACAAGTATTCAAGAGCAAATTCAGTCTTTTAGAATGGCTCAGTCAAAGTCTGGACCCCAACCCCATAAAAACGATGTGGCTGAACCTGAAATGAGCTTCTCATACTAGAGGACCCTGACATGCTGAGCGGAAGCAGTTTGCCATGCAGCAATGTGAGAGATGTGTCATCAGTTACAAGAAGCATTTGGTTGATGTTATCGCAGCTACAGGTTTTGCAACCAGTTATTGATTCTAATTGATTCTTTTTCATACAAGCTAATCCTTACTCGCCAAATTTGTCAATAGAAGCAGAACAGGGCCAGTCATTTTCATCAGAAAAGCAATGCTTAAACTCTTTCTTGGCTCATGCCCATATAGTAAGTCTCCAGGATTCACTTTTGGGAACTTGCTATATGGACATATCCAAGTTTCAATATATTATTGTGCCTCTGTTGCCTTCTTCTAGGATATTAAAAAGGTAAAGGTTCCCCTGCACATTTGTGCAGTCGTGTCTGACTCTAGGGGCCGGTGCTCATCTCCATTTGTTAGTCGAAGAGCCAGCGTTGTCCGAAGACACTTCCACGGTCATGTGGCCGGCATGAGGCACGCGGAATGCTGTTACCTATCCAGGATATTAAAAAGGTAAAGGTTCCCCCCACACATTTGTGCAGTCGTGTCCGACTCTAGGGGCCGGTGCTCATCTCCGTTTGTTAGCCGAAGAGCCAGTGTTGTCTGAAGATTCTTCCGCGGTCATGTGGCTGCATGACGCACGCGGAACGCTGTTACCTACCCACCGAAGTGGTACCTATTCATCTACTTGCATTTGCATGCTTTCGAATTGCTAGGTTGGCAAGAGCTGGGGATAGTGCGGGAGCTCACCCCGTCACGCGGGACTAGGGATTCAAACCTCCGAACTTGTGATCTTCCAGTCGACAAGCCTGGCGTCTTACCCGCTGAGCCACCACGCCCCCTATCCAGGATATTACATCCCTACAATTACCGCTGCTTAATAAGTCAGTTTCTTTTTAATGCCTATGGATTTTTAGGTATGAACAGGATATCATGTTGCTTAGTAAATGTGGTGAGCTAGTCATCTTGCTTAGCATGATTTCCTAGCCAAGGGCACTTTATGAAGATTATATTGCACAATGACATAATTCCAAGGTAGTTCTGTAACAGCAGCACTCTTCAGAGCTGAGCATTTGCTAGCTTTCCTGTTAATTCTTTACACAGGTTATGAGAAAGAGCACATTTCCTTTTTGGACTAAGTCAGGGGTGGGAACTGAATCCAGTCCAAGGGCTCGAGTAGTTCATTTACCATGAATAGTTCTCAGGAAATATTGTATTGAAGATGAACTAAAAGATGAATAGATGCAGAGTTTACTTTTAATCTCCTTTTTGAGGAAGTGCCTGTAGTTACCTTGGTAAATATATTGGGTTGCTAAGGTATTCAAGGCAATCAAGTTAAAGCTCTATTTTAAACCAAGAGAATATTGAAGGTGATGGAAATGTATAATTTATTTTACTGTCTTAAACAATTTTTTAAGTGAAGAAACCATACACAGATCTTTGCAATAAAAAATGAGGAATTTGCAAAACTACTGAAAAGTCAAACGGGCACAAACCTACACTAGAATTAAAATTCAGGCTTCCATGTGAGGTCTAATGGCGAACTAGACATCCCTGAAGGAGCAGGGATGGCATTGCGGTGGAGAACGGTGGCCAGATGGCGAATTCTGGTCAGCAGAGTCTCTCCAGACAAGGAGAGACCATGAGATCACCCACCTGCACTCCGGACAGCTGTTCCTCATGAGGAGACTGCAGGAAACATGGTTTTTGTGGTCAACTTGTGAGTCGAGCAGCTGGGAGTCAAGGTATTTCAATCATACTCACAACCGCAATGCAGCCTGTAATGGACATTAAGGTTCACAAAACCCTCACTTTCTTAATCACTATCGGATATAATCAATCCAATATATAATATAATCAAAGTTAAAGAGAGATCTTCCAATTGGCAGGATAAGGGAAAACCTCTTGGTGAGTCAACCATCGTTCTGGATCAAAAAAACTGAAAAAAATGTTTTAAAGGGGTTTAAATTATTAGCAAAATGCTTAACAAGGATTTGATGTAAGAAAGTTTAAACAGATAAAGGGGACGGTAATTTTGAAATATTAATTTTTGGCGAAAGTGCTTTTGAAAATAATGGAACTAATTAGACAAACGGACTGGACTTTCATGGGAATGTTGTTTGTTTAACATTAAAGATCACAGACAACTGGTAGATTTTACAAAACAAAGAAGTTAAAAGTACATTAATATGAGACAGACTGTAACCACAGAGTGTCAAATTAAGGACATAGAAAGGCAAAACAGAAAAAAAGGGGAAGCCTGCCTTTTATTTTTTTTCCCTTGTAATTGAAACACTTTCATTTTTGGATTACAATATTAGAATGGCAACCACCAGAAAAGTGGCAAAAGGGGGAGAAGGGAGGAGAAGATTGTTAGAGCAACCTACAGAAAGGGGGATTACCTCAGAGATGTTGCAGAAAATGTTTGAGGAATTGGAAAGAAGGTATCTGAATCAGTTAATGGTAGCTTTTGAAGAGTGAATTGAAGAGAGACTTGTAAAGATAAAAGAGAAAATGAAAGGAGAGGTTAAGAAGATTGAAGAATCTGTAGGACAAGTGACTGGACATGTAAAACAAATTAATGATAAAGTGGAAATTTTGGAAAGTAAGACAGAAGTTATAAAGAGAGATGGAAAAAGATTTAGATAATTTGGCACTATTAGAATTGAGAGAAAAAGAATTCTGCTTGAGATTCACAGTGATTCCAGAGGATTTTGGTGAAGATATCAGAGAAAAGGTTGATAAAGCCTTATCAAACTTTTTGGAATGGGATGAAGAGGATAAAGAGGCAGAAATTGACAAAGTCTATAAGTTAAATATAAGATTTATGAAACTAAAAAATATTCCAAGGAATATTCTTGTGCACCTTGTCAGGAAGAAGACTAGATACCAAGTTCTTCAGCAGCATTTTAATACTAGACTGAAGATTGATAATACAGATGTAATTGTGCTTAAAGAATTTCCAATTAGAATACTGCACAAGACAAAAGAGTACTCCATTCTGACTGATAGACTTAAACAGGAAAAGATTCCATTTCGATGGGACAAATTGGAAGGAGTGATCTTTACTTTTAAACAGCAGAGGTTTCGACTGAATTCTGTGCAGGAAGCAGAATTCTTGGAAAAATTCAAAGAAGAAATGGAGGAAATACAGATGGATGTGACTGTAACAGATGAGACTACAGAAAAGTGTCAACAGGTGCAACCAGAAATTGAAAAGGATGTTACTGCATTAGGTGCTACAGGTATTGATTTTTCTAAATTTTTCGCCTAATTATAGATTACAAATGCTTAACGTGGAATATAAATGGAGAAAATGCTCCTCAGAAGAGGAAAATATATTTCATTATTTGAAAAAAAAATAAAACAAGATATAATTTGCCTACAAGAAACACATATTAATAAAAAGAATACAAAATATTTGATTTACAAAAATTTGGGTGAAGAATTTATTTCAGCAAGAAAAAAAAAGGGGGGTTGTTTTGTATATAAACCCCAAAGTACAACCAGAACTTATGTTGACTGATAAATATTGTAGATATGTATATGTTGGGGTGGAAGTTAATTTGCATTGGGTTAAGACTCTGATATTGGGAATTTATGCCCCAAATGAGGACAAGGTAACATTTTGTAAAGGACTTGTTGTTGTTCAGTCGTTTAGTCGTGTCCGACTCTTCGTGACCTCATGGACCATAGCACGCCAAACCTTCCTGTCCTCCACTGTCTCTCGGAGTTTACTCAAATTCATGTTCATTACATCGGTGATGCTATCTAACCATCTCAGCCTCTGCCGTCCCCTTCTCCTTTTGCCTTCAGTCTTTCCCAGCATCAGGGTCTTTTCCAGTGAGTCCTCTCTTCGCATTAGGTGGCCAAAGTATTTGAGCTTCAGCTTCAGCATCTGTCCTTCCAATGAGCAGTCAGGGTTGATTTCCTTTAGGATTGACTGGTTTGACCTCCTTGCAGTCCAAGGGACTCTCAAGAGTCTTCTCCAGAACCACAGTTCGAAAGCATCAATTCTTCGGCGCTCAGCCTTCCTTATGGTCCAACTCTCACAGCCATACATTACTACTGGAAAAACCATAGCTTTAACTATACGGACCTTTGTCGGCAAGGTGATGTCTCTGCTTTTTAATATGCTGTCTAGGTTTGCCATAGCTTTCCTCCCAAGGAGCAAGCGTCTTTTAATTTCATGGCTGCAGTCACCGTCTGCAGTGATCTTGGAGCCCAAGAAAATAAAATCTGTCACTGCTTCCATTTCTTCCCCTTCTATTTGCCAGGAAGTGATGGGACCAGATGCCATGATCTGGGTTTTTTTAATGTTGAGTTTCAAGCCAGCTTTTGCACTCTCCTCTTTCACCCTCATCAAGAGGCTCTTTAGTTCCTCTTCACTTTCTGCCATTAGGGTGGTATCGTCTGCATATCTGAGGTTGTTGATATTTCTCCCGGCAATCTTAACTCCGGCTTGTGATTCATCCAGCCCGGCATTTCTCATGATGTACTCTGCATATAAGTTAAATAAGCAGGGTGATAATATACAGCCTTGTCGTACTCCTTTCCCAATTTTGAACCAATCAGTTGTTCCATGTCTGGTTCTAACTGTAGCTTCTTGACCCACATACAGGTTTCTCAGGAGACAGGTAAGGTGGTCTGGTACTCCCATCTCTTTAAGACTTTGCCACAGTTTGTTGTGATCCACACAATCAAAGGCTTTAGCATAGTCAATGAAGCAGAAGTAGATGTTTTTCTGGAACTCTCTTGCTTTTTCCATGATCCAGCGAATGTTGGCAATCTGATCTCTAGTTCCTCTGCCTCTTCGAAACCCAGCTTGCACTTCTGGTAGTTCTCGGTTCACATACTGCTGAAGCCTAGCTTGTAGGATTTTGAGCATAACCTTGCTAGCATGTGAAATGAGCGCAATTGTACGGTAGTTTGAACATTCTTTGGCATTGCCTTTCTTTGGAATTGGAACGTAAACTGACCTTTTCCAATCCTGTGGCCACTGTTGAGTTTTCCAAATTTGAGTGCAGCACTTTAACAGCATCATCTTTTAGGATTTTAAATAGCTCAGCTGGGATACTGTCTTCTCCACTAGCTTTGTTGTTAGTAATGCTTCCTTTTTTTTTTTTTTTATTAAATTTTATTAAGTTTTACAATACATAATAAAATTTAAAGTAGAAAAAGAAATAGAAACAGAAATACAAAATAAGAAAAAGATAAAGAAAAAGTGAAGTCAAGAAATAATAAGCAAAGAAAATATAGAAAATAGATGTCCTCCAATCTATCTTTGAACTTAAAGTACAACAATTGATTTTAAATGTTAGTCCTTCATACAGTATACAGGAACTTTTCTTTGTCATATGCCTTTTGATTTCTTTAATCCAATCTTCTAACCTTCATCTCACTGTCTCCCGTTGTTAGTAATGCTTCCTAAGGCCCACTTGACTTCACTCTCTAGGATGTCCGGCTCAAGGTCAGTGACCACACCATCGTATTTATCAGGGACACTAAGATCTTTCTTATATAGTTCTTCTGTGTATTCTTGCCACCTCTTCTTAATCTCTTCTGCTTCTGTTAGGTCCCTGCCTTTTTTGTCCTTTATCATGCCCATCTTTGCACAAAACGTTCCCTTGATATCTCCGATTTTCTTGAAGAGATCTCTAGTCTTCCCCATTCTATTGTTTTCCTCGATTTCTTTGCATTGTTCATTTAAGAAGGCCTTCTTATCTCTCCTTGCTATTCTCTGGAATTCTGCATTCAGTTGGTTATATCTTTCCCTTTCTCCCTTGCCTTTTGCTTCCCTTCTTTCCTCAGCTATTTGTAAAGCCTCATCAGTCAGCCACTTTGCTTTCTTGCATTTCTTTTTCTTTGGGATGGTTTTAGTTCCTGCCTCCTGTACAATGTTACGAACCTCCATCCATAGTTCTTCAGGCACTCTGTCTACCAGATCTAATCCTTTAAATCTATTCCTCACCTCCACTGTATATTCATAAGGGATATGATTTAGGTCATACCTGATTGGTCTAGTGGTTTTCTCTACGTTCTTCAATTTAAGCCTAAATTTTGCGATAAGAAGCTCATGATCTGAGCCACAGTCAGCTCCAGGTCTTTTTTTTTGCTGATTGTATAGAGCTTCTCCATCTTTGGCTGCAAAGTATATAATCAATCTGATTTCGGTATTGACCATCTGGTGATGTCCATGTGTAGAGTCGTCTCTTGTGTTGTTGGAAAAGAGTGTTTGCTATGACCAGCGTGTTCTCTTGACAAAACTCTATTAGCCTTTGCCCTGCTTCATTTTGTACTCCGAGGCCGAACTTGCCTGTTATTCCAGTTATTTTTTGACTTCCTACTTTAGCATTCCAGTCCCCTATGATGAAAAGGACATATTTTTTTGGTGTTAGTTCTAGAAGGTGTTGTAGGTCTTCACAGAACCGGTCAACTTCAGCTTCTTCTGCATCAGTGGTTGGGGCATAGACTTGGATCACTGTGATGTTGAATGGTTTGCCTTGGATTCGAACTGAAAGCATTCTGTCTTTTTTGAGGTTGTACCCCAGTACTGCCTTTCCCACTCTTTTATTGACTATGAGAGCTACTCCATTTCTTCTAAGGGATTCTTGCCCACAGTAGTATATATAATGGTGCCCTGAATTAAATTCGCCCATACCTGTCCATTTTAGTTCGCTGATTCCCAATATGTCGATGTTCAATCTTGTCATCTCATGTTTGACCACATCCAGCTTACCTTGATTCATAGATCTTACATTCCAGGTTCTTATGCAATATTGTTCTTTACAGCATCGGACTTTCCTTCCACTTCCAGACACATCCATAACTGAGCGTCCTTTCGGCTTTGGCCCAGCCGTTTCACTCTTTCTGGAGCTACTCGGAATTGCCCTCCGCTCTTCCCCAGTAGCATTTTGGACACCTTCCGACCTGAGGGGCTCATCTTCCGGCGTCATATCTTTTAGCCTTTTGATACTGTCCATGGGTTTTCTTGGCAAGGATACTGGAGTGGTTTGCCATTCCCTCCTCCAGTTTTGGACCACGTTTTGTCAGAACTCTCCGTCATGACCTGTTCTTCTTGACCTGACTTCATTGAGTTACGCAAGCCCCTTCACCACGACAAGGCAGTGATCCATGAAGGGGTAAATAATTAATAATAATTATTAATAATTATTAAATAATAAATAAATAATTAAATAAAGGACTTATGGATAGACTAATGGACTTTTCTTATTAAAATTGTTGCCTAATGGGGATTGGAATGGAGTGGTTTCCCCACAACAAGACAGAACTTCTGAGGAAAATATTAAAATTACACAAGGTAAATTACCAAACATTTTCTTTGATTCGATGGATAATTTAGAGCTTGTTGATGTATAGAGACACAAAAATGGCAATTCAAAGGAGTATGCTTATTTTTCTAAAAGACATACAGTAGATATTTTTCAAGAATAGCTATGATTTGGATTTTGAAGAATTTGGCTACTAAGAATTTGATTCACAAAGTAGAGATACTACCAAAGACTTTTTCAGACCATAATCCAGTGAGTTTGTTTTTTTTTAAATTGTTCTTTCAGATGTAGGTTAAATGAAATGCTATTACAAAAAGAAATAATATAGACAACTGTAAAAAGAAATTAAAAGATTTTTTTGAAAACAATCTTAAGAAAGGCACAGATGTAAGGATAGTTTGAGACACAAGCTTTCATGAGAGGATATTTTATACAACATAATAGTGAACTTATGAACTTAAAAGAGGAGGCAAGAGAAAATACAAGTTATTTTGAATGAGATAAAAAGAAAAGAATTAAAGAAGTTTCCAGAGAAGTATTACCCAACAAATTAAACATCTACAGTGACAATTGTCTATGTTAACAGAAAGAGAAATGGAAATAAAAATGAATTATGCAAAAAAAAAATGAGTTTGCAAATAAACCAGGGAAATGGTTGGCATACAAATTATGAAAAGAAAAAGAAAAGAAAATGGTATTAAAATCACAAGAGAGAAATACTGTAATAGCAGATAATGTGAACATGCAAAAAATATTTTATCAATATTATTCTAATTTATATAAAGAACAAGAATTTTCCCTGGAGAAAATGGATGAATATTTAAAGAAACAAAATTTACTGAAGATTACAGAGAAACAGAAACAGATTATGAATGAACCTATAACAATAAGGGAAGTTTATGAAGCTATAAAGAAGACTAAAATAGGAAGTGTGCTTGAATCAGATGGTTTACTGGCTTCTTAATAGAAATGCTTTGAGGATGAACCCTTACAACCTTTACAAAATACGATGAATTCTATTTTACAGAGAGGAAAGATGCCGGACAGCTGGAAAAAGGCTATAGCACTAACACCTAAAGAGGGCCAGGTTATGACTTCAACAAGAAACTATAGGCTGATATCATTATTGAATAATGACTATAAGTTGTTTACAATGATTTTGGCTGAAAAGTTGGAAATAATTTTGCAAGAATTTATTCATGAAGATCAATGTGGGTTTTTACCAAAAAGGGATAATATTAGAAATGTGTTGGATATTTTGGAATATTTGGAGCAATATATTGAAAAACAAGCTGCATTGATTTTCTTAGACACAGAGAAGGCCTTTAACAATTTGAACTGGGCCTTCCTGTTTAAAGTTTTGGAAGATGTGAACTTTGGAAAGAATTTTATTAAATGGGTAAGATCGATTTACACCACACAGAAAGCACAAATAATTGTTAATGGAGAACTAACAAAACCCTGTGAGATACAAAAAAAGACAAGACAAGGATGCCCGTTGTCTCCACTCCTGTTCATTTTAGTTCTTGAAGTATTGAACAGAGATATAAGACAAGATGACAGAATTGCAGGAGTAAAGATCAAAAGAGAAACTTATAAGTTAAGGGCATTTGCTGATGATTTGGTGCTGGTTTTGGAGGATCCATTAAAAGGAATAGAAATATTAATGGGAAATATTAATGGGAAATTAAAAGAAAAGAAAAAAATGAACTTGTGATCTATGGTTCTGATGATTAGACAGGATAGATTATAGAAAGAAGAGAGTAATGATGTAACTTTAGAGAGGTTAAAATATCATTGTACCTATAACTGCTGTGAAGATCAGAAGCCACTTATTTATATCTTTATCTTTATCTTTTTCTCTACTTTTCTTTTCTTTCTTTTTGCACTTTTAGCTTTTTCTTTTATTTCTCCCTTTCTCTTTCTTCTTTTCTGTTCTACTTTAGTTTGTATTAGTTTTTACTATTGTTAAAATTTCAATAAATATATATATATATATATAATTAGAATTAAAATTAAAATTCAGTTCTTGTTTTGGTGGTTGGATACATGTTAATGTATATGTAGGTGTATTTCATATATATATATATATATATATATATATATATATATATGGTTTTAACATTTTCATTTCATTTTCATTTAAAAAATATTAGCTCATTTTTAAAAATAGAAAAACTCTGAAGAATAATAAAAGCCAAAAATGGGAGAAGTGTACAATAGAAAGAGGAAGGCATCTTGAAGGATTGATTGACTGATTGATTATGTGTCATAAAGTTGGTGTTGGCTCTTTGTGAGCACATAGTTTTTCTCCAGGATGACCTATCCCCACTCTGGTCCTTCAGATCTTCTAGCAGTGTGCCCATCATCACTGTAATTGGGGAGTCCATCCACTTTGCTGCTGGTTGTCCTCCTCTTCTCTTTCCTTCCATCTTTTCCAGCATCATAGACTTTTCAAAGAGCTTCACATTCAAATAATGTGCCCAAAATATGATAATTTGAGCCTGGTAATTTGTGCATCAAGTGAGAACTCTGAATTGATTTGTCCTATGATCCATTTGTTTGTTTTCTTGGCTAAGAAACACCAAAGTTTTTGAATACCAAAGTTCAAAAGCATCAATATTGTTTTTATCTTGCTTCTTCAGAGTCTAACTTTTGTTTCCATGAAGTGTTGAGCAAAAAACATTGCTTGCACGATTCTGATCTTTGTCAGTATAGACACATCATGGCATGTGAATATATTTTCAAAGGCCTGTATTGCTAATATACCAAGTACTAGTCTGCCATGCATTTCTTGACTGCTGGTTCCTTTGCTGTTGATAGTTGATTATCCATTGTCAGTTAAGGCTGGTTGCTGTTGTCAGTTTGGTTTTCTATTTAATAGA
This sequence comes from Charina bottae, assembly GCA_023362775.1. Lineage (NCBI taxonomy): Eukaryota > Metazoa > Chordata > Lepidosauria > Squamata > Charinaidae > Charina > Charina bottae. The sequence goes on from JALMGJ010000012.1 coordinate 3,540,226, forward strand.
AAGTCCCTTTTCCCCCCAGCAAATTTGGAAAACACAAGAATGGCCATCAGATTGGAAAAAATCAACTTATATCCCCATACCAAAAAAGGGAAGCACTAAAGAATGTTCAAACTATCGAACAGTGGCACTTATTTTCACTTTCGCTTCCGGGTGCTGGACTGAGTGGAGCGAAGAGCTGATAGCTCCGCGGTTTTCTGTCTGCGGCGAGAAAATCGCTGAAAAACCACCCTCGAAGAGAGGGTGGGCAGAAGATTTATCACAAGGGTCATCGAACCTGCTGCTCTATCCTGACCCCTGTATACCCACTACAGGGGAAGAGAGATTTGAGTGGTAACAGACGACTGGAACTAACATGAAAGCTCTGCAGAAACCGTGAAACTAAATAAGTTAAGTAGCTCCTCATCCAGCCTTTTAGTTGCACTTTTTTTTTTTAATATTACTGGATTTATTAAGCACTAGGATTGATTTCTGGACTGTGATTTATAGATGCTGGTGTTTTATTTTTCTTTCTTGTCAGAGGAGTGTTTGAACGGTGGGTTTGGAAAGATAATTGACTCTGCCTGGAGTGGGCTGAGTGACTTTCTCTTTTGATTCTAAATATTTCTACTCTTGTTTTGCTTTCATCCTTATTGCAATTATAAGTATTTTTTTTTCCTTTGGGGACTAATTTGTCTGGATTTAAAGTTTTTATGGATAAATGAATTACTGATTTGATATTCTTTCTTCTACCTGTTTGGGATTTTTATTATGAAAGAACTCTTTTTGCTTTTCTCCATAAGTGTTTGAATATTTTTTGAATTATATAAGTCACTTTATAGAATTTTTATGAATGCCTTGGACTCCTTCTGTATATAAATTAGACGACTTATTCATGGTTGGACTGTGTGGATAAAAGCTGCCGTGAGAAACCTTGGGATTGTTTATCTTTTTTGTTATTATTTTGACTACAATAAAACCTCTCTGTTCTTTTTTTATCTTTTATTTACTTGCTCTTACGCTTGGACATACAATTTTAATGGACTAGATTTTTTGCTATTCTGATAATTACATTTAAAGGACTATTTTTATTTTTAAAAGTTTTTTTATTCTCCTATTATTAAAGGGGGAGAAGAAGAGAGGTTCTTTGTCTTTGTCTTCCCCCTCTCCTCTCCTTTTTTTTTTTTTTCCTTTTTTTCCTTCTTGCCTTTTCTCTTTTACAGGGAAACTATCTACATTATGACAATCATGGCATTAACACCTGGAGCGTCGGTGGAGCCTCTTCAGTCAGAGATGAGAAAACTTCTGGAAGTGATGACATCATTTAATAAAGAAATGAGAGAGAAGGAGTGCATTTTGAGACGGAGACAAGTTCCAGAACAGTTGAATGAAGATGTAGGAGAAAGGACTGTTTCTATATTAGATAAACCCTTGGAGATAAAAGAACAAGACCTAGATTTGGAAATAGATAAAATTTTTAGAGAACAGAAAGTGTTTAAAGAACAAAAGTTAAGGATAATTTTTACTTTAAAAGTTAAAACATTTTTAGAGAAATATAAGACAGACATGAGGGAGGCACCAGGAGAACGTAAGAAGCATTTCATAGAATAGAATAGAATAGAAGTAAAGGATAGAGATAAATGGCTGACCTATAAGGACTTTTTATTGTTAAAATTGATGGATTGGCAGAAAAGGATAAATTGACACGTTTATTAAAAGAAAATTCAATTATTACTCTTTTAAAGATTAGAAATTATTAATGGACTATTTGGAAAATGTTGGAGGGGCAGAGCTTATAAGAGGATTTGAAGATTAAATTATATATAAATTGATATATTAGATAAGAAATGTTTTTTAATGTGATTTACAGATTTAGTATGTAAGATGCATTTTATAGAATAGAATAGAAGTAAGGAATAGAGATAAATGGTTGATTTATAAGGACTTTTTATTATTAGAATTGATGGATTGACAGAAAATGAGAGATTGATATGTTTATTAAAAGAAAATTTAAACTATTATTTTTTTAAGAGTAGAAACTAATAATGGACTATTTGGAAAATACTGGAGGGGCAAAGTCTATATGAGGATTTGAAGATTAAATCATATATAAACTGATATATTAGACAAGAAATGTTTTTTTAATGTCATGTATAGACCTAGCATGTATGACAAATTTTGTAAAGTATTGTGACCAGAGATTAATCGGAAGCTGACTACTTTCTATGTTTCATTTTTTTTCTTTTTTTTCTTTGCTTTACTACACCTTTTTTTCTTCTTTCTTTGATTTGTATTTCTGTTTCTCTTTCCGTTTCCAACTTTTAACTATGTATATTCAAAACCCAATAAAATATTTAAAAAAAAAAAAAAAGAACAGTGGCACTTATTTCACATGCCAGTAAGGTAATGCTCAAGATCTTGCAAGGTAGACTCCAGCAATTCATGGAGCGAGAATTGCCAGATGTACAAGCTGGGTTTAGAAAAGGCAGAGGAACTAGAGACCAAATTGCCAATATCTGCTGGATAATGGAGAAAGCCAGGGAGTTTCAGAAAAACATCTATTTTTGTTTTATTGACTATTCTAAAGCCTTTGACTGTGTGGATCATAACAAATTGTGGCAAGTTCTTGGTGGTATGGGGATACCAAGTCATCTTGTCTGCCTCCTGAGGAATCTGTATAACGACCAAGTAGCAACGGTAAGAACAGAGCACGGAACAACGGACTGGTTTAAGATTGGGAAAGGAGTACGGCAGGGTTGTATACTCTCACCCTACCTATTCAACCTGTACACAGAACACATCATGCAACGTGCTGGGCTTGAGGAATCCAAGGCTGGAGTTAAAATCGCTGGAAGAAACATTAATAATCTCAGATATGCAGATGATACCACTTTGATGGCTGAAAGTGAGGAGGAGTTGAGGAGCCTTATGACGAAGGTGAAAGAAGAAAGTGCAAAAGCTGGGTTGCAGTTAAACCTCAAAAAAACCAAGATTATGGCAACCAGCTTGATTGATAACTGGCAAATACTGTAGAGGGAGAAAAAGTGGAGGCAGTGACAGACTTTGTATTTCTAGGCGCAAAGATTACTGCAGACGCTGACTGCAGCCAGGAAATCAGAAGATGTCTACTTCTTGGGAGGAGAGCAATGGCAAATCTCGATAAAATAGTTAAGAGCAGAGACATCACACTGACAACAAAGGTCCACATAGTTAAAGCAATGGTATTCCCCGTAGTAACCTATGGCTGCGAGAGCTGGACCATAAGGAAGGCTGAGCGAAGGAAGATAGATGCTTTTGAACTGTGGTGTTGGAGGAAAATTCTGAGAGTGCCTTGGACTGCAAGAAGATCAAAGCAGTCCATACTCCAGGAAATAAAGCCAGACTGCTCACTTGAGGGGATGATATTAAAAAGATATCCAAAATGGATATTTTGGAAATTTATCCAAAAGATAAAAAATGGATAAGGTATAAGAACCTATTGAAATTTAATGGGAATAATTATGAAATTAAAACGAGAGAAGAATTAGAAAGAGAAGGATTTGAATGCTATTGGTTTAAATATTTACAACTAAAAGAACAATTCAAATTAGACCAAAAGATGTTCAAATTCACAGAATCAACAGAAAATTGGGATAGTATATTATGGAAAGAGAAAGATCATTTAATATCTAAATTATATAAAAAATTATTGGAACTGAAAAATAAAGATATAAAAATTAAAAAGTATATGACAAAGTGGGAAGAAAATTTGAATAGAGAAATTAAATATGAAGACTGGCAAAGAATTTGGACGAAAAATATTAAATTTTCTTTAAGTAACAATCTAAGAGAAAACAATTATAAAATGATATTTAGATGGTATTTGCCTCCTGAGAGATTATATAAAATGAAATGTTCAAGATCAAATATATGTTGGAAATGCAAAATAAATGTGGGAACCTTTTATCATATCTGGTGGACATGTCAAAAGACTAAAAAATATTGGGGTAAAATTCATGGTAATATATGTAAAATATTCAAAATTGATATGGAAAAAAAATCAGAAATCTATTTACTGGGAATTATCGACATGAAGATGAACAAGGAACAAAAAAGACTATTATACCATTTGACTACAGCGGCGAGGATCAATTTTGCAAAACATTGGAAAGAAGAAGCCACCCCCTCAATAGAAGATTGGATAATCAAAACAATGGAAATAGCTCAGATGGACAGATTGACAATTCTAATAAAACAAAAAGAACTGGGAGATTATGAACTTACTTGGAATCCATTTATAGAATTTTTGCAAAAAGAATATAAAATAAAACTATTGTAATGGAAAAATATTAGAAGAGATAAATAAGATAATATATTAGAATATATGTACTAGAGTATAAGATCAAATGAAAGGTTTAAAATATAATAAGAATTAAGATATCTATATATTTATATATTAAAGAAATATTAATAAAAGGAAGGAATAAAATAAAAGAGGAATACAACAGTAATATAGTAAAAATTAAAAGTAAGAAGCTTTCTTCAAGAAAGAAACAGGAAGTCGTTTTAAACTAATTGTTCTACGTGATGTAATGTTATAAGGATTTTGATATGTAGGATTATTTAGTTTTGAATGTAAATTTATTAAGTTTGTTATGTATTTTGTCATTTATCCTTATGTCGTTGATGTTGTTGATGTCTTTGTTTGTTTGTTTTTGTGTTTTTTTTTAATAATAAAATTATACTTAAAAAATGAAAAAAAAAAAAAGAACAGAGCACGGAACAACGGACTGGTTTAAGATTGGGAAAGGAGTACGGCAGGGCTGTATACTCTCACCCTACCTATTCAACCTGTACGCAGAACACATCATGTGACGTGCTGGGCTTGAGGAATCCAAGGCTGGAGTTAAAATCGCTGGAAGAAACATTAACAATCTTAGATATGCAGATGATACCACTTTGATGGCTGAAAGCGAGGAGGAGTTGAGGAGCCTTATGACGAAGGTGAAAGAAGAACGTGCAAAAGCTGGGTTGCAGTTAAACCTCAAAAAAACCAAGATTATGGCAACCAGCTTGATTGATAACTGGCAAATAGAGGGAGAAAAAGTGGAGGCAGTGACAGACTTTGTATTTCTAGGCGCAAAGATTACTGCAGATGCTGACTGCAGCCAGGAAATCAGAAGACGTCTACTTCTTGGGAGGAGAGCAATGGCAAATCTTGATAAAATAGTTAAGAGCAGAGACATCACACTGACAACAAAGGTCCGCATAGTTAAAGCAATGGTATTCACTGTAGTAACCTATGGCTGTGAGAGCTGGACCATAAGGAAGGCTGAGCGAAGGAAGATAGATGCTTTTGAACTGTGGTGTTGGAGGAAAATTCTGAGAGTGCCTTGGACTGAAAGAAGATCAAACCAGTCCATACTCCAGGAAATAAAGCCATACTGCTCACTTGAGGGAATGATATTAAAGTCAGAACTGAAGTACTTTGGCCACATAATGAGAAGACAGGATACCCTGGAGAAGAAGCTGATGCTAGGGAAAGTGGAAGGCAAAAGAAAGAGGGGCCGACCAAGGGCAAGATGGATGGATGATATTCTGGAGGTGACAGACTCAACCATGGGGGAGCTGGGGATGGTGATGGCCGACAGGAAGCTCTGGCGTGGGCTGGTCCATGAAGTCACGAAGAGTCGGAAGCGACTGAACGAATAAACAACAACAACAACCCTTTTCCCCCCACTGTGCTGTTGGACTTTCCTTATGAGAGCTTCCAGATTATTTGCATTTTCAGCTATCAGAGCAGTATCTTCAGCATAGCGCAGGTTATTGATGCTTCTTCCTCCAATTTAAAACTACACTAATCTTCTTCCAATCTGGCTTCCTTCAATATATATTCAGCATATAGGTTGAATAAATAAGGGGATAATATACAGTTTTGTCTCATTCCTTTGTCGATGTGGAGCCAGTCTGTTTCTCCACATTCTGTCTGGTCTGTGACTTCCTGACTATGTTTAGGTTTCTCATGAGGACAATGAAAAGTTCTGGGATCCAATTTTCCTAAGCCGATTCCACAGCTTGATATGGTCACACAATCAATGGTCTGTCTATAAACAATGAAGCACATACTGACTTTTTCTGGATATTCTTTGGCTTTCTCAATTATCCACTGTGCATCAGCAATAGTGCCTCTTGTTGCATGATCTTTTCTAAAGCCAGCTTGAACATTGGCATCTCCCTTTCCATGTAGGGAATGTTGAGTGATCCAAAGCATTATTTTGCTAGCATGTGAAATTAATGATATCATGCAGACGTTTGCACACTCTGTTAAGTCTCCTTTGTTTGGTATTGATATGTAGACTGAGATCTTCCAGTTTGTTGGTCTCTGTTTTGTTCTCTATGCTGGCATAGTTTGATTAGATCCTTTATTGATTTGTCTGCTGTTGTTTGAATATTCTGTAGATATTCCATCAATTCCTATAGCCTTCCAACTTAGTAATGACCAGAGTAGTGACCTAATTTCATCCTCTCATATAGAGTTTCTTCTAAATAGGAACTATCTTCTAAGGCAGAGCTTACCAAACTGTGTGTCGCGACACAAAAGTGTGTCGCCACACACAGCGTGGTGTGTCACCACACCACCCGGAAGCGGCGGCGCGCGCGTGCACGGTGGCAGCAGCCGCCACCGCCATACATGCGCGCGCCGCTGCACATCACCTTGTGTTGCCGCCGCGCGTGCTGCCGCACACCCCCCCGCGCCACCGCACACCCCCCTGCGCCGCTGCCGCATGTTGTGTTGTCGCCGCGCGCATGCGCGCCACCGCACACCCTCCTGTGGCGCCCCCCCGCGCGCGTGCCCCCGCGCCGCTGCCGTGCTGCTGCCACACCGCCGCTGGCATGTCGCCAGCAGCTGCACTTTGGAAAGCCCTGTTCTAAGGTATTTTAGATATTGGCATCCATACAGTACAGAATTTCAGTATACTGTACTTCTTCCATCTTTGTTTGGTCTTCTTTGAATCAGTTACTATCTCTGCATTGGGGTCCTTTAGCATACCAGTTCAAGGCTGGAAACTCCTTCTGAGTTCAGAGATTTTTTGGAAGACTTTCCTTGTGTTTCTGTGTCTGTTTCCATCTTTGGTGTCTTTACAGATGTTGTTATAATACTGCTTCTTTATCTTCTAAGAGCTCTCTGAAATTCTTTGTTATATTCCTTCCTGAGATCTCTATCTGTGGCTTTAGCTTCTCTTTCCTTCTTGGCATTTTCCATGGTTTGTTCTAATATCCAGTTTGCTTTCTTCTGTTTCTTGATCTTTGACAGTCTCTTTTTACGTCCATCCTTAACAACTTCCTTAATTTCATTCCACAGTTCCTCTGGTTCCCTATCAATGAAGTTCAGGACTTCAAAGAAATTCCTAATCTATCTCCTTGAATGCGGAGGGCCTCTTGATCCAGGAAGGGGTGCAACTGGCACACAACCTGAAGCTGTGCAAAGGCCGTCCTGGCCACGACTGCCACCTGCTCCTCGAGGAAGAGTCGTGAGTCCAGGAGGACCCCCAAGTTTCACACTGAATCTGAACGGGGCAGTGCCACCCCATCCAGAGTTAAAGATGACAACTTCCTAGAAGTCGAGAGGCCATCAATCCACAGCCACTCCATCTTACCAGGGTTCAGTTGAAGCCTGTTGTTCCCCATCCAGGCCCCTACAGCCCCCAGGCACTGAGATAGGGTGTTGACTGCATCACTTACTTCACCCGGGACGGAGATATACAACTGAGTATTATCAGCATACTGGTGATACCTCATCCCGTGGTGACGGATGATCTCGCCCAGCGGCTTCATGTAGATGTTAAATAGGAGAGGAGAGAGAACCGAACCCTGCGACACCCCACACAAGAGGGGTTGCGGGTCAGATCTCTCCTCTCCTATTACCACCGATTGGGAGCGGTCCCAGAGGAAGGAGGTGAACCAGCGCAAGACTACACCACCCACCCCCAACTCCCTGAGCCACCCCAAAAGGATACCGTGGTCAACGGTATCAAAAGCCGCTGAGAGGTCCAAGAGAGCGAGAATGGATGCACTCCCTCCATCTCGCTCCCACCAGAGATCATCCATAAGTGCGACCAATGCAGTCTCTGTCCCATATCCCGGCCTGAAACCTGACTGAAAGGGGTCTAGATAATCCGTTTCATCCAGAATCCTCTGGAGTTGCAACGCCACCACCTTCTCAACCACCTTTCCCCAAAAGGGAAGGTGGGAGACAAAACGAAAGTTGTTCAAAACAGTGGGGTCCTGGGAAGGTTTCTTGAGGAGGGGGTGCACCAGCGCCTCCTTAAAGACCGCCAGGAACACCCCCTTTCCCAAGGATGCATTAATCATTCCCTTGACCCAACCACATGTGACCTCCCGAGCTGACTTCACCAGCCAGGAGGGACACGGGTCTAGATGGCACGTGGTGGTGTTTAGAATCTGGAGGATCCTGTCTACTTCATCAGGCCCAACAGGATCAAACTAAATGGTGGTTAGATGCTTAAAATCATATTGTGGAAACTGGTTGGCTTTCTTCTTCCATTTAGCTTGACTTAGAATTTGTATATAGGGCTTCGTGATCTGTTCCATAGTCAGGCCCTGTGACTGTGGAACATCTTTGTTGTTATAACTGAGCTTTTCCATCTCCTTATACTAATAATACCAGTTTGACTTTTGTGCATTCCATCTGGTGATGTCTATGTATATAGGCATCTTTTGGCTGTTGGAAGACTGTGTTACCAATGAAGAAATATTTGCATTAGTAGAAATTGTTAAGCTGTTCTCCTGTTTCATTTTGGTTTCCTAGGTTTCTTAATTCCTCCTTAACTTTTCCAACTTTGGCTTTCCAGTCTCCAGTCACAAGCAGCACATCTTACTTGCATGTTCTGTCAAGTTCAGGTTTAACCTGACCATTGAACTTGCCAACGTCCTCCTCTTCTTCATCAGTGGCTGGAGCATAAACCTGGATAATCATATTAAAGGGTTGTCCACAAAGACTAATTGATATTATCTGGTTATTGACTGCATTTTATGAAATTTGTTAGTTGGTTTTTTTTAAATCTAATTATAGTTTTGTTAAGTGTAATAAGTAAGTTTTCCTTTTTTTAAAAAAACAACATACCATTGAATTCAAGTTTCTGTGACCTGAATTTTTAACTGTGTGATTCAGTCTGGCTGATTTCAGTGAGCATATGAATTGGTACTTAAGAATTACAGGACAAGAAATGATGCTCATTCTGAAAAAATGCCATTTAATACCTCCCTGCTTGCTCTTTATTTGTTGCTCTCATTGCTCTTAAATAGCCCTTTATTTTCCTAAATAAGAATGATAGCAGATTTGGATTTTTGTCTTTTGGAAAATGACATTGGAATCAACCCATGCCAGTTCTTACTCCAACTAATTTTTTCTGGGTCACATCATTTGTACTCTGAATATGAATGTACCTGTCTGTCAGCTGGTTATATTTTCTTCCGGTTTCTCATTTCCTATAAGAGACAGCCCTAACAAAACCAAAGAGAATACTTATATATCTAAATTGTTGGATCTTAAACCAAAGGCAAATAGAAGTGAGACAATGTGAGCTACTGAGGTTATGGCATGTATTGATAATTCCACTGTTAATTGTTTTTATTTTTATTTTAGGTGTATCATTATGTCTTTACAGGGTGCTGTAGCATTTCAAAAGTAATTTTTTCCATATATTCCATATACTGTATCAGCATTCTGAATACTAGGTTGTGTACATCTTTATTATTAGTCAGGACCTTAATTTATACTTTATATAAATATAGAGAGAGAAATATCTAAAGAACAAAGTATTAGTGGCTGTTGTGGGTCTTCCGGGCTGTGTGGCCGTGTTCTGGAAGTTGTGGTTCCTAACGTTTCGCCAGCATCTGTGGCCAGCATCTTCAGAGGGCAGGAGCACAGATAGAAGCAAAATCTCTGTCAGAGATTTTGCTTCTATCTGTGCTCCTGCCCTCTGAAGATGCTGGCCACAGATGCTGGCGAAACGTTAGGAACCACAACTTCCAGAACACGGCCACACAGCCCGGAAGACCCACAACAGCCATTGAACTCCGGCCGTGAAAGCCTTCGACAATACAACAAAGTATTAGTTTACTCGTGGAAGAGCAGATAGATTATTTTTGCCAACCAAGATTCTTTGCCAGTTGTGGAGCACATTATTGTAAGTGCATCCAAGCATGAGTCAGACTCATTCACAGAATGGATTCCATGCAGATGACCTGTCCACTATGAGCTAACTATGGGGATAGGTTTCATTAAAAGCATGGTTTTCATTAACTATTCAGGCATGTGCTAATAGTTCTTAGAATAGCACTGTAGTGAGGTGAATAACTAAAGCTGAGTCATGAATGAGCACATTTGAGAAGTGTAGAAATCCTGTGAAAACATTTATCATCCTTGCTCCAGCTTTCCTATCTTGAACTTAGTTTCCCTGTGCTTGAATTTAGATGTTAATCACAAATGTCTATAGAAATCTTTTTCCGACCTTTCCCCTCAACTTTCTGTGACTGGTTCCAGTCAGTGTTGATGGAGGTGGGGGTGGGAGAAAGAGGTCCAGCCCTAGGCCAATGACATGTGGGGTACCACAGGGTTTGATGCTCCTGCCTCTCCCATTTAACATCTGCATGAAGCCACTAGGTGAGGTCATTGGTTGGCATGGGGTCAGGTATCATACTCAGTTGTACATCTCAACTCAGAGCCAACCAAGAGATGCTGTCAAGGTCTTGTTCCAGTGCCTGAAGGCTGTTGGGCTCTGGTTGAGAAAGAACAGGCTTAAATTCTACCTTCACAAGATCAAATGATTGTGTGTTTCAGATTCTCCTGGTACCAAGGACTTTCCATCTTTAGTTCTGAATATGGTAGCACTTCCCGGGACTGAATGGTGCTCAGTTTGGGGGTCCTCCTGGACTTACAGCTCCTACTCAATGAGGAGGTGGCAGCTGTGGCAGGGGCATTGCTGCCCAAATTCATTAGTCCGCCAATTGGTGCACCATTGGTTCACCCTTTCCTGGACTAAAAATCCTTTATCTTGGTCACTCATTTCTTTATCACCTTGCATGTGGATTATTGCAATGCAGTCTACATGGGGCTACCCTTGAAGACTACTTAGATGCTGCAGCTGATCTAGAATACGGTACTATGATAAGTTATGGACACACCCTGGTATGCATATGTAACACCTGTATTGTGTGAGCTGCACTGATTACCAGTAAAGTTCTAGGTAAAACTCCAGGTGCTGGTTGTGAGGTCAGGGAAGCATATATGGTGTTCCCTACTTCCCTAATCTTCCATCCTGGCCCTAATAAACTTTGCCTTGCTAGGCTCCAAAGGATTATTGCATTATATACTTCTAGATTATATGCCTGGCCTAAGTCTAGTACTAAGCAGAGGCTGATTCAGTGTCTGGTACCTGAAGGTTATTTTCCTTGAACAGCCTTAGTTTCAGTACCCCCCCCCCCTTCATCGCCATGCCAGTGGTACAGTAATCTGTGTTAGGAGGCTGCACACTTTTCAGTAAGAACACAATGAAACATTGTTCTCTCCTACATTTCACATTTATTAAAAGATTTCATCTTCTCCTGTATAATGTCTGCATCGCAAAACAAATCATCAGCTTGCTTTGACCCTGGCACTATTTTATAGGCTTAATAATAATAAATCTATGTCTTGAAATAGTTTCAGCAGATTACAGCAATCAATCAACATTCAGGGAGCCTCAAACCATTAATGTCATCAGCCCTGATCCAACACCCTGGGAATCTATCTAAATCAGCCATTATTACTAAAAATGCTCCTTAAGACCCTAAGATAAAAGAAGTACTTGGGAGCATAAATTGCAACCCCTTTTCCTTTCCTTTCCTTTCCTTTCCTTTCCTTTCCTTTCCTTTCCTTCTTTCCTTCTTTCCGTCAACCATTTATGAAATGATTGTTATTAAGTGATTTTAAAAAATTGAGTGATTAAAAAAAATTCTGAATAAGGTTTTGTTGAAATCATATTTCGCCTATAATGTACGGTACTGTATCCATTAAATATAAAGGGGAAGTGTTATAAACTTCAGCCTCAAATGTTTGTGCTAAAATCAGGACCAGTTCACTATTCAAATGATGTTACACCTTTCCATTCTTTCAAGAACCAATTTTTTAAAAATGCTTTTCTCATTGTTAATGTTGCTGATTTAATTCCAGGATTGCTGTGCTGTATGTTGGTTAACCTGGATTAAACATTACCCCACCATCAAAGCCTCTGCATTGTTAAATTAGGAAACCCTGGAACTTTGGCTGCCCAGGAGGTGTCTGGTGTCTGTGGCTGGCCCAGCCCTGGCCCAAAGGAAAGCATTTAATAGCAGATCAGAGCACACAAAGCCTCTAAACGTGTAAGGAGCTCAAGGTCAGAACTGGCCGTCTGGACCGAAGTCAATTCTGCACTGCAGCCTAAGCTACTTGTCTCCTGTGCTACTGCTGGCCATTCCTGGAACCAACTTTAAAATAATACTAAAAATACTAATACTAATAATAATTTATTAAATGTAACTGCTGCCCGACTCCCAGCAACTCTGGGCGGTTTACAGATTATTAAAAATTATGGTATGGATTGCAATGGTTTGGCAATGAGGTTGGTTGGTTGGTGCTCAGTCCAGATGATGGCCACTGTTGGTGTATTATTCTTTTGAGGAGTAAGTCACGGCAACATAGCCTTATTAGGTAATCACCTGTAAACTTTGAAAGGTCAGGCAGCACGTGATCCAGGCTGAAGAGTATAAAAGAACCCGCCTGCCTGCCCCGCCCTCCCTTTCTGCTTAGTCTGTTTCTGTTTCTGTTTACTCCTGTTTGCTTGTTACTACTATCTGGTATGTGGAATTGTAATACTTCCAGGGATCTGGAAGAGGACTGTAAATATTATCTGTTTCAATGAGAAGCTAATACAACTGCAACTAATTTGCTACAGTGACTGGTGTCTTTATTGGTCTCTACTGCTAAAGCTTCTGCTACTCTGTGTGTGCAAGAAAACACACCTCCAACAGCCACCCCGGGCCCTTGACTGGTCATTCCTCTGCTTCTTACACTTCCCATCTGTGCAGGAATTAAGACAAGCCTTACTGCTGGCTCCTTCGCCAGTAGTCTCCCCATTTCTGCTTTTTCCTTTTAGGAAATGTTCCTGCTTGTCTAGTCCCCAGACTTTTCCTTTGCTTCCCAAATTTTTGCACCCACATAGATATCCTCATACCCCCTCCCCACATTCTCTCCTTTGACACTAATACTGACATTTTCCCCCTTACTGTATCATTGTTGCTCTGATGCTACATTGGTTAAAGCAAAGGGGGCAGAGTGTACCCTTATTCCTACATTACGCTTTAGGTCCATAGAAACTTTGTAGGAAGGAGTAACTCATGGTTCAGCTCCATAAAAGAAAAGTAGCATTCACTGAAACTTTGCAGCTTCATCCCAACATGCCTACATTGCAGTTTAAAGATTTAGGGGCAGAGAAAGAATGGGAAGTACTGAGGATGGGAAAACAAGGGGATCATGCTTCACTCAGCAGAAACCAAAAGGGTGCCCATTGGGAGAGATAAAGTTTGAATAGAGCCATGAGCTTCTAGACGGGCTGTGAAAACATAGGGCAAGGAAAGTTCCTTGACTTAGAGGGCCATCTTTAGATCAATAAGATCAAGTTTTGAACAATTTATAAAATGGCAACTGCTGAGCAATGGAGTTGATTGGGAATCTGGCAGTCCAGGTTGAAATGGCTGCCCAGAGCCACGACCAGCACTGGAGGGAAGGAGGCATGCCAGGTGCCGTAGCCAATTGGAGCTTGGGTGGTCACTAGACTGAAGTGCTGCAGACCATCCATTTGGAAGGGCTAAAGATAGCCTAAGATGGAAAACACCATTTTTGAAGTGGAGCTGCAGAAAGGCTGAGGAAGCATTTGCTGGGAGTGGGTGGAGGATGATGTCATTTCTTCCTGCCTTTAAGAAGCAGTGGGTGGTCCATTTTGGTGGTGGGGTAACCAGATAGTGTGGATTTGCCCAAAGTGTACTTGTAAAAATGTATACTCTTTCTAGTTGAGCTGCCATTGCTTTCTTCTAGGATGTTTCTTCAACTTCCAAGCCTAGCCTACAGCCCTGGACTAAAACTGCCATATGCTTAAACTGTGTAGCCATTCAGGGTGCATTGCAAAAAGTATTCTGTAATACTATTATTTAAATAGCAAATGTGCATGAAGATGGCTGTTGTGTATCTCCATTTTAACTTTGGGAGTTGAAAATAAACTTAGATCATCCTGTAACCTATATTTATGATCTTGCTTGTCATGGAATTACCTCTAGTCATTTTGCATTGGAAGAATTTGGAGACAACCTTACTGAATTTGCTACTGAACCATTGGTATGGTGGATAGCAGTTTCACCTGTTAGATAATCTTCTAGAATCAGTGCTGATACTATGAATCTGTTCTATATTTGGGAGCATAGTCTTTCTTTACCAGAAGCCAGGCCTTTTCATAAAATGGTACATCCCATTTATTTCCCTAGTGAACAAAATAAGAAAGTTGAAAACTAATCTTAGTAAATCCTTAAGAAAATGTAAGGATCCCTCTTCATCCAGTATTTGCACAAATCCAGGATTGACAGGTCATGCTTGTGACTCCAAATGTTGCAATTATCTGTAGGTTTTCAAAGCTGAGTTGATTCACTTCTCTGAACTATGATACAGGAGGAATCTTGGGCCCTCATGGAGGACTCATCCTCAGTGAATGAGAAGGAGTCAGGAATAGAGACTGATGGGATCTGGAGCCAACCCCAGGACAAAGAGGGAAGACTGTCCCTGCTACCTGGATAACTGCAGCTCCAGAAATCTTCTGAGCATCCTGCACATGTATGAGAGAGACAGCAACAGTGGGTCAAGAGCCAAAGAGCTAAAGCCTCTTTAGGAGGCTAGTCTGTTTGAGAATAACCTCCTTACTATATCAGCAGTCTGAAGTGAGCCAATGCAATCCCACTGGTTTAGGGTACAGATTTGAAGCCTCAGATATAAAACTGGGCAGGTCAAAATGACCTGTACTGGCCACAATGTCTTCAACCGGTGTGTTTCTGCAACCAGCTACCAGTCCCCTTGTCTCTTTTCCTACCGACTATTTGGTTTGTATCCTGATCTTGCTCTTCACTTGAACCCTCCTGGATAGAACATTCTTGCTATTTTGGCTGACTCTGGACTGTTGATGGTCCCTGCCTCTGCTTTATTTCTGAGCTGGTGATTGTTTGGCTAGGAACAAGTGGTAAGTTCTATCTGTCTGCCAAGTACAGTTCCTCCTCTGGGGAGGACAGAAAAACTGCAAAAACACTTGCTCTGTATTAATTTCTGAGCTTATGGTTTCCCATTGGTGGGAACTCTTGCCTTATCCCATCTCATGACTCGTCCTCTTTCCTGCCGCCATGCAGAAGTGACAGTGCCATTGTGTCCAGGCTTCAGCTGAGCAGAGGGGTGGCTTTTTCTTGCTATAAAAAGAACTGTAGTGAGACAAGGACAAAGAGAAGGTCAGTGCGCTGGCTGGATGCCCATTTTTGACTCCCCTGTTGGCCATCTGGAAGGAGTACTGGTTCACTCAATGATAACTCTGCATGGCAAGGAGAGTAATGTAAGACACTTGCAAGTTGGTGCAAAAATCTTTCTGAGGATTTAGGGTGAAACTGGTACCTGGATGAAAGTGTCCTTCCTTCCTTCCTTCCTTCCTTCCTTCCTTCCTTCCTTCCTTCCTTCCTTCCTTCCTTCCTTCCTTCCTTCCTTTTCCTGGTAAAAATATGAAACTAAGAAAAAATGCTGCCATTTATCAGTATCCCAAGGCCTCTTACCCTGCCAAAAGATAAGCTTGGTTGTGAAAAGCAAGCATGCCAGAAAGAAGAATCACAGCTTTACATCTTTTGCAGTTGAACAATAGCAACACGCTCAGCAGAAACCCACAATTCCTGGAATGGACATTATTGTTATTTTCCTGCTCTCATGATTTACGTGCTGCCAACATCCTTGGTCTTTTATTTTTGGTAAAAGCAAGGATTTCCCTTTTCAAACAACCATCTACTAAGTTTTGGGGAACATGTTACAGGTTTTATATTATATATATTTATATTTTATTGGATTAATAAATTTTCATTCCTTACTGAAGACTGAGTTGTTGTCACTAGATAATTAAGTCATGAATGGAGTCCAGTAGAGCAATTGATGATAAGATAAGCTGTAAAGGCAGCTTTTATGATATCTTTTTACTGTGTAAGTTTAAAAAACAAACAAAAAACCAATTACTGTAACAACTAGAAGCATCTGGGAAAGGTGACTCAATTATGAATTAAGTTTACTAACTTCCTATTGGTTAGAATCGTAGGGATGAGCTCATCTAAAGAATTTATTTTAGAAGAATATGAAGTACAGATTCTGAGTTAGATATGCAGCTCAGCATAGTAATCTAAAAGGTAACAACTTTACTGTTTTCAGAAGAGTTTTGTGGCATATTCCCAAACCATGTCACAGAACCATAAACTCTTATTTAACTATGTTTATATTAAAGTATTTAATATACATTAATGATATATTATCAGGAGCATGAGTCCATACAAAGGAATGAAGTGACAGTAATATTTAGCATATGTGAAGTAGTGCTTGATTATACCACAAGAAATGACAAAATCATTTACATTAGAATTAGTGGATATGCAATAAACATTTATTTATTTATTTATTTATGTTTCAATTTATATACCGCTCCATCTCCCCGCAAGGGAACTCTGGGCGGTTATAACATCAATGTTATACAAGTGTATTACATTCTATAGACACAATGAAGGAAGATGTTGAAAATTCTGTGGTAAATTCTAGGAGGTGCTAAATGAAAAATCAAGAAATGATGTAGTATTATTAATAAGTGGAATGCAAAAGTTGTAGAAAGGGAGCAACCTAGAATCATAAGAAGATCTAGATTTGGGTAAATGCAATAATGCAGGAAACAGGTAAATACACTTTTGCAGGTAGAATTCTTTATTGCCAACACCTGCTTCAAGCAATATAAACTCTACACAACAAAATCACCAGATCGACGTCACTCAAAAAGATTATGTCTGTCAGCCAGGTCACTTCCAGTACTGATTGTAGAACATACTATCGGTTATTGTGGTCCAACATATGGATTAAAAGTAAAAAATCATAGTGTGTAGGTGGCCAGCAAGTTATGACTTAGAGACCATTCAGAACGTAAGATCAATATAAAGAAGTGGAACAGATTTAATATGTTTAATTTATGTGACAAGGGCTCTGAGAAACTATGGAAAGATATAAGAAGCAGAAAAAAAAATCTTAAAATTTCAGATAAGATCCAAGTGGCTTTCTGAACAAATGTTAGGAGAGCCAGAGAAAGCAATAGGGCAGAAATCTTGGGTAACAGGAACATACAGTACAATGAGTGAAGGCAGACTTTCAAAACCAAGCAAGAAAGGAGAAGGAAAGAGATCACAAACATTGATATCAGAAATGTTATCATATATAACAAGTGAAAGGAAAACGAGTCTTTTAAGAAGAAAAGTGAAAGATTTTTTTTCAGCTAATGTAAGACTACTCCAGAAAGTGCAAAAGCTGGGTTGCAGTTAAACCTCAAAAAACCAAGATTATGGCAACCAGATTGATTGATCACTGGCAAATGGAGAAAAAGTGGAGGCAGTGACAGACTTTGTATTTCTAGGTGCAAAGATTACTGCAGACGCTGACTGCAGCCAGGAAATCAGAAGATGTCTACTTCTTGGGAGGAGAGCAATGGCAAATCTTGATAAAATAGTTAAGAGCAGAGACATCACACTGACAACAAAGGTCCGCATAGTTAAAGCAATGGTATTCCCTGTAGTAACCTATGGCTGTGAGAGCTGGACCATGAGGAAGGCTGAGCGAAGGAAGATAGATGCTTTTGAACTGTGGTATTGGAGGAAAATTCTGAGAGTGCCTTGGACTGCAAGAAGATCAAACCAGTCCATACTCCAGGAAATCAAGTCAGACTGCTCACTTGAGGGAATGATATTAAAGGCAAAACTGAAGTACTTTGGCCACATAATGAGAAGACAGGATACCCTGGAGAAGAAGCTGATGCTAGGGAAAGTGGAAGGCAAAAGGAAGAGGGGCCGACCAAGGGCAAGATGGATGGATGATATTCTGGAGGTGACAGACTCAACCATGGGGGAGCTGGGGATGGTGACGGCCGACAGGAAGCTCTGGCGTGGGCTGGTCCATGAAGTCACGAAGAGTCGGAAGTGACTGAATGAATAAACAACAACAACAAGACTACTCCAGAGTAATCATGAAGGACATTGGGAGTTTAAGGAAAGATGGAAATATTATACTGAAACCTCCTACAACTGAGATAATAGAATAACAAAAACAGTTTTTGGAGAACATATTCAAGAACTGACTCCACTAAAAGTGAAGTATGATAGGGAGCAAAACAACTGTCAGATAAGAAACTGCCAGGGGCAGATGAAATGCTCATCAAATTGTTTGAAATTGCAGGAGAAGTAGTTAAAATGCCAACAACTGTTTTAACAAATATGGAACAGAACTGTGTGAGTAGATTGGAAAAGATTGGTGTATATATCTATACTGAAAAAGAAAGGTATAACAGAATGTGCAAATTGCTGAATACCTGTGCTAGTTCTTAATACATAGCTTTCCAAACTGTGTGTCGTGACACACAGTTTAGTGTGTCGCGAAAGTGCGGCACGGGGGCACGCGCGGCGGCGGTGTGCACGGCGGCAGCGGCACGCCATCAGCGCTTCTGCGTTTTACCGAGGCCGCTGCCGCCGCCGCCACCACCACACGTGCACCCCCACGCTGCCGCTGTGCACGCCCACTCCCGTGCGCCGCTGCTGCCATTGGTGTGTTGCCAATGGCGGCAATTTGGAAAGCACTGTCTTAACGCAAGTGAATTTTTGCTTAAGTCTTATACTGTTATACATTGAAAGAGAAATGTCAAGTGAAAAGGTGAGTTTTAGAGAAGGCAGAGGGACACAGTTAACATAGGCTGGATAACAGTGAAAGCAAGAGAATTCAAAAAGGTTTAATATTGCTTCACTGACAATAGCAAGACCTTTGACTATAGATTACTCCAGAATGCAGAATATATTAAGGCTGATGGGTATACTAGAACACCTGTTGATTCTTAAAGTGAAGGAGAAAGTACTGTAACAACTGAATTTGGAGAAACAGAGTGATTAAGAACAGGACAGGGAATGAGGCAAGGATGCATATTGTCCCCAATCTACTTACATTTTACAGATATCAGAAGAATGGCACAGTTAGAAGAGCTGACAGCTGGAATGAAAATTGGAGGTTGAAACACTAACAATTTGATTTACGTAGATAACATCACTTTGGCAACAGAAAGTAAAGAAAACTCAGAAGAGTTCACTATGAAAATTAAAATGCAAAGTGAAACATCCAGGCTAATATCAAATATTATGAAGAGAAAGGGAATACAGTATTTCCCTGTATGCTTGGGCTCCAGAATAGATTAATATGGACACTGTGTTAGGCAAATGAAGAGAAGATTAATCCTAGAGAGGAAGACAGTGACAGATTTAGGCAAGATCATGAGGAATAAAGATATTTTAATGACAATAAAGATCAGAATAGTTACAGCAATGGCCTTTGCAGTGATTGTGTATGGCTGTGATATCTAGATTCTGAGAAAGAACAAGAGAACAAAGATAAGATGCTGTTGATTTTCAAATTATGGATCTGGAGACAATTATTAAGAATACCAGGGACTCTATCTATCTATACGCTACTAGACTCTTAAGAGTCCCTTGGACTGCAAGGAGGTCAAATCAGTCAATCCTAAAGGAAATCAACCCTGACTGCTCATTGGAAGGATAGATACTTTGAGCTGAAGCTCAAATACTTTGGCCACCTAATGCGAAGAGAGGACTCACTGGAAAAGACCCTGATGCTGGGAAAGACTGAAGGCAAAAGGAGAAGGAGACGACAGAGGATGAGATGGTTAGATAGCATCACCAATGTAACAAACATGAATTTGAGTAAACTCCGGGAGACAGTGGAGGACAGGAAGGCCTGGCGTGCTATGGTCCATGAGGTCACGAAGAGTCGGACACGACTAAACAACTGAACAACAACAACAACTAGAACTCTCATTGTGTTTATCTGTTTGTCTGTTCGTACCCTCAAGTTAGCCCAAAAAGTGCATTATACCACAACAATTTTTGAATCAAGGTACCTAAAATCTGCTAACTTAAAGAACGTGTAAAAAATCCAGGACCCATTACTCCTGTGGAATTGAAATTTCCATGATGTTCAGACCAGTTTTATTCAGAAAGTTGTGGCTGTTGTAGCTTCCCCGTGGTCATGTGATTGTGATTTCTGACGTTCCCTGCCAGCTTCCCAGAAACAAAGTCAATGGAGAAGCCGGCAGAAAGTCAGAAGTCACTCCCGCTCCCACTGCTTTTTTGCCCAGCCATGGTCATTCTGTTTATCTGTTTAGGTAAGTAAATATTGACTTATTATTGAAGTTTGTTTGCCACTACAGTTATTTTTCTATTTACGATATATACTCTTCTTAGATGATTATTGGACCATCCAGCATTGGGGTAAAAAAAATATGGTCAGCCTAAAATTTATTGTTCATTCTGGTCACATCAGATTGCACTACCTTTCTCTCAAAGGATGACCCAATGGGTCACAAGGTTGTCTACTAATATATAAAAGCTGACTGGTCCCATGAAGCAATGATGACCAGAAAGCAGAAACTCACATACTTTTGTCAGTATGTGAATGATATGAACACATGATGGACTAACAAAAATGGTTATACTTGACAAGGTTGAGGAAAGTGGAAGACAGGGAAGCCAATGGATAAAATGGATTGATGGGGATCAAAGAGATTATGAACATCCTTGGAAGAGCTTCATGTCAGGATGATGAGCATCTGTTGATGCAACTATCAGCAGCTGAACTTTACTCAGCGGCCCTGGACTAATAAATGTTAGGTATGTATAGAAATTAAATGTTAACATAAAGCAGAATAGCAGCAGGGATATATTGTTGCATAGATCAGTAGTATGCATCTTTTTAGGATATCATCCTTGCCAAATGCCTGATTGTGGCTTAATTCCTTTCCATTGGTAGTGGGATTGTAGACTATCTCATGGGGCAAGTCACTACAGCTTACAGTATATTAGATCTCTTTCCCTTGATCTTTCTATTTTTTCTTTTATTAAAATTGTAAGGCTAAAAGACACTGATAGTGACATGGGTGAATTTCATTGCGAGAGCAGGCATATTTAAGCTGGTATTGTCCAATAATTTGTACTTTAGTTCCCATCACTCACAGCCAAAATAGTGAATAAATATTGATGTAACTTCCAAAACCTGGTAGGCATTTGGCTGGCTATCCCTGATATAGAGCAATGTCTCATGTCCATAGGTCATTCATAGATCAATCCATTAGTTTTATATTTGCAATAGAGAACTGAGGATTATTTGATTCCATGATAGTTCTAGGGAAGGTTTAGGCTCTTAATCAGTGTTCAAAGTATGATAGCTCTGTCACAGCCTTGTGTCACTAAGAGTCTTGTCTTATCTGGCTAAGAAGATAAATGCTAATTCATCTTCTATGCAATTGCTTTATAATCTAAACAGGAAATACTTCTTGGGGGAATAAAATGAGATGAAGCCATGCCAGAATATTCAGCTCTGCACTTTATTCTTGTTTCATGACCTCTTGTTTGTAAGCTGCCCTCTGTCCTTATCTTAGGCCTTGCAAATTGAGGAGCTTTTCAAAACATCTATCTTTAACTTCTGACCTTTCTCTTAACCTGTGCAAACTCTGGGCCAGACTGCATGCATTGACAGCAGACTCATCTCTAAAAATGCAAATCTGCACCAGTCTCTTCTGAGAAGCAGGTGGTGAATCTGCTTTTAAGAATATAAGGGCTATGTAGTAAGGACATATTAGTCCTTCCTCACTTGTGTCTTGCTTTTCTGTAGCCAATCCACACACTCAAACAAGGCTTTATTTTTCACCCAGCTTTTGATAGTAAAACTGAACCCCAATGAAAAAAAAATGAGGAAGGAGTCATTAATTTATTTTTATAAATCAATAAAATAGTTCAAGCGAGCAGCAGATAGTTAAGCCATGAGTAGGGGAAGGGCTCAGTGCCTGTCACCAAGTTTGATGGTTCTAGTATTAGTCATACTTAAAGTAAATCCACTCAAATTAATGAGATTTTAAGTTCCACCTGAATAACATACTGTAAATCTGCTTTAAGTATGACTAGGACTGGATCCAACCCAATTATAGAAAGAGGTAGAAATTGCATGAATTGCTTTAAGATGAAGGTTTTTTAATGATGCACAGGCTAATGTGGAATTTGAATGGAACTGTGTATGTATGTCTATTTGCTGGCGTCCTGTCGGGAGCCGGTTCCACCGGAGGAAAGATCAGAGGAAAGATTGAATGGTGATGGTGAGGACAGACCCGGAAGTGACATCAACAGGATGTCAGCAGCCGGCTCAAAGCATCCTGGGAATTGTAGTCCAGAGCCTTAGAAGAGCCGGTTCCCTTACCCCCTCTCCTGATGCGCGGGTTAATTACACTTGGTGACATTGTATAATGATAAAATGTATGTATGTATGTATGTATGTATGTATGTATGTATGTATGTAAGCTGCCTAGAGTCCTCCGTTAGGGAGGGGATAGGCGGGGTATAAATAGCACTATAAATAAAATAAATAAATAAATGTAAAAATGACATAGAGATTGGAATAGGCTGTTTTGTCCACTTCATTGCCAAAAAAAATTATTTTGTAGGTTTTTAGGTGGAATTCCTAAATATTCCTTGACTAATCTCACAAAATTCGGGGAACAATAAATAGCTATCTTCAAACACAGGTCTTAAGGAGTTGCAGTGATAGTCTTCAAATGGTTTGTCTTCAATTATTTGTAATCTTTCTCATGAGCTAATACTATTACATGGAGCTAGTAAAGGAAGCAACAAAAATCACGTTCAATGCAGCCTATTCAACTACTTGGTGGAGGAGCTTCCCTGTTCCCATTTGAATCTTTCTGGCCTTGGACAGAAGATATCACATATCAGGGACAGGCTCATTTTCCTGTTAGAAGGTCACAAAACCTTAGAAGAGCAGCAGTTGAAACAGCTACAGAAACATTCACAAGCAGTGATTAAGGTCTGTGGATCCATTGTCCGTAAACAGTTTGTCAGGCTGAAAATTTGCTAAAGCACATTCTGGATAAGGCTGTGAGCATTATGGTGGGAACCAGTGGTGCTCAGGTCAGAGATAGCCATTATGTAAATACACAATAACTGCTTAGCTTCAAGGTTGCTAAGCCCCATGCTTAGCAGGTAGGAGGAAGAAGTCACAAGTTATGGCCAGGCTATAAAAGTAACTGATAGTAAGCAATCATCTGTGGGGTATGGCATTCTTGTTTACCATAAAGATTTTAGTATAACTAAACCATGTCTGTAAGTCTTTGGCCAAGTTTAGCTCAGGCTCAAATTATCCTACTTTGGACACATTAGGTGAAGACCTAGCTCTCTAGAAAAGGCTGTAATGTTGGGAAAGGTGGAAGGAAAGAGAAGAAGAGGACGACCAGTAGCAAGGTGGATGGACTCAGTTGCAGTGGCAATGGGTACACTGATGGACCCTGAAAGGTTAGGAACAGATTGTCATGGAGAAAACCTGTCTATGTGGTTGCTAAGAGTCGACACTGACTTGATGGCACAAAATCAATCAAAACTGTAAAATGACAGGTTGTTAGCAATTTAATGCAGAATCCTGGTCAGGGAAGTCTGACAGTTTGATCATGAAGTCACAGTGGTTACTGACCTTCTGGCAACTCTGCTGCCAGCCCAGTTGCCAATGTCTTACTTTGGGATCAGGACAGGTGACAACCCAGGGAGATCGATTAGCCCAGATGATGAGTCAGCTAGTCTAGGAGGTAAGACAGAATGAACCATGACAGGAAGTTTCCCTCCCAGTGTGGGCTTTGGATTGACCCTGCCATTGCTGCTGGGTTTCTCCAGCTGCTGCATCCCTCAAATGAAAAATGTCCTCTTTTCTGCCAGACAAATATGATGGGAATCCAAGCAAATTTACTGTGTTTCTTGCTCAATGTAAACTATGTGTTTCCCTGAAACCAGGTTAACTCCCCATTGACTGAGCCCACATAGTATTTATAATTAGCCTAGTGATTGAGGGAGTGCAAACCCCCTTCTGATTCAAAACAGCCCAGAATTGGACAGCTACGAAAATATTGTGGCACTCCTTAGAACTAACTTTTAGGATTCAGTCAAACAAGTGATTGCCAACTATAAAATGCATTACCTATGACTGTATGCAGGAGTATACTGCTGAATTCAGCTGTTAAGTTGAGGATATACTGTAAGCTCAAATAACAGAGGTTTAAATTGATCAGTTCAAAGAGAGAGTTTCAGTTGAAATATGAGATGAATTCATTCATCAAGGCACCCCTGGTACAATAACGGCAATAACTCATGTCTGTTTGGCCATTGACAGAAGATGAAGACTTGCAGGAGATTACAACCAGAAAGGGTAGTTGCCACTTTTCACTTTCATTCCCTTATTCCCCCTTGAGTCACACTTGAGAGATTTGGTAAGTTGAGCCAATGCAGCTGGGAACCAGCAGAGGTACACCACTGTCTGGTAAGATTTTGTGATAATGTGCAAGGCTTTTGTCTATATGGTGGAGAAGCTGGCCACTTTGTATCTGAATGTCCTGCTGAGACTCCCAGGATACAACAAAGTGTCCCAGTTGAGGGAAAAGGTATATTTTGTGAGCAGATGCCTTAAATCCTTCAGATCTGGAAATGAGGTGGTTCCCTTGGCTCAGAAGCTAGGGCAACCAGAAATAGTGTGGCCTAGACATACTGTATGTTGCTGGGCATTGTCCTTAATCATTCCGATTACCTGCAGACACAAACTAGCACTAGAATACAACTGCAGGCCTTTGTAGATTCTGGTGCTATGAGCAACTTCAATTAATCCTCCATTGCATGCAAAGATACTTTTCTCATTCAGCTTGTCCAACCTCCTGTTAGGGTTGAAGCTATTTATGCTGGTTGTGTCTGCCTCCCAGAGTAAACCAGATAGGAATCACAACCAGATGAGCTAATCCTACTTTATTGTAAAGCTACATTGACAGAATCTTGCAAGTCTGAAAGTACATCTCTCCCCCCATCTCCTTTACAGCCCAAGAAACTAGGGAGGGTCCCTTCTGAACCTCTTGCCCCACCCACTATCCAGTTGCAGGCCATGCTATCTCTTATCTGACTGTTCCTTTGGCAGCGTCTCTTGGCCCAGTCTCCCAAGGTCTTTCCCACATACTATTACAGGATGTCACCTCCCATCTCAGAGCACACAGAACCTCTATAAACCACAATTGGCAGCCATCAGGAATCCATACAATTTTATTTAGCTTCTCTGTTACATTTTCCAATGGTCCTAGGAAGGGAATGGCTGCAGACTCACACTCCACATATTATTTGCGACCATGATGATATCTTCTTTGACTCCCCGAATGCAAGACACACAGCCTGAAAGGTCTCAAATCACCACAACTTATCAGCCCACATTATTTTTATCTATTATCTATCTATCTATCTATCTATCTATCTATCATCTATCTATCTATCTATCTATCTATCTATCTATCTATCTATCTATCATCGTATTTTTCCACCGCCCATCTCGAAAATGACTCTGGGCTGTATTAGTTAATACAGCCTCCAAACTAGCCTGTCAAATGTGTGGATTATGCTAATACTGTTTCAAAGTGGGAAATACAGACCTTTCCATTGGTTCTGTGATTGTATAATCTTATTCTTGGAGCTCAGGTTCCTATGAAGCACCACTATCCAGTTTCAAATATAGAGTTAGCCTGCCTAAAGGAATTTATTCAAAAGAATTTATAGAAATGCTTTATTCTGTTCTTTTCCTCTCTTGCAGAACTCCTTAAGCCTCTTCCTCTGATTGAAATCTTGGAACAGTTGCAAAAGGCATAAGTCTATCAGTTGGATCTCATGGAGCTGATTCTCATGAAAGAGGGGCATGGATGTTTAACTACCTTTCATTCTTCTTATGGGAAGTTGAATGGCATCCATTGGCTAATGCTCTTGCAAAGAGTTATAAATCATAATTGCCATATTTTTCTGGAGAGGTTTCTGATTATTTAGATTATTTGTTGATTTATTCCACACCAGTCAAGTCTGAGCAGCCCTTCAATATTTTCATGACTTCATCTTTATGCTAAACTACATAAATGCATCTTCCACTTGTCTGTGTTACAGTACTTGGGCTACCATATTTCCTTGAAAAGAATCATAAAAATCCCGCTCAAGAAGACTTTATTCCATCTTGGGAGACTCCCCACCTACCACCCCAGTTAGGACTAGACATAGGCTGACCATATTTCAGGATGGCAAAATGGGACGGGGTCTTATGTAATATTCCGTATTCATGAAAAAGTCAGGGGTCCCCGGCCCCCGGTCCGCATGATTGGCTCCCGCCTGCAAACCCCTCCCGGTCTGCGCGACTGGCTCCCGCTTGCAAACCTCGTTCCCGGTCTGAGTGATTGGCTCCTGCCTGCAAACCCTGCCCCCTGGTCCACGCGATTGGCTCCCATCTGCAAAGCCCAACCCCAGTCCGAACTCCGGCTCAGATCCTCCTTCCGTGCCATTCCCACCGGGTTTGAAAAACGGGACAAAATTGAGATTTTTATGAAAACAACGTGACGGTTGAAAAATGCTTAAAAAACGGGACGTATGGTCAGCCTAAATAGACAGTGCTTTGGGAGTTTGCCATTTTGCTGAAAATGCATTCCTAATTGCACTGATCACACCACTGGCTTGTCTTACTAAAAAGGAGGTTCCCTTTAAGTGGGATTCTGATGGCCAGCAAACTTTTTTCAGCTGAAACAGTTATTCACTTCTCAGCCCATCCCTCATCATCTACTTACCCTCCATACTGGCTGATGCTTCTGATTTCTCCTTTATAGCTGCACTTCCCTAGTCTGCTCCAGAGCTTATGAACAGCTTCCTCTTCTATACATTCATTTCTTTCCATGTTTTGGCCTACCAGCCAAAAGAATCTGACATGTTTAACAAGGAGCATTTGGCCAACAAGGATGACTTTCAGCATTGGCACAATCTCCTCAGAAGTGTTAATATCCTATAGAGATTTGAATGGACCCCGGGGAATTGGAACACTTACAAACACACAAGTTAGCATTTGCCTTTTTAGCAGCTGCATCACAGTGCTGGCTCATGTTTAACTTGTGGTCAGTCAGGACATCCAGACCCGTTTCACATGTACTACTGCCCAGCTAGGTCTCCCCCACCCTATACTAGCAAGTTACATTTTTTCTTACCCAAATGCAGAAGTTAGGTCACCAAGCAACAGCTACACAGTTTCAAGGCCATGACAAGCATTCATTAATTCAGAAAGACAGAAAATCCAGGAATTTAAAACCCAAGGCTATAAAAGTCATGTTTTTCCACGGGCAATGGGCAATTAATTGCTTCATTCTTCTCTACAGGAAAGGTTCAAATCTAGCTAGATCGTATCTGTGAGTTGTTTTAAGTTTAGCAAAGTAGTTGAGCTAAATTGTGAGGTATAGGAGATCTGAGATTTACTGCTGATTCCCGGTCAGAGCAGCCTGACGTTGGCACTTGGATAGAATTTGTTAATAACAATGAAAGTCTGTCTGTCTGTCTGTCTGTCTATCATCTATCCTATCTATCATCTATCTATCTATCTATCTATCTATCTATCTATCTATCTATCTATCATCTATCTATCTGTCATTATCTAATGTTTGCATTCTGACAAGTTCACACTTGACTTATACATCAGCAAGGAACCGAACTGGGGAAGAATGAGCTATAGAATGATGAATTTACATAACATATTTAAGGATGATGATGATGATGATGGAGGAGGCAGCGGTGGTGGTGGTGGAGGAGGAGGATCTGCTGTCTGGTTTAGAGGATACAATAAACCATAAAGAGGATTGATTTGTAAACACGTTAAGCCAGACACACAATAGAGTGGGGAGTCTTTGGTGCTCTCTGAGCCTTGTTGTTTTCATGCAGACGTTTCATTGCCAGGCTAGGCAACATCTTCAGTGCGAAAAGGGAGTGGAGCTTGCTGTCTGTTTATATACCCTGGCTTGTCCTGCCTGTGTTGGTGGGGGTCTTGTACTCTCCTTGGTAGTTCCTTGATTGGGCTGTTGTGTGCTGTTTGGGTGATTGACTGAGTTAATAGTTCCTTGATTAAGGTCTATTGTGTTGTTTGATTGCTCCTCTGCTGCTAATCTTGCTGTTAATCTATGCATATCTTGTTGTTGATTGCTGGCCCAGGGGTGTTCTGGTCTTCTGGCTATTCTATTGTCTCTTATGAATGGTATGTAAATGTTGTTAACCTCTATGTGTCTGTTGATGGCTGCTTTGTCTGAGTGCCAAGCTTCCAGGAATTCTCTAGCATTTTTGGATTTGGCCTGGTCTAATATGCTCACAGTTTCCCAGTTGAAAGTATGGTTAAGTCTGTCCATGTGTTGTGAGATTAAGGAGTTTTCATCATGTCTTCTGACTGCTAGTTGGTGTTCGTGGATGCGTTCTGCTAGTCTTCTGCCAGTCTGTCCTACATAGTGGCTGTTACAGTCCTTACACTGTATGTTGTAGATAACTCCTGTTTTTTCTTCTTGGGCTACTGGGTCTTTTGGTTTACTTACAATGTTCTGAAGGGTTTTGGTTGGTTTGTGTGCTACAGTGATGCCGTGTGGATGTAACAGTCTATTAGTAGTTTCTGAGATATTTCTGATGTATGGCAGTGTAATCCTTTTCATAGCTTCTGTTGGTTTTGCTGTGGTGGGTTGCGTGGTCAGGCACTTTTTGATAAAGTTGTGTGGATATCCATTTTGCTGGAAGATGCTATATAAGTGGTCTGTTTCCTTTTTCTGGTGTTCTGGGTTGCTGCAGTGTGTTTGTGCTCGTCTGAATAGTGTTCTTACACAGCTCCTCTTGTGTGAGGTTGGGTTATTGCTTTGATAGTGGAGCACTTGGTTAGTGTGGGTAGATTTCCGGCATTCTAGAAACACAAGTCTACCGGAAATCTACCCACACTAACCAAGTGCTCCACTATCAAAGCAATAACCCAACCTCACACAAGAGGAGCTGTGTAAGAACACTATTCAGACGAGCACAAACACACTGCAGCAACCCAGAACACCAGAAAAAGGAAACAGACCACTTATATAGCATCTTCCAGCAAAATGGATATCCACACAACTTTATCAAAAAGTGCCTGACCACGCAACCCACCACAGCAAAACCAACAGAAGCTATGAAAAGGATTACACTGCCATACATCAGAAATATCTCAGAAACTACTAATAGACTGTTACATCCACACGGCATCACTGTAGCACACAAACCAACCAAAACCCTTCAGAACATTGTAAGTAAACCAAAAGACCCAGTAGCCCAAGAAGAAAAAACAGGAGTTATCTACAACATACAGTGTAAGGACTGTAACAGCCACTATGTAGGACAGACTGGCAGAAGACTAGCAGAACGCATCCACGAACACCAACTAGCAGTCAGAAGACATGATGAAAACTCCTTAATCTCACAACACATGGACAGACTTAACCATACTTTCAACTGGGAAACTGTGAGCATATTAGACCAGGCCAAATCCAAAAATGCTAGAGAATTCCTGGAAGCTTGGCACTCAGACAAAGCAGCCATCAACAGACACATAGAGGTTAACAACATTTACATACCATTCATAAGAGACAATAGAATAGCCAGAAGACCAGAACACCCCTGGGCCAGCAATCAACAACAAGATATGCATAGATTAACAGCAAGATTAGCAGCAGAGGAGCAATCAAACAACACAATAGACCTTAATCAAGGAACTATTAACTCAGTCAATCACCCAAACAGCACACAACAGCCCAATCAAGGAACTACCAAGGAGAGTACAAGACCCCCACCAACACAGGCAGGACAAGCCAGGGTATATAAACAGACAGCAAGCTCCACTCCCTTTTCGCACTGAAGATGTTGCCTAGCCTGGCAATGAAACGTCTGCATGAAAACAACAAGGCTCAGAGAGCACCAAAGACTCCCCAGTTCAACCCTGAGCTACAAATATTCTCTTCGATTGGTAACACAATAGAGTGGCCAGATGCCCAGAATGATGGTGGACAGTCTACTGTAGATTTTTTCAAGTTTGCTCTTAATCCATCCCCCCCCTCCAGCACCACCAGATTCAGCTTTTATCCTCCTTTTTTGTCTGCTCTGCTTCTGCCTCTTCTTCAGGAGATCTACTATATTTGGGCTGCAGATAAACTGATGACCACTAGATGGAAGCTATTTAGTGTTAGCCATTTCTGTATCTCTCTGCTACCATCTAGTGATCACTTGGCTTTTGGCAGTCTAAATATGGTAGCCCTTCTCTCCCCACTTCTTATAGTATGGTACTTATTGGGAAGTAAGACTATGTGCAGGCATGAGGCTGACTTGGCAGCCCCCAAGGAATATGCACAGTGGAGAGGCTGAATGGTCTAGGTGGGAAGGAAGTTGTTGTTGTTCAGTCGTTTAGTCGTGTCCGACTCTTCGTGACCTCATGGACCATAGCACGCCAGGCCTTCCTGTCCTCCACTGTCTCTCGGAGTTTACTCAAATTCATGTTCATTACATCGGTGATGCTATCTAACCATCTCAGCCTCTGCCGTCCCCTTCTCCTTTTGCCTTCAGTCTTTCCCAGCATCAGGGTCTTTTCCAGTGAGTCCTCTCTTCGCATTAGGTGGCCAAAGTATTTGAGCTTCAGCTTCAGCATCTGTCCTTCCAATGAGCAGTCAGGGTTGATTTCCTTTAGGATTGACTGGTTTGACCTCCTTGCAGTCCAAGGGACTCTCAAGAGTCTTCTCCAGCACCACAGTTCGAAAGCATCAATTCTTCGGCGCTCAGCCTTCCTTATGGTCCAACTCTCACAGCCATACATTACTACTGGAAAAACCATAGCTTTAACTATACGGACCTTTGTCGGCAAGGTGATGTCTCTGCTTTTTAATATGCTGTCTAGGTTTGCCATAGCTTTCCTCCCAAGGAGCAAGCGTCTTTTAATTTCATGGCTGCAGTCACCGTCTGCGGTGATCTTGGAGCCCAAGAAAATAAAATCTGTCACTGCTTCCATTTCCTCCCCTTCTATTTGCCAGGAAGTGATGGGACCAGATGCCATGATCTGGGTTTTTTTAATGTTGAGTTTCAAGCCAGCTTTTGCACTCTCTCCTTTCACCCTCATCAAGAGGCTCTTTAGTTCCTCTTCACTTTCTGCCATTAGGGTGGTATCGTCTGCATATCTGAGGTTGTTGATATTTCTCCCGGCAATCTTAACTCCGGCTTGTGATTCATCCAGCCCGGCATTTCTCATGATGTACTCTGCATATAAGTTAAATAAGCAGGGTGATAATATACAGCCTTGTCGTACTCCTTTCCCAATTTTGAAGGAAGTACATGAGGCAAAAGAAATGGCTGAACCTTGAGGCAAGCTTCCCCAAACCCCACATGTGAGTCAGAGGGGGGGGGGGGGGAGAAAGCAAACAGGAACTTGTGTATGTGTGTGAGAGAGAAATGTATGTATATGTGAGGGAGGAGAGTCTGTGTAGGTTTGGTGAATATACATCTAACAGTACTCTATTGTTATACATTTCTGGGGATTTTTTATGTGGAAAGTGCATTTTAGTTATTAAAAAAAATCACTCAGCAAGGTCACCATCTTCCTTTCTTCCTTAGGATAATTGTCCAACCTACCACGCACACACACAGACACACCTAAAATTTGCCAGGCTTTAGTATGTGGTGTGCAATCGCTAGGTCTTTAATTAATCTAGTTGTATGAATGCAGCTCATCAGTGCCTGTAATGGCTTTTGCCAGGGATCATGTTTATTTGAAGAAGCACATACAGTGCCTCAAACAGATAGAAAATATTCAGATTTGAAAGGGTTGCCATTCATGCTCATGCCATCGCTTTGTAATCACACGCGTGTTTGCTTTTAAAGTAGCATTTGGGACAAAACCAATAATGGACCATTTGTGCACATTACAAAAAAAAGAGAGAGGTTGTTTTCAGATGAAAATCACTGTCTGATTTTATTGATTTTATTGATCTTGTGTAGCATCAGGAAGAGCTGTATATTTGAAATAAGCTGGATTTGGCTTCTCCATCTTTGAAGGATTTCTCGCCCCCCCTCCCCCCTGCTCTTAAGGTTCATTTGGATGCTTTTAACTTCTTTGAGGTTAGACTAAGAACAAACAAGCACAAAAGACTTTGGTGTGTTCACATTAGCAGCAGCATCCATAGACTGTGTTCAAAAAAATCAAGACAGTGGCCATGATAGTCACAGTGGCAACAGAAGCTCTGTAGAAGCACATTAAAAACAGGCAGTTTTGATTGTGTCATTGTGGCTGCCATCTTGACTTTTTGACCATACCCTGCAGACACCCCAATGCTACATTTTAACCTAAATGTAAGGTCATGTGGGAAAATGAGACCTGTGTTTCTTTGGGTCAACAGAAATCTGCTCTTTGTAAGCTGGGTAGCACCACAGAAAGAAACACTTCACAAACAGTGGCAGTCACATCACTCCAGCTTCAAAAACCAAAAAAAACTTGTTTTTTTATTGATTTTAAACTTTTTATTGTGAACCACCTAGGGTCCCTCCTTGTGAGGGAGATGGGCGGGATATAAATGTGATAAATGAATGAATGAATGAATGAATGAATGAATGAATGAATGAATGAAAGATAGATAGATAGATAGATAGATAGATAGATAGATAGATAATTGATAGATAGATAGATGATAGATAGATAGATAGATAGATAGATAGATAGATAGATAGATAGATAGATGATAGATGATAGATGATAGATGATAGATAGATAGATAGATAGATGATAGATAGATAGATGATAGATAGATAGATAGATGATAGATAGATAGATAGATAGATAGATGATAGATAGATAGATAGAATGTTACTTTGTCATTAAACCTGACC
Source organism: Charina bottae (assembly GCA_023362775.1). Lineage (NCBI taxonomy): Eukaryota > Metazoa > Chordata > Lepidosauria > Squamata > Charinaidae > Charina > Charina bottae. The sequence goes on from JALMGJ010000012.1 coordinate 3,573,379, forward strand.
TTATGTGTTCTTATGCTAAGTTGCCAGACTGCCATTAAAATGATGGCACACTCAGAAGAATGGGACCCTAGACTTAAAGGCTGTGGAGAAACCCTGAAAATGATATCCAAATAGCCTTTTGTTTTGTTTTGTTTTATCTTGCTTTTCTGAAATCTTGCTTTTCTTGAAATACTTTCTTTGTATTTCAATATTTTAACAATAAAACACGGATTATTAAAAAAAGAAGAAAAGGAACCCTGAAAAGTGAATGTAGGGAGGCTCTAAATCAGTCTTTCTCAACCTTATCAACTTGAAGATGTGTGGACTTCAACTCCCAGAATTCCCCGGCCAGCAAGCTGGTTGGGGAATTCTGGGAGTTGAAGTCCACACATCTTCAAGTTGCTGAGGTTGAGAAACACTGCTCTAAATATAACTAAGGGAGTTTTTCCCCTCACAAAAGCCAGCCAAAAGTATGATAAAGCTTGGAGGAGCTGACCTCAGGTTAGCATTCCTGCTGCTTCCCAATCTATTACAGCCTTCCGCCTACAAATTGACAGTGAGTGAAAGGCCTGGCTTCAGATTTCTGAGCGAGGTCGATTCTGTAATTCTTCTCCCCTGTTCAGTTAATGGGAGGAATAGCAGCTGGAAGAACATTTGCTGTGGGTTGTGTGTAGGCTGCATTAAGGATCAGCATTTAAGCACACCATTTTAACATTGATGCAGAACCCATTTAGATTTCAGCTGCGAACATGTTCGATCTCGTCTAAAACGGAGCCTCTTAGTATCTCTCTGCAAAAGCTGAGAACTGCAAGAAATCAAACTTGCTTAGATGACCTTTGCCGTAAAAGGTTGCTGCGGACACTTTTTCAGAACAATAGCTCCTGGTCTATGAGCGATGATAATATAGCATAAGTTGGTACTGTATAGGCATTCTGTTTTACTGGAGCTTATTTATTTATTTTATTTATTTATTTATCAAATTTCTAACACCGCCCATCTCCCCCTCAAGGAGGGACCCTGGGCAGTTTACAATAAAAACAAAGTTTAAAATTCAATACAAATTATGAATAATAAAAGATAGAAATATAAAATGCAATAAAATCCAGATAGTGATAAATTCTAATTCAGTTTGTAAATATTTAAAGAGCCCGTCTAGGGCACTAGCCATCCCCAGGACTGGCTATTCCTCTCCCCGCCCCAGGCACGATGGCAAAACCAGGTCTTCAATTTTTTTTCGGAAGTCCAGGAGAGAGGGGGCTTGCCTCACCTCCGGAGGAAGAATGTTCCAAAGGGCGGGAGCTGCTGCAGGGAAGGCCCACTTCCTAGAACCCACCAGATGGAATTCTTTTAGAGATGGGGTCCGCAGCATGCCCTCTCTGCATGACTGGGTGGGGCGGGTCAATGTCATGGGGATGAGACGGTCCCTCAGGTAACCTGGTCCCATGCCATGTAGGGCTTTAAAGGTAATAGCCAACACCTTGAATTGGACTCAGAAGCAGATTGGGACCCAGTGCAGCTCACGCAACAGAGGTGTTACATGTGCCGACCTTGGAGCACCTAGAATTATCCACGCGGCCGCATTCTGGATCAGTTGTAGCTTCCAGATACTCTTTGGGGTAGCCCCATGTAGAGCGCTAGCTATTTATTTATTTATTTATTTATTTATTTATTTATTTATTTATAATCCAATTTATATCACCATCCCATCTCCCCCGAAGGGGACTCTGGGCGGTTTACAAAGTCAATAATTAAAATGAATAAAATATAATACCTATAGGTAAAGGTAAAGGTTCCCCCCGCACATTTGTGCAGTCGTGTCCGACTCTAGGGGCCAGTGCTCATCTCCGTTTGTTAGCCAAAGAGCCAGCGTTGTCCGGAGACGCTTCCACGGTCATGTGGCCGGCATGACGCACGCGGAACACTGTTACCTACCCACCGAAGTGGTATCTATTCATCTATTTGCATTTGCATGCTTTCGAATTGCTAGGTTGGCAAGAGCTGGGGCTAGTGCGGGAGCTCACTCCGCACTCAGGGCTAGGGATTCGAACCTCCGAACTATACCTATACATATATATATATATAAATACAAATACAAATAAATTAAAGATAAAATCCAAGAGGCAACAAAGTTGTTTTTAAAAGGGCTCTATGGGACCAGCCATCCCCAGGAGGAGCTGTTACCCTTCTCACCCTAGGCGAGGCGGCAGAACCAGGTCTTTAAGTTCTTCCAGAAGGCCGGGAGCAATGAGGCCTGCCTCACCTCTGGGGGTAGAATGTTCCAAAGGGCGGGCGCCACCGCAGAGAAGGCCCGCCTTCTGGACCCAGCCAAGTGAAACTCCCTTACCAATGGGGTCCGCAGCATGCCCTCTCTGCATGACCGAGTGGGACGGTTCGATGTTATGGGGATGAGACAGTCCCTCAGGTAGCCTGGTCCCATACCATGTAGGGCTTTAAAGGTGATAACAATAGTCTGTATGGGAGATGACCAGGGAATGAGTGACTGTTCGAAGGGCTTCTTGATCCAGGAAGGGGTGCAACTGGTGCACAACACGAAGTTGAGCAAAGGCCCTCCTGGCCACGGCTACCACCTGCTCTTTGAGCAGGAGTTGTGAGTCCAGGAGGACCCCCAAATTCCGCACTGGTTCTGTCTGGGGCAGTGCAACCCCATCCAGAACTAAAGATGGTAAATTCCTGGTACCGAGGGGCCATTAACCCACAGCCACTCCATCTTACCAGGGTTCAGCTGAAGCCTGTTGTTCCCCATCCAGACCCCCACAGCCCCCAGGCACCTAGAGTGGGCAGTCACAGCATCACTTACTTCCCTTGGGGTGGAGATGTATAATTGAGTATCATCGGCATATTGATGATACTTCATCCTGTGGAGACAGATGATCTCACCCAGCGGTTTCATGCAGACGTTAAAAAGGAGCGGAGAGAGTACTGAACCCTGCGGCACCCCATAAAGGAGGGGCCGCGGGCTCAATCTCTCTCTCCCTAACAACACACTGATTGGGACCGACACTGGAGGAAGGAGGCGAACCAGCACAAAACCACGCCGCCCACCCCCAACTCCCTGAGCCACCTCAAAAGGATACCATGGTCGATGGTATTGAAAGCCACTGAGAGATCAAGAAGAGCCAGGATGGATGCACTGCCCCCATCCCGCTCCCGCCAGAGATCATCCATAAGTGCGACCAATGCTGTTTCTGTCCCGTATCTGGGCCTGACACCTCACTGAAAGGGGTCTAGATAATCCGTTTCATCCAGAGTCCTCTGGAGCTGCAACGCCATTACCTATATAAGTTATGACTTCCCAATCCCTAATATTGCAATTATTTGGACCTAAATTTGGTCTTTGCTTCACCACTGAATTTGCAGTGACAGTACCAGCAAGGAGGTAGCTGATTGGAATATCAGGAAAAACTTTGGACATTTGTCCAGTCCTGTATCAAAAGCCCCCCATCCTGGAAAAAGTGTTCTATACTCCTATTGTACCTCCACGTTCTACCTTATCAGTGTGAATGTAGCCAATCTGGAAGGCTTTCTAACATGGAGTCTCACTCCTCCACCTCATTGGGTTGTTCTGCCCATTTTTTAAATTTATTTATTTTCTATCCCGCCTTTATTATTTTTATAAATAACTCAAGGCGGTGAACATACCTAATAGTCCTTCTTCCTCCTATTTTCCCCACAACAACAACCCTGTGAGGTGAGTTGGGCTGAGAGAGAGTGACTGGCCCAAGGTCACCCAGCTGGCTTTCATGCCTAAGGCGGGACTAGAACTCACAGTCTGAGTGCTTTGGATTAGAAAGTGAAAAGGACTTAGGACCATGCATAGGTGCACATTAGCACCTGTTGACAACTCCCTAAATCAAATGTGCCTTTTCCTGGGATTACACTGCAGTTGTGAAGGACAGCTATGTGATCCTGGGAAAAGATGCAGCTGCTTTAAGGAGTAACCAAATAGTCCTATAGGAACATCCCTGAGTGCCCTGAAACATCTATTTCCCTTAGGATTGCGTTGCACTTCAGATTCAAATACATACAGTATATCCTTTATTTCTTGCATGGAAGAGAAGAGCGAGTTGGCGGGTCTCTCCAGAGAAAGCGCCCTTCGATCACAGCATCCTAGAGTTGAAAGGGGCAAATTAAGCTACTGAGTCCAACCCGCTGCTCAGGGCAGGAATGCAAATTAAATCATCCCAGACTGATGCCTTGAATATAGGCAGTGAATGAGAATCTGTCACCTGTCTTGGTATTTAGTTCTGTGGTAGAATTGATCCTTCTCTTAGAAATTCTTTTTCACCTAACATTTGCTAGAATCTGCTTTCTTGTAACTTAAAAATCTATTATTCCATGACCTGTGCTCTGGGATGAGAAAGAATAGGTTTTAATCTTTCTCTCTGTGACATCCTTTCAGATGCCATAGTATTCTAAATCTTCTAAACTTTTTGTTCATTTGTATATATATATATATAAAATAAATTCTAAAATTTATTTTAAATCTTCTGTTCTCCACAATAAACATACCCAATTCCTTCCATCTATTTTCACAGAGCTAAATTTCTATTCATTCATCCATTTCGAAACCTGTTCCAGTTTTTCTGAATTCTTCTTAAAGTGCAGTGTTTGGAACTGGATTCGGTACTCAAGATAGGATCAGTGCAAAATGAAATGAAATAATTACTTCTTGTGATCTGGAAACTATACAATTGTTTTATGTCATATGGTCATATGCAAATTTGATAAGGATTTCCTTTTCAGGTAGTCCTCACTTACTGACAGTAATTGGGACTGGGAACTCTGTCGCTAAGCGATGTGGTCATAAGGTGTGATGTCACATGACCATGCCGACTTACGACAGCAGTTCTGCCAGTCAAGTTGCGGTGGCTAGGTGAATCCTGTGCAGTCGCCGCATCCCGAGGTCATGCAAATGCCATTTGCAACCACCTGCCAGCTTCCCCATTGACTTTGCTTGTCATGGGATGTTGCCATGTCGTAATTGTGAGCCAGTTGCCAAGCGCCTGAATCATGATCACGTGACCGTAGGGATGCTGTGACAGCCACAACTACGAGGACCCATCGTAAGTCCCTCTAGTTCAGTGCCATCATAACTTTGAATAGTCGCTGAATGAGTGGACGTTAAGCGAGGACTACCTGTACTTCCTCATCCAAATAATTAATAAATTATTTTATTTATTGTAACCTGCCCAGAGTCCCTTGTATGGGAGATGGGCGGGGAATAAATTTGAAAAATAAATAAATAAATAAATAAATAAATAAAATTTTGAAGAGTACAGGGCCCAGGAATGAACCTTGTGGCACTCCACTCAGTACCTTTCTACAATCTGATGAGAAACTGTTGAGCACTTTTTAAATACAATGTTCAAGACTGCTATATATCCACAACTGTAACACCATCTAACCTATGCTTAACCAGCTTACTAATCAGCATGTATCAGGATATGTTGTCAAATGCTTTGCTGAAATCAAGATATACTGTGTCTACAGCAGTCTATTAAAGAAGTTACTTCATCAAAAATAAGACAAGATTAGTCAGGCAATATTTGTTTTTGACAAATCCATGCTAACATTTGGTAATTATCAGATTGCTTCCCAGGTGCTTATAGCACAGCTTGGGACCTGCTCTAGAATCCTCCCAGGTATCAATGACTGATCTGTAGTTCTCTGGATCCTCCTTTTCTGTTCCTGTAGCTCTCTGGCATTTCGTCAGTTCAGGATTTCTCAAAGATAGTACATAAAGGTCAAGTGACCCTCAATCAGTTCCTTTGGTACCCCGGCAACTTGAACTCAGGTTATTCCCTGACCATGTCTCTATCCATGCACATAAAAAGGGGCGGGGCCTCAATCACCCAGTCTGCCCATCGTGTTGACATCATTGGCACACTGCAGACACCTCTGTTTCTATTAATATTAAACATCACACCTATCCTTTCATACTGTTCTTCATGCTTGTTTGGTCCGACATATACTTTCTTGTTGGGGAGGACTGAGCCAGAATGGGAGTTGAGTAATTTTGCCTTTTCTTTGCCACCTGTTAACATTTGAGCAGCAGGTATACAAATTCCTTTGCCTTGCTTTTATTTTGAACTTAGCAGTAGAAGCCCTTGCCTTCACCGATGTCAGCCCATTCTGAGCTTCAGATTTTCTGACGCTGCATCTACAGATCTGGGATAACGCAACTCTTCCTTCATGAACTGTCCCATTTTCCATCTCCCATAAGTGTCCTTTCTTGTTCTCAGATCTTCACTAAACCTTCTGTTCAGCTACATTGGCTTTTTCTGCTGTCCTCTATTTTCCCTCATGGGAATTATTTGCAACTGTGTGTTGAGTATTTCCTTTTTTGGAAACCCCCATCCACCTAGAGCCCAGTAGCTTTTCTAGCCTGCCACCAAAAGCAAGAGGATTCTTTGGAGACTCAAAGTTGAACTAAAAAAAAACACCATGGAGAAGTAGTATCTGAAATTACCTTAGTTCTGTTGAAAGACTGTGTAAATTTGATTATGCTGGATGACAATCAAACATTTCACCACCCAGAGAAGGCCAAAGTACAACTAAATCGACGTCAGGACCTTCATCTGAATGTTGGCTTTAGTAAGCTGAGAAAAGAGTTTCTTCCTGTACGTAATAACTTATATTGATCCAGGCTTATAAGGAAAAGGGTAAGTTAAGTTCCAGGCTTATAAGGAAAAAGGTAACTTAAGTTCACAGGGATAGGGTGCAAAAGAAGGGAGGGAGGGAGGGAGGGAGGGAGAGCGAGAGAGCGAGCGTGCACTGCCTATATACAAAGATGTGTGAGCTTTGCACTTAAAACTTCCCTGCACTGGAGAAGAATCCAGACTAGGCAAAGATGCTCCTATGAAAGTCATAGTTCCAAGGAAGTGGTCAATTTCCCTGTTCAGCATAGGTTTGTGTGCCCCCAACAAGTAGGTTGTTTGGGGGTGTTCCTGGATCCAGAAGAAAAGGGCAGGGCCACCTTTGATCATCTTTAACTGATATTTCAATTGCATGTCTTCTAGGAAGAAAAGGAACTTGAAACAGTATTGTATGTTCTGAAAACCTCCAGCTTGACTACTGCAATGCACCTTTTTTCCATTCCAGGAACTTCAATTAATATAAAACTCAGTAGCCATGTTTGTCTCTGGAAGGATTCAAAGCAACCACATTGTAGCTGTGCTAAAAATGGTTTATTCCTACCCTATGGCAGGTTTGTTGCCTCATCTGATTTTATATTGTAAAAATGTTCTTTTAATTAAAACAACTTAGTGGGAACATGTAGAGCAAGCACACTTCTGGAATTCTTTCCAACCCCGTTACTAGCAATGGTCATAGAAAGCGTCTGTATTTCCTTCTGCATGATGAAGGAATGTGTGGCATATCTGTAGTGTTTGTGGGTGTATTTTCTTCCAAGGGACTAAGCAGGGGTGGTCCATATGTGTGCCGGTGGGTAAATGTCAGGAGGTCTAACCAGGATGGGTGCATATATGTTGCCTCTGTATGTGTGTGTTTCTGTTCTCCCTTCATGCTTTGTATATGTGCGTTTGTATGCACAAAGGAGCATAGGGCAAACTGCATATGCTCTACTCTGAGTCATGCAACCAGCAGGGCAGGAGGCTTAGAATGGAGACATCAGCAGCATTCTGAACCTCTGTCCAGCTTCCTTTCCCACAGGGATGTAATATATATTTCTCCACTGTCTCCAGATGGCACTGGTTGATGTTTGAAGTCAAATTTTCTTTTGCTGTCCTCTGATACTAGATTTGATCCCATTATGTTCAGTTTCAGAGATTATCTTGCTGATAAACAGATAGGCTCCTGAGCTTATTTACATAATTTCTTTCCAACTTTCTCTTAGGTTGGAAAGAATAAAAGGAGGGGAATGTATCATGCTGCACAGAAAGTGTCAGCTTCCAACATCACCTTTATTTCTAGAATGATTTTGGGCCCAAAAATAGAGTAGGAGGGAGTCAGGAAGCATCCGGGATGGGGGAGAGAAGTGAGTTGAGGGGGTTGCAAGTAGTATTCCAGTAAATCAATGCTTTGCATTTTAATTCCCCATAGCAGTCATTTTACACTAATTTTGGAGATTCCTGGTATAGAATCTATGCATTTTTCAAGGATATCTTCCATGAAACAGCATAGCTTGTCTTGTTCAGGAATCCATCGCATCACTGAATATATGGAAAGAAGGAATCAAACTAACACTTGTTCATCCTATCCTCAGTCACTGTGATTTCAGGTGAAAGACTGAAAAGAGCCTTAATCAGGAATGTGGCTCTCATTATTGACCATGCAACCTAGAGCTTCTTGTAGTTGTAATTCAGTAGTATCAGGAAGCTCAATGTTTCCTCAAAGATCTACACAAAACTTGAGGAACATCTCAAGAACTTGTATTCAGCAGTTCCTATCATTCAAATTAAGAATGTTTAGGAAAGAGAGAGTGAGATTGAAGCTGATGGTACACTTGAAAGGTAGTTGGTGAATTCTTCCTAATTTTGTTTGAAGATTTGTTCTACCTCATGTTCACTTAAACATGTTCAGCTGGGTGGTTTGCTCAAAATGATTTAGGACCTTGTTGAGTCAAATAATGTATTTTGTGTTAGAATTATTCATTCTAAAATAAATGAGAACAACGATCAAACAGCTTGTATCACTTCTTGTGCCCCCACCTTGCAATCTCTGCATTATTATTATTATTATTATTATTATTATTATTATTGTCATTAACATTATCAGCGTGATCAATATCTGGTCTGCATACGAGTAACTCATCTATCAAAGGGGGATGCTGCATTTTAATGGACATTTAGATATGAAATATGCAATGAAATTCCTGCTGCACATAGTGACAACAGGTGAATATGCTTGTTGTCTGCACTCTGGGTTTCAACATGTATTGTTGTATGCAACTAAATATCTCCAATACTCTCTGTGCATGGAGAAAGCTAAGGGAAACATCTACAGTGGCTTTTGAAATAAGTTATTGCAATAACAAACAATAATAAATACATTCCCTCTCCCCCTCGCTCCCCATTACAGCTTTTTTTAAAGCATCCATTGCATTCATGGTTCTGAAATATACTAGTCCTTTAGGGCTCTTAGGAACCATTTGGATTTTCAACTTCATAGGTTGCCTAGCACATTGCAATGACAAACAATTAACACATTCTGAAGATCTTTCATGGATGTTTCTATTAATCCTAGGATTCAAATGTTATTAGACTTCCAAGAGCTTTGGAAAGTTCAAATTTTTCCTGCCTGTGTTATCCTTTCCCAGGGTATCAACAGCTGTTTTCCTCCTAATAGCTTTGTTCCAGCAGCTTTGTCCTAGTTTGTCTCCACAGAGTTTCTAATGCCCTCTGCAGATTCCTCTGCAGTTACAAATTTAACTATCCCTTATACTATGCACAGACGGAAATAAAGGCTGATTTAGAGGAGCTAATTACAGGGCAAGCCTGAAACCTGAATTCAGATCAGTGCTGTACTACCAACTTGGACTGAGTCGACTTCAGCAAAATCATTATCTCAGGTTCTCAGCTAGGTTGGAATAAGGATATGGGAATAAAAATAAGCCCAAATGGCATGTTTTACACCATCTGCTTTTGTTTGTCAAACAAGGAGTCTCAGCCTTGCCAGTACAATGACCACCCAGTGAGAGTGGGCATCTGATACTTCATTAGAGGAAAGCATACTTGTCTTGTAACTTCCATAGCTGGGACCAAATCCTTCCTTCTGGCCATAGTCCTACACTTCAATAATTACAAGCTTTTCTCTCTCTCATTTCTGAATTTCTTGGATGAATTTCCCTATACATTCATTAACCAAGGCACCTTGTTAAATTTATCTGCAACGGACACAAAAAGTTGATAGAGAACAAATCATTCTGTAGGTCTGTCTTGACAATTTTTTTCCTTCTAAAATTGGAATTGGCTCTCTAAGAGGATTTTCCAGGATGAATTTCAGTTAACTGGAGATTGGCTTGAGCTTTTATGCATAGCAAAGCATATCCAAAGTCTAGCCATTGAGATAACTTAAAAATAGAGACATGGATTCAACTGTGCACCAGTTAATCTTATGTTAAATAGCAGTAGTAGTCCAACAACAATATCAACTTGTGAGGAAAGGATGTCACCCCAATCTGATTTGTCACTGAGTTTGGTCACAAAAGTTCTTTTCCAAAGAACTTCATAAATAGTTTTCTAAGCTCAACTTCAGACTTGGAAGTCTTGCTGCAATTCAGTGGATGTGATTGAGAGCATGGTAGGAGTTACAATCACATCTCCTAACCCCTTTCCTCCAGACCATGAAGAATTGCCTTCTTTTCCCAGGCAACTAAATGAAAGCAGATCCTGGCAAGGTCTCTCCCTGGAAACTAGCACAGTCAGTCACTGGAGATGATGCAAATTAAGTCCAACAATATCTGGAGGACTACCAGTTTCTTTCCATTGTCCTGGTGGAAGAGAGTAGTTACTCAAACTGAAGACAAGTATCATAGAACACCAGAGATTAACTTCCAAATTTAGAAATTAAAATCTGCAGCAGCTTGGCTATACTTGAAAAATACCAGCTTTCAATTCTGGGAGAAGGAGACATGGGCAAATCAAAAATGTGTTGGGCAGGGAAGTACAACAGTACTAATATAATTATTACACCAATCACTGGAACATGAGAGCTTCAATCACTCAAGAGCTAGAGATAGAGAAAGCAGGCACTCTTCGCCAATGGTGAGTTGAATAAGATGTCCAACTTGTCTCTGAGCTAGTGCTGCATTTTGGAGGTGTGCCACACAGTTGGGGACAATCTCCCACAACTGGGCAAGCAAACATGTCCCAGCAAAAACATATTTAGGGTTTACTACCAAACTTTGTCAAAGCCTGATGAAGTTGATTGGGGGTGAGAGAGCATCCAGCATTATGCATCCAGCATCATTGCTCCAAACATGGAAGGAGGTAGTCATGAAAGTCTCCACTCATTTGTGGAATTCACTGGATGATTCTGAATCCGCTCTCTCTCAGCAGCATCTATTTTAAAGGGCTGTTGCTGTGAGGATAGAAAGAGAGGAGGACAATCTTAAAATCACAGCGGAAAGGAAGGCTAAAAATGTAATAACAGACAATGAGCCTGCTCAAGGTTAAAGCAAACCTATATTCCTATTTGCCTCTGAACAAAGGGAAGGAAATTATCTGTTCCCCATCTTGGATCTTATTTGCTGGACTTGGGCTAACCCAGTGTTTTTCAAACTTGGCAACTTTAAGATGTGTGGACTTCAACTCCCAGAATTCCCCAGCCAGCATGGCAAGAGGAGACTTTGGTGAAATTGCTCTTCACTATCAATTCTAATGCCGGGCTGGATGAATCACAAGCCGGAATTAAGATTGCCGGGAGAAATATCAACAACCTCAGATATGCAGACGATACTACCCTAATGGCAGAAAGTGAAGAGGAACTAAAGAGCCTCTTGATGAGGGTGAAAGAGGAGAGTGCAAAAGCTGGCTTGAAACTCAACATTAAAAAAACTCAGATCATGGCATCTGGTCCCATCACCTCCTGGCAAATAGAAGGGGAAGAAATGGAAGCAGTGACAGATTTTATTTTCTTGGGCTCCAAGATCACCGCAGACGGTGACTGCAGCCATGAAATTAAAAGACGCTTGCTCCTTGGGAGGAAAGCTATGGTAAACCTAGACAGCATATTAAAAAGCAGAGACATCACCTTGCCGACAAAGGTCCGTATAGTTAAAGCTATGGTTTTCCCAGTAGTAATGTATGGCTGTGAGAGTTGGACCATAAGGAAGGCTGAGTGCCGAAGAATTGATGCTTTCGAACTGTGGTGCTGGAGAAGACTCTTAAGAGTCCCTTGGACTGCAAGGAGGTCAAATCAGTCAATCCTAAAGGAAATCAACCCTGACTGCTCATTGGATGGACAGATGCTGAAGCTGAAGCTCAAATACTTTGGCCACCTAATGCGAAGAGAGGACTCACTGGAAAAGACCCTGATGCTGGGAAAGACTGAAGGCAAAAGGAGAAGGGGACGGCAGAGGATGAGATGGTTAGATAGCATCACCGATGTAATGAACATGAATTTGAGTAAACTCCGGGTGACAGTGGAGGACAGGAAGGCCTGGCGTGCTATGGTCCATGAGGTCACGAAGAGTCGGACACGACTAAACGACTGAACAACAACAACAACAAAATCAATTCTCTAGGAATGGCTGGGGATTTCAATAAATTCTCAACATGTACAAACCTTGTGTGATGAAAGCAAAAGTGACACAGGGTTCCATATGAGGTCCAGCTACTTTTGGTCTAATCCAGGGTTTTTCAGACTGTTCCATGGAACCCTTGGGGCTGTGTGACAGACTGAGGACAAAAAACAAACACACAAACGAAAGACTCACTCGAATAGAGCCAATTTTCTATCACTGAAGCTTTGCCTCTTGATAGAGGGTTCTGGGATTGTTTTTTTAAACTAGTGGGATCCACGGCCTGAAAAAGCTTGAAAATCCCTGGTCTAATATTGTTTCTTACATAAATCACAATTGGCTAAGCTTACACGATGTGCTAAACCATAAACCAGTCTTTAAAAATTACAGTATCTAGATGACCACAGATATCTCCCTCCAGCCGAATTCCCTGTCCTGTGGAAAAAAGGATACTTAACTTTCTTTTTTTAATTAAAAAAATACTACCAAGCAAAGTGCCAGCTTCCAGCATTATCTTCTTTTTAGAAAACAACTCAAATCCCTGAAAGAACTCATAAAATTTCTTCAAAAGTGAAAATGATGGGCAAAGGGCACTCCAAGTCTTTCTTTGGAAATTGACCACTTGCCAAGAAAAAAAAACTAAGTCTAAGGAGGCTAAGGGGCCAGAGCTAGCATTCTAGTAATTTGGGGGTTTGTAACTGGTCATGTCCACTGTGGCAACTATTTTGTGATTGAGCAAGCTGTCCCCAGCAGAGTGCCCACAACTTCTCAAAATTCAAATGTGCTCACCAGCTCAAAGGATTGGGGACTCTTGGTTTGGCTTCTTCATCGTCATCTTTATTAGTTCTTCTTCTATACTGTAATAGCTTCAAAGTATAGCGCAGTTCAGAAGGGGCGTGGTGGCTCAGCGGGTAAGACGCCTGGCTTGTCAATCGGAAGATCGCAAGTTTGGAGGTTCGAATCCCTAGCCCCGCGTGACGGAGTGAGCTCCCGCACTAGCCCCAGCTCTTGCCAACCTAGCAATTCGAAAGCATGCAAATGCAAGTAGATGAATAGGTACCACTTCAGTGTGTAGGTAACAGCATTCCGCGTGCGTCATGCCAGCCACATGACCATGGAAGCGTCTTCGGACAGCGCTGGCTCTTTGGCTAACTAACGGAGATGAGCACCGGCCCCTAGAGTCAGACACGACTGCACAAATGTGCGGGGGGAACCTTTACCTTTTATAGCCCAGTTCACCATACTTTATCTTGCTTTATCCGGGACAAGTTTCATGAAATTCCATATGGAAAGATTCATTTCTCTGTGAGCTCGGATTTTGGGGCAGCAAGACGTAAAATTATCAAAATCATTATCTTATTGCAAGGAAATGTGCTGGATGGGTAAGGAATCTAAGGAAGCTGGGAAATCCAGACAGAGGAAGATCAGCTCCCTAAGTTGATTCATGGCACTAGCTTACACGGCACCAAAGGAAAAGCTGGATAAGAACAAGCAGGTCCCTGGAATGAAGGGATAACTAACAACCTAATCTAAGCATGGAGGTGAGTTGTGGCCAGAGAGATTAGGGAGATAAATGATTTCTGAATCAAATAATGAATGCTACTGTCTCTCTGTTCCACCTTTTCCTGGGTTAAACAGAGATGTTGCTGTTCTTTGAATCATTATCTAAACTTTTAAGCCCTAACACCAATAATGCCTTTCTGCTGGTTTAACAGGTGAAAAAATCAAGAGCGAAGCTATAGGAATAAACTATTTTAAGGCTTAATGAAAACTGAAAACAAAAAAGACTTGAAATAGCAATGCAGACGCTTCATACAGGCTATTTCCTCAAATATATTACTCTTTTGATTTCAGCGGGGATAAGTGATGGGAATGAAGCCAAAATGTAGAATGGTCCATGTCTCTGCCTGTCTGTTGCAGTTAGCAGAACTGGGTTGTTGACGTCCGAGGAGTTGCTCAGTGTGTGAATCATAGGCTGGATTCACACATTGTACTATGCGTGTTGTTAATGATAGTTCATTGAATAAGCCACAATGGCTAGGATCACACATTGTGCTAAGCCATAAATCATGGGTAGCAAACCACAACTGGGTTTACAAAACACACAAAGCCAAATCACATACTTATGAGCGAACCCTGTCACACATATTCTGCCATTTCAAAAAATGAGAGAAAAAATTATGAATAACCCAAAATGACCTAGTTAAGTTTCATGACTGAGTAAAGACTTAAACTGGGAACTCTTTAGTTTTGGTCCCACACACTAACCATGACTTACACCAGCATTTGCCCATTCTGCTAGGATAAAGAAGTAGTTCTACAGGCTATCAAAGGTCTTTCCCGTCAACTCCCTCTGATCCTTGTCAGGATTTTTCATAGATTCTAGATCTAAGTCAAGCTTTTATAGAAAAAAAGCAAAGAAAAAGCAAGAACTTGAAATACAAGTAACTTCACTTTGTTGTATCCAAAATTCATTGGGGTGAATATGGTTGCACTATACCACCATAATATTATACCCCAAATGAAAAGATAACACGTATCATGCTTTGGGGCTCTTTGAACTATTGTGGTGTCAAAAAGAACAGGGGAGGAGAATCTATAGCAGAAGAACAATTAAACCTGAAGTCTGTTGTGCTCACACTAATAGGGGAAAACGAGAGGCGTAACAGGAATGCATCTTTTTTAAGGGATGGTGATTTTTGTCCTCATTCTTCCAGGAAGGAGACAACATTAAAGGGAACTGGAGGGTTTTTGATATGGGACAAAATATCCCAAGTCTTCCTAAATGCTCCCGTCTTACCTCCATTTTGACAGTATTAGTGTTGAAATATGCTTGATGTGGCAAAGGCAATAGGAAGTTGCAGCTCAACCTCATGAAGTAGGATGATATGGAGAGACCAGCACCATAGTATGGCCTTTGAGGTGGCTCTTAGGTCTAGATATGTTTGTTGTATCAATGACTTGTTTTCTCCCTCATATTTGGAATTTTGGGGAATTCTGTGCTACCTTTTGTCTTCCATCTATTCATTAGAAAACAAACATGTAAGAAATCAATAAATATAAGGCAGGCAAAAAAACCCCTCACTTATTATTGAGCAGTTAACACATAAAATGCAGTTTCAAAACAATCTTTATTCATGTTGAAGACCTAGTACAATTTTTAAAGCAACTTAAAAACAGGACACAGCTCCATCAATTTCAGAAAGCCAACAACATTTTTTAAGGAGGCGCATTTGTTAATATTGCCTTTTAAAGACAACGTGCAACATCCATTTAGCCTCTGCCTCCCTAAAAAAAAATAGAAACAAAGTTTTTAATGTTTTAAAGACATTCAACAAAATAGAGCTTATTTTTTTTAAAGGGGGAGAAACTAAGGATAAAAATAGCAGCATTTTGGGCAGCTAATGCAGTCTCATAGGGACAAATGGCATTGTAGCTCTTCCCTAATTTTGTATGTGGCCCGTTTTCATCAGTTTTTACTAAAATTGTTTTGTACAAAAACTAAAAATATTGCATTTTGAGCCATGTCCCATGGGAGGCATTGTGCTTGGAATTGCCCATTTCGAAAGCAATCCTGAATAAAAGTCACCATTGGAATTGCTTTCCCAAATGAATATCATGCATAGCAAAAGCACTGTGTTAAATCTAACTTGTGTTCTCCCCAGTGAAAAACATCACAATGATATTTTTCCCCCAAGCATCATAGCTCATTGTTAACTACAAGACAAAGCAACTTTTTCTACATAACAGCTGACACTGAAACATAAGATTTGGCTTTACACATTAAAACAAATTCTAGAAACATGATCTTCTCCATATACCTTTCAAATAAGATAAGGTCAAGTCTTCAATGAGTCCAGCTTGACTCCTGGTGACTTTCTGGTCAATATAGTTTTCTTGACATTAATTTGGACGTTGTTTGCCACTGGGATTTTTCTTTTATCACCCAGTCTAGCCTGCACACATCCATATATCATCAGCCTTTTTATTAGTGAAGTTTTAGTTTGAAGGGAAAAAAAGAAGTTTGCATGTTCCTTTTCAATAAAAGAGAAGTTAAAATATGCTGACTTTAATACAAGAATTGCGTGTACAGCAAACTTTCTCTTTATTCAGATATCATTTATAAAATAAAAATTTAATTTTCTGAATTGAATTTATTAACATTTCCAATGATTTTATTTCATTTAACATGAAAAATGGATTAGAGAATTCTTAGGGTAATTGTTGACACTAATATAATAACTAAGCCCTGAAAGACCCTGTCAGCTTAATTCCTTCCAGGCTCTTTAGAGACTTGGGAAATTTGGAGAAAAGTTTCACTACGCGCTTAGATTCACTGAAAACTGCAATTAGAACATGGCCCATTTATACACTCTCTCTCTTTCACAAATACATATACAGAAGTACATCAAAACCACAAAACTAAGCCTCAAGTTACAGAATCCATAACTTGTTTTGTCTGAAGTAGCTGTACTCATAGTATAAACATAGTAGTTCATATTTCAGAAGCCCTGTTATGTTATTGTTGTAGCTCAGAAGTTTTGGGTTTATCTCTCTGCATCCTCAGAGAGGGACATGCACACACACAATTATTTTGCGTATGCATTGACTGTTGGATTGGTAACCATATATTAACAAGGGCCCTGTGCATGCAGTTCTCAAGGCTTGATCATTATATTCAACCTAGCTCTAGAGGGGCTGCTCGTATGATTCCCAATAGAAGAATACCAACAATCCACAGCACTAAATGGTAAATGGAACAGTGCTGATCAGCTGGCTTTTGTTTTTACCTGGGAGGACAGAAGATAGGCCCTATCTTTTCCTTATCAAAGGGACCTAGAGGTAATCAGAACTGATAGAGCCAATTAGATGACGACAAATCAGGTGTAGGACCCATTGATGCACATCCATTCTCTCTCTCACAAAGTGCATTTTAGTAAATTACTTGCTATTCAGTGACTGGTCATAATTTGCCCTTCAAGAACAATAATCAGAGCAAAACGAGATTTCCCCCTCTTGAAAAATCTAGTGGGAAGAATAAACAAACTGATTAAAACTGGCATACATTTGGCTTGATCTCTGCTCTATGAAATAAAATGCAATTTCCAGTCTACTTCCTTTTGAGTAGATCTTGGAGTAATTCCATTGACATTAGTGAGACTAAACACCAGGGGATGACTGCTTACAACCTACAAGCAAAGCCCTATTGGGCTCTCTTGAGCCTGTAAAATCCCCATTGGCTGTTAAAGGGCCTTGAGTCTGCACATTCCCCAGGAGAGCAGAGCCAGTAAGTTCTAAACAAATGCTTGCAATATAAAATTTACTGGTAAATAAAAACAAGAGGACTAAAGCTAATTTATTCATAGTGTTACCAAATGACAAAAATACATCTACAATAGTCTTTAATGCCTCTTTAGAAGCACAGATTACCTATGGGTTGAAACCATAAAGAGCTCTTCCATAAGATCTATTTTCTTTTTTGCTTATTCGCTATATAAAAGTCTTCCAGAGTTCCTTAACATTAATCTGTAAAACTATAAAACACAACCATGATTTTTATTGTGTTGGTCAAGAAATGTAGAATTTGGTTAAATACTGTAACACTGAGGTTTTATATTTCTTTCATTAACTTAATTACATGGGTACCTGATTTATTTGTCCTTTTGGATTACTTTTTTATTTTTACCTTCATTTAAAATGTAAAAGTAACAGAAATTAATTCTGGGAGATAAGTGTCACAGAGATAGAACTTCCTAAAATTATTCTGATTCTGTTACTCAGAACAGTATGAAATGTAAAAGCCAAATGTATACCTAACTGTATACATTTAAACAGCAACTGAAAAACAATTGTGCCATGGGATGCAAAATGTATCTTGATGCAGCGTCTAGAACAGTTGCTCAAAATTACACATGACAAATTACTCTGAAGGATTAAATTTGGTACTTTAGTAGTCAATGTTTTTCACCTGCTTATCTGTAACATTTGAAGTGGAATAGAAGCCTTTTCTTTCCAATAAAACACAATCAAGACAGTAATCTAAAAACTGAATAAAATATAGTGGATACCATAATGTAAAGATATTTTTCAAACAATATTGTTAGACTCAAGTGATATTTTTCCAATAGTATTTATTTTTATTGAATAAAGCAGCTTTTAAGCTTATCAGGCACTGCCCAACAAAATATTTAGCTGAGAAATTAATCTCGAATTGTAACCTTGAGCTAGCAGCCCAATATGTTACAAAAAGGGGGAAAACCCTGTTAAAATAGTTCATAGTTTTAATTCTGAAGCCAACTTTTGCCAATATCCTGTACATTTCTTTTTTTTTAAAAAAAAAGAAGGGAGGGAAAGAGGACAACATGAAAATTAACACAAAAAATATGAGCTAAGAAAACATGACATAAGGAAAAAAATAGAAACAGCTTATCCTTTAGTTACACATGAAACAAATATAGCCTATAGAAAATGAAGTATTGCATAGCAGTGTAAGGATTCGGCTTTTGGGAAAAAAACCCAAACAAAAAATGAATAGAATGAGTTTGGTACTGACAGTATCCATCTACGATAGTTAGTCATCCTGAACTATGTACATATTATATACTGTTTGTCATAAAAGTCCAGTTTTCTTCAGTCTTAAATATCTTAAAACAGGATTTTAAATGTCTAAACAAAAACACTCCCTGGCACTTTTATTACCATGTTCATTACTCCAACAAACACCCCGTCAGAGTCTTAAAGTGTCCCTTAAAATCGAAAGTGCCGTTCTGCTACATATCATTCACCAGAAAATCAGCAATCCACAACGCCCGGCAACTGCATCCACTGCACACTGCACACCGCACCATCCAAGTCATGACTGAGAAATTCTGCTGCCATTTACATGGCCCCTGCTGCACGTTGGGGTCTTCAAAGTTCCAACTTTAGAGCTCGTAAAGCTTCAAAGGGGTGGTCAACAAGCACCATGGTTAAAGGCCTCTATGTCCCTGCAGGGAGACAGGTGTAGCACTTCTCTCTCTTTCGCTGCATTTTTACTTTTGCTTAGTTTTTTTAAAAAGCACTTTAGATTAGAAGTGTGTGTCCACAGCTCTCAACTGTGACCTCTCCTACTGCGGTTGTGAAGAAAGCTTCAGTTCCATCTGAAGGCTTTGACACCTTAGCTCCAACTCAAAAGCCTTCTTTACCCAGAAGCCTCCAGACTGCCGAATTAACTTTGTGGGTATTTAATAAAAAGAGGTAACCCCAAAGGATTAACATCTTCATCGCCTTTGCTGTGCATATACTGGATAGGCTAGTGTGACATTGAGAGAGTCATTGTGCTGCACTAACGACGTATGCTGATAATGTAGCACCAGTTCTTTCAGCGTGTTGTACAAGTTATATGGCTCTGCAAATCCATACCCAGTAGGTGTTTTGTTGATGACACAATGCTTCACTTCACTGTCCACACTAAAAGGGAAAAAAAGGTTTTTTTAAAATGTTGCTAAGAGACGTTTTTTTAATATAACTTGTTCTTTATATAACATTACAGCAATATTCTTTGATCCATTATTACCGTAAGCCCATCATTGTTTTCATCTAATCAGTAATACTGTATTGCTTTGCCCTTCCATCATAGGTAGACAGAGTTGCCTCTTTCTCTGTAACTCTTCCAGTATCAGTCCAAATGTTTCTTATACATCTCAGACTTCAGTGCTGTTCAAATTTACCAGTGCTTTGTGCCAAATAGGTCCCCTTGGCTGATGGAAGATTCTATCAGTAGTAGGAAGAGGAACAGTTTTGGCAATTGTTCCTCACCCAACAACTCTGTTCTTGTTTTGAAGAATTCCCCAATTCTCCAAAGAGTCTTGGCAACTGCAACAGGAGTCTGAATGGGGTGGAACAAAACTGCTGAAAATCATCACACTCTGCTGATGGAAGCCTCCACTGAATGTAAGAACCTTGTGTCAGTGGGGGGACCCAACTGCATACAGCCCCAGGGGCTTATAGCAGAGCTTTCCAAACTGTGTGTCGGGACACACTAGCTGCAGTGTCTGGGTGTGTCGCGGCAGCTGCTGCCTCCAAACCTGCCCTGCCAGGATTCCGTGCAGGTCCTAGTGCCTGCCTTGCGCCTTGCTGTAAGAGTGTGTCGCGAAATGATGCATGTCTAAAAAGTGTGTCACTAACATGAAAAGTTTGGAAAGCTCTGGCTTATAGAATCTATTGTTATTTAGTAAGCCAAAACCAAAACCAAACCAATTTAAATATGAAGAAAGCATACAAATTAATGTCAAATAGAAATAAATTTAGCCCCTATGTGTGGAACACTAGGCAGGGTTTGGTGGGCATTTAAAATTAAAATGTATGATTTCATGCAAACAAATGCATAATAGAGAGTAGAGCATTACAAAATAGGGATACAGTTAGATTTCTTCTGTAATACTGCGGATAAATATAAAGTTGGCTAGAATAGGTGGGTGGAACAATACAGGTAGTCCTCGGGTTACAATCACTCGTTCAATGATCGTTCAAAGTTATGACAGCGCTGAAAGAGGGGGACTTATGAACTGTCCACAAAGTTGTGGTCATCTCAGCATCCCCGCGGTCATGTGATCACGATTCAGGCGGTTGGCAACCGGCTCGCAATTATGATGGTTGCAGTGTCCCATGGTCATGTAATCACCATTTGCAACCTTCCCTGCTGGCTTCCCATAAGCAAAGTCAATGGTGAAGCCAGCAGGAGGTTGCAAGTCACTCCACTGCTTTTTCACCTGCCCGCAGCTCCCCCACCCTTTGTCGCGCCTGCCCATGGCATGCACGCACCTGCCTGCACTCCAGAGTGCCTGGCTGCAGCACCCACCTGCCCACCTGTAGTTCTCACCTGCCGGCCTGCTTGCCTGGGACTCCCACCTCTTCCCATCTTGCAGTCATGTGAGGTCCTTGCTTAACAACCCATGCGGTCCTGGGGTTACAATGGCAACCAGGACTGCCAGGATTGCCGTCACTAAGCAATGCAGTTGTAAAATGAGATGTCATGTGATTGCATAGCTTAGCATGGAAATTCTAGTCCCAATTGCTGTCGTAACCCTAGGACTACCGGTAGTCTGGTATTAAATGTTCTCTGCAAAGAATATTCACATTTATGGCCTATCATATTCTGAAGTAAGGTGGTCAATTTATTGGTCCTAGAACCTCTTGCTCTCTCCAACACAACACCTAAGTGCTGAAAGGGTGTTGCCCATGTTTTGAAGACTTCAATACCAAGTATTTCAAGCCATAAAACCAGTATTACAGAGCTTTCCAAACTGTGTGTCGGGACACGTTAGTGTGTTGGCTGAAGTGTCTGGGTGTGTCGCGGCTGCTGCTGCCTCCGAGCCCTGCCAGGATTCCGCGCAGGTCCTAGTGCCTGCCTTGTGCCCTGCTGTAAGAGTGTGTCGCGAAATGATGCATGTCTAAAAAGTGTGTCACCAACATGAAAAGCTCTGGCTTAGGGAATAGAAGCCCTCATAGTGACAAATGATGCCCTGCTGTAAGAGTGTGTTGCGAAATGATGCATGTCTAAAAAGTGTGTCACCAACATGAAAAGTTTGGAAAGCTCTGCAGTACTACAATAATCCTTTGAAGGACAATCCAATCAGATGCATGAACCCAAGCTTTGGTTAATCATCAAAGGGAGGGAATGGGGGAGTTCTATTCATTGCTGAAGAAACAGGGTAAACATATGAATACATACACAACAGAACAGGCATAGCAACCCTGCTTGCTGCTTTCCCGAACAAGGAATGTTCCATCTCGTTTTCCACGTAATAAATTTTCAGCTTGGCTTCTGTTGATATTTCCAACATTCCATGTACGTTCATCATGATGAGGCAAATCCTCATCATCTTCTACTATAGAGTATTGGCTGTTCAAAAGCAACATAAAATAGTTAAAGACCAGGAATAATAGAAGGCCAAGTATAATAAAAGAATTTGTAACAAAATCAAAATCAAACTGTTTGACCCGAGGTGGTTTTGTCCACTATTAGGCCTGCTGATAGGTTTTCACCTTTATATAGGTTGACTCACTGTCTCTCTCTCTCTCTCTCCCCCCATCCATCCATATTAGATTTGTAAAAATAAATCTAATTGAATTTTGCTTTTTACTTTGCTGATTTAGTACATTACAGTACATATTTTGGAACATTCAGCAGCAATTTAATGAAAACTTATTAAGTGGTTCTTCTTATTCACTTGCTCCAAATAAGCAGGGCAATACTTTGGGTTTGATTTCAAAAAGATGCTTCAAACCACGTGCGGGAACAAGTACATTACCTCTAGGCATTTAATGCTGCAGTGTCCTTTCCCTGCATCACCTGCAGATGCCAAGGCAGCTGCACAATCCCAGGGAAAGATACAGCTGCTTTAAAGAGCTGTAGACAAGTACCACATTCATGTTCCTGCTTTCTGAACATTGCTAAAAATGAGCAAATTGAGCTTTGTATGCAAGGAATCCCGATAGGAAATTATTCTTTACTGAACGTAAAAGGAAGGGCTACAGAATCTTCTGCTTAGAAAAGTTATAAGAAGATTTATATTTATAAAGATTTACACTCAATTATTAAAAATGCACTAAACAGAATCTAACTGAGATAACATCGATCCCTAGAAATATTTTGGATACTCACTCTTCTGAATTTTCATTGCCAAGCCATTCATTCAGTTTCTTTTGCCGAACACCCTTCTGAGTCAGCCACCTAGAAAGAGTTTTGAAAACACAGTTAGTCAGACAACATTCATAGAAACTCAACTGGAAGAAGTGCACTTAAAAGGCTGGAATTCACAACTACTTACATCAAGTACTGATCTCTGGTTTTTCGGAGCTGTATAAGGTCTGGCTTAATGCTGTTCATGCGTTTGTCTATTTCTCTATATTCTGCCGCCTGCTTCTTTAGGTCTTCTTCCAGTCGATGTCGACTGTCCACAATTTCACTGATTCGAGATTTCAGCTTTTCATAGTTGTGCATAATTCTGGAGAAAATAATTTGGCAGGTTAAACCGTAGCCATATTTTACACCCCATTCTGCTTTCCAGTTTTTCTGAAGACTTTTATATATTAAAATATATACTTTTGAAACACTGCTAACCAACCTTTGTATTTCTTTTTCATTCCCTTCCCGTTTGAACTTTTCAATATATTCCTTGCTGTATCTTTCTTGTGTTTGGCACTGTTCTTCAAATATTTTTATGGTTTCATTAAATGCTTCTATAGCAGTTCTTTTCATTTGAATTTCCTGGACAGAAGAAAAAGGTGTATAAAAATACTTTAAAAGTGACTAATTGTGTTACACCTGAAGCACTTTTATGATATGATTAAAAAAAGAGAGTATCACTAAAGGATAGAACTCAAAAAGATGTCTTGTATAGCACTTATTAGCTCAATATTATCTTCTTCAACAAGCAGTAGCTATCCAAGATTTTAGTCTACAGTCTCTTTCAGGCCTAAGTGGAAATAGTATGGATTGAACCTGGGAGATTCTGCATGCAAAGGATGTACTATCCCACAAAGCATTTACTACCCCTATAGCTCTTCTCTGGCTGCGTTATGGACACCTCATTTACCATTGTAAGGAAACTACTTTTTAAATCATTGGCATCCAAAAACAATCTATCCTATGTATAAAATGTATATGTGGCTGTCCATGAAGCATTCAAAGAATATCTTAGAGTAATTGCTTTCAAAATACTTGAAATAGTTCTTTAGATCACTGCACTTCTACGATTTATATAGGTCTACATTTGTGCATTTATATGGACATGGTTTACAATATACTATTCACTCACTCACTCACTCACTCACTCACTCACTCACTCACTCATTTTATACAGCCACCCATCTCAAACGAGTGATATATATATATACCATACTGTGTGAACCCTTCAGCCACATAGTAATTCATCTAAGCCATTGGTTAGATTTTCTGTGGTTATAACCTGCCTGATTTTAGAGAAAAGGTTTATTACTGGTTTACTGCTGAAGTTACTGTTGGAGACTACAGAAATACGTTAGTAATACATTGATGGTTTAGCACTATTAATCAATCCTAAGCTTCCCTCAAACCATGTATTTTTTTTAAATTGAAACTGAAAGGTCAAGATTTAGCCTCCAAACTCCATCAACTTGAGTTTTACTGGATTGATGGGTCTGCTGGATGAAACACCTTACATTTTAGATTCTAGCTGACATTCAACACTGCTAACCTGAGATGTTCTTGTATAATCTTCGTAGAGTCTGTCATATTCTCTGTTCTTTTCTTGGAACTGAATATTATATTCATGTAATTTCTTTCCAACAGCTTCAATGCTATCTTCTTTAACCACTTGATCCTAGGAGGATAAATACATGGAAATACAATCAATGAACATAGAGTTTCCTATAGTATTAATACTTTCCATAAAACAGTCATCAATCAAAATGTATTAATTTGCAAAAGAATGATCAACCCAAAGCTTGTGGCATGGTTTCTGCACAGGACAGAAAACATTACTTATAATACTGCCACCACAGGCAGAGGTCCAGGACCTCTCTTGGAATTCCTTGCTGTGGAATAAACTTATGAGCATATCAGATGCAGTAATTTATTGCACATGAACCACAAAATACATTTTTGTTTGTTTGCTACTAAAAATTAACAGTGGTCATTGTGGAATTTGGCTTGTTATACAAATTTTTTATACAAATAATTAGCTCCTAATTATCAGCAGAAAGATAATTTTCATGCTAACACATATTCCAGGTGTGAAGCTGTATTAGCTCTCAAGTTGTGGAAACAAAGAAAAGCATCCTTGGGTACCTTAGTTAATAAATGTTTTATGGCATGAGATTTTTCTTCTAGGCAGAAGCCCAGAGGTTGCTGCTAATAAAATGAACAAACTATTTTTTTAAATAAGAATTGTTTGCAGGATTTCAGTGTAATTCCCACAGCATTATTATTATTATTATTATTATTATTATTATTATTATTATTATTATTATTGGTTTTGAATTCCCACGTCTTACAAAATAATTTAAGGTTTTAAATGTAATTTATTAGTGTTCATGCAGCAGAGGGAAAGGGAAGAGAAATTTATCTGTGTGTATATGTTACCTGTTGATACTTGGATACTGGATAAAGTAATTTTACATCCAGTTTTGGATTATATTGAGCTAAAGACTCATTCCGATAGTGGTTTATTAGCTCAACCACAGAACTGAACGTTAATGGATCCGAAAAACCGTATTTCCCATCTCGATGAAAGATTTTGATTAATTTATTATTTCCTCCTTTCCTGTAAAGTTCAGAGAAAAAAAAGACTCAGCTATATTCATAATTATTTTTTTTCTTCTGTAGTGTGATGTAAAGATACTACCTGATTCAGCTGTTTTTACCTTAGGGTGAGAGTGTAGTCCCCATGCATTTTGGTGGAGGCATCTCGTACCAGGAATGTACCATCAGCAGTGTCACGAAGTTTCTCATTGACTTCTTCCCTATTAGGGAACCAAAAGCAACCTCAGGTTTAGTTTCTGCAAGAAAGAGCAGTCCTTTGCATAACTTTCCCAATTTTTTCACACTGCAAGGTAAGCATTTGGAATCTTTGAGTTACTCTAATGGAACTTTTTTTTTTTTGCTCAAAAAATTGTATCATGGAAGAGTTTGATGGTAGCTTGTATATATAAAAGAAAAGGTAAAAAGGATAGATACGTTTTGTATTTCTAGTCTTCTGTATTAACATAATGAGTTTTAGATGTAAAAAAGTAGATGTACCTACTCTGGATATGCTTGCAATTACAGCAAATTAGCATAGAAATGTTTAGTGAATCTATGTTATATTTTTTGTTTCTAGTAGGTGTCCACATACTTTTAAATATTTTAAATCCTGTGCAACCAGAAACTGTGGTACAAATGCTTTAAAGCTACCACAATATAGTGCAGGCTAAGCACATCTATGTACAATCACCAAGAAAAAGGGTATCTTCTTTCTCTTACCTTGAAATATCTCCCCAGTACCATTCAGCATCTTGCAAAGACATGTTATTATTCATGCCGTTATTTGTTACAGTGTTAGGTTTTGGAGGCTTTGGAGGCAATGCTGCAATGAAATAGATATATAAAAAAATATTTAGCTTAGCTGCAGGCAATATAATTTTAAATGCTTTAATGAAACTATGTTTAATTAACATCTATTAAATTATTGCATTTTTTTGTAATCTGCCATATTTTTCAACTTGTCTCCCAGCAGTCCAAATGGCATGCATACAAAATTAATTCCTTAGCAAAAAAAAATGATACTAATTTATCAGTATTGGGGGTGATTTTTTTTTCTGGGTAAATATGCATAAGCCTGCAGCCTCTGTTATCTCCCAGTCTTATGCTCCCAGTCAAGAGCTCCTCCCCCTCCACCTAGAACAGAACACAATTTAGACTTCCAAATATATAAACTGAAGTTCTCCTCCTCCTCCTCCTGTCACATCCTTTGTATTAATTTCTTTGTGTATCACTTTATATAATGCAATTATGTTTTAAGCCTTCCTCCCCCAATGTAATTACTCAGGAGGAATTGCTCTGCTATCCAACTCCAACCCTGCTGTGGTTTAAGAACAAATCAGCAAATCATCAGTACTGCTACATGGTTTAGGACAATCAACTGGGTTTCTTATGCTTTTTTCCATAATGTGCTGCCCCAAAACACTTTGAGCCAGTCTGTGACCCAGATTTCCCTTGTCTTAATCTGAGCAGTCTACAGGATAAAACTCTTCTAAACGACAAGACTGATCCAAGCCACATCTCTGTTGTTCAAAGTCAAGGCTGCATCCGTACATCCGTGGGTGGCAAAGAAGATACTGCAGCACTCCCTGGCTTACCAGCTAAAGGGGGTCATGATTTAAAAATATATAAACATCAAGCAAGTTCACTCATTAAGTTCTCTCATGCCTTTGTCCACCAAACACATTTATGAAACATATACAGTAAATCGAAATGAGCATTGCATTTTCAGAGGTTCAAGGAAAGGTAATGATCTGCTTCTCCTGTGCTAAATGCTTGCAAATAAAAAGGATCACATCTAAGAAACGTAACAGTGTCTAACAATTTTAAATGCCAGCATTGTTTTAAGAAAAAAGCCCTCTGATTGCATTCTGAGTCAATCGTGATGCAGAAAACAGGATCACCTTTTCTGTATAACAAACAGACCTACAGGTGAGAGAAGAAACTAAAACAGAAACACATGACAATTGCAGTTTCATCCAACAAGGAAAAAAGAAATCTGCACAAACCCCCTTCCCTGACTCTTTTTTCTGTGCTCTAAACACAATTTAACAACATCACAAATTCCTCCTAAACATTAGATTCTGCTCTAACAACAGCTACTGTAACATCCAGAATCTGCTTGCCTTTTCAATCATAATGCTGCAGTACATTATTACCATTACCTGGTGGGTCCATTTCTATGTAAAAAATCAAGTCTGTGCCACAATTTACATCTGTCCTAGGATACTCTAGATCCAATTCTTCCATGTTCCAGACTGTGTTGTACATTTGTATGACTTTCAGCGAGAAAGCTCAGTTAAAAGGAAACAGCCAGGATCTCTCTTTGTAATGGTGTCTTGGAATTCATTTTAAAACCTCTAAGGGGCTGCACTGTAACCTATTACATCATAATCCCCAGCCAATCATGTCAAAAATAATGTCACTGGACCACTCCTATTTCATCATTTTTGTTATTCATTGTTAATCTTATAACAATTGTCATTTCAGAAAGAGAAGGCACTAATGACCGGCACCTGATCTTATTTATTAAAAAAGACTGAACGGAGTTTCTCAGTTTACACTGATTTCCCCCTCCCCCTTAATCTTTCCTGTCTGCCGCTTGGTACATTCCACCGCTGGCAGGTTGACAAAAGGGTGATCGGCTGCTGCAGCAGGAAGCCTTCTCTTTCACTACTAGTTCCCTTCTGGGCATAGCAGTGCAATATCAGTGCATTGTTTTGCCGGCTTCGAAGGTGCTTTTGAAGGAAGAGAGAGAAACCAGAAATCTCTATTGCCAAGTGCAATAGGCTTTGTCCTAATAACACGTTCTTAAGGTGTCATTTGTTCTTAAGTAGGATCAACATATGTCATTATTCACAAAGCATTTCAATGGGAAGTCCCAGCTTTATGGGCTAACATTCCAATTAACTTTATTTTTAAAATGGAGCACAAAAAAGCCTAGGCTGCAGTAAGGGAAAAACCAAACCGTTACTGTCAGCTGACTTCCCAGCCAATAAATGTTTGGGAAAATGGGAGAACGGTCTTTCAATATACTTGGTTTACATGCATTTAGTGGACTTGATTCCCTAATTTGCCAGTTCTGCAATTCTTGAACAAGATCTTTGTGATAATGTGTTCAGTTTATTAGATTTCATTTTTCTTAAGCCCTGAAAAATCTCTCAACTAAACCAAACAAAAAACAGAGCTCTTTTTTGAGAGATCATTTCTTCTTTAGCCGTTAGAAAAATCCCCCATATTATAGAACTCATCATGCAGTTGCATTCTGAATATATAACACAGTTCCACAGATGAAGGCCAGACATGGAGAGTATTGAACTCAATTGTACAAATATTGCCACACAAATGATTGCACTGGCATTGTTAGGGGATGTGTCCTGCAACAAGCCATGAATAAACATTTTTACCTTCAAAGCACTGCACGTAAGAATAATCTTGTGACCATTTTTATCCTCTGAAAGAACCAAAGTTTTGTAACTGCATGCTTATAGCACCCAGAGTGGCAAATGCATGTACAAACTCATTACCCTACCACAACCCTGTTTAAGCCCATCCTGAAGTCGCCTTCCCACCCTCTCCAGTCAGGTGGACAGGCTCCAGAGATTCCTTCCACTTGCTTCAAGTAACAGGACACTGCAGGGAATCCAGGCACAAGCTCACACAGGGAAGATCGGGGTTTAGCCCACCTGCTATCCAAATAGCTCCGTCGCCAAAGCACATTGCTTACATAGGTTATGTGAGACCTAAAGCCACACTGCTAACTATCAGTCAGTCATCTCTCTCTCTCTCTCTCTCTTTGTATTTTCCCGAAATAGCTTTCAACAAAGTACATTTGTACAGGTGGGAGAAGAGGACTTTCTAACCAAGGTTTTACTACTGGCTAAATTCTGGACAGCCGCACTTGTATGATCAGGTTACTGCTTAACCCAAACAAGACTAGCTTGCTATGACATCACATGGCAAACCAGAAAGAGCAAGATTCGGACGAACTGGTGATTTTCCACAGTTCCAGCATATGTTGAATAGGTATCAACTTCCATTAAAGCACATTTTGACTATTAAAGCATAACTACCTAATCTGCTTGATTGCAGCATATATTATTCTAATTGTGATATAGATTGAGAGGTATCCATGTATATGTAAATCCACACACACACACCACACCACACAGAGTTCCTTCCTTTAAAGAATCAATCTCTCTTTCTCTCATTACTTCAAATTAAATCAAGAATTACTTACTTTGTATACTATGCATGGCACACATTCACCCTTGTATATCACAATCTGAAAATTCCAGATTGAATGAGATCTCAGCTGAGCTTCACAGATTAAAATAAAAATTAAATCAGCCTTTCCTTGGATTCAAATCTTCTCTGAAACAACCAGGAAGAAGCATCTCCAAAACTGTAATAAACTCTTCTGCTTGGTAGATCCAGAAGAAAAAGCTGCAGTGGGTAGAATCAGAAAGCTCCACGTCTTTTTGCCTTTGGAAAGAATCAATCTCTGTGCTTGCTGAGACTATCGGCCCATTTCTGTTTCATCACTGAATTTAGCAGGCTTTAAAAAAAAAAAGTCCTCTGTAGCTTGCACGTCTCTCCGAGATAAAGATCTGTTTCATGATTAACTTGGGCAGGTTCAAATATTTGCTGAGCAAGGGATTTCAGGTGGGGGAGGGGAGCTGGAGTCAAAGTCAGAGTTGTCATCAGCTAACAAGTGGCCAATGCAAGACTAATCGGTCTCATTTTAGCTAAGTAAATGAGAAGACCATTGTAAGTAGCCTTAAAACCGTTTCTATAACCAGCTGCTCTGTGCAGTGTTGAAGGAGACAGTCAAGAAAAGCATTATGAGCAGCCAAATACAGGAAGTGGCTAAGCTAGTTCACGGGTGGGGGGGGGGAAGAGAGAGAGAATGAAAGCCATCCTTGTAAAGTTTTGTGCCTCGCAAAGCCCACAAATTCAGAAGCTCTTTAGCATTCACTAAAGCACCTTCCAATGGACCACAATGACAGGTGCTGTCTGAGGACTCCTCAAATGAAGCTGTACACTACTGAGTCAATTTAAAATCAACTTAAAGTCTAACTCCTCCCCAACCTCTTGCTAGCTTCAGCTTCCACTGAGCTTTTATAATATAAATAACAATCTTGTGCATCTTTATTTGCAAGTACATCCCACTGTGTCCAACGGGGCTTGTTCTCAAGCAGATGTGCCATAAATTAGAGCCCTAAACAAGGACATTGTTTTGGTCAAGGGTGGTCAGTGCAAGATAAAGATTTTGACATGAATGTTATTTGATCAAATCCATTTCGCTGTATCTGTGAAGAAAGGATGAATAAGAAATAGTTTACCCTCCTAGAGTTGGCATTAATGGATGTCGGAACCCACAAGCTTTCATTAAAAGAAGAAATCCTCTTACAGCCTGACAACACAAGGGGGAGGGGGATATTACAGAAGTTCCTATATAAGCCAAAACAATGCACACCCTAAGTACCTGAGCATGTATACATCTATTAGTCTTGTGGCACAATTCTATTTTACTACTGAATAAGCATTTGTGGATTTTATTGGGTTATCTTCAAGATGCAACAAGACTTTTTTTTGGGGGGGGGGGGCAAAGAGATATTCTTTGGAAATATAAGCATTGTTTTCCTTCTTTCTTTATATCCCTCCATCTCATTCTTTGGAACATACTGCTCTTGACATTCAATCAAGGCATGGTTGAGAATGATATGGGTTACTGTATATGGCTGCTGAAGGAGAATGCCACAGGAAGCATTCTCCCCACCTGCTTTTGCTTTCTAGAGAAACTTTTAACTCTTGCTCCTCTGACTCTATATTTTTTGGCTTGACATACTGAAGAAGAAATGGAGGCAGGGAGTAAACCCAATATGCCAGTTCCCTCTCAGAATATTAAAAGGTAGGAGTTGTGAGAAGTAAACATGGGAAGTAGTTTTTGAAAAACTGTATGGAGCAGGAAAGGAAAGGAAAGGAAAGGAAAGGAAAGGAAAGGAAAGGAAAGGAAAGGAAAGGAAAGGAAAGGAAAGGAAAGGAAAGGAAAGGAAAAAGATATGCCCAAACTATTCTTAAGATTGGCAACAGAAGACTGATGTTATAGGGTCGTAATTCTCCCTTGCATCATTATTCTCCTCTAACATCTCCCCTAAAACTGCCTGGTTGTCATAGGTATGGACTTTGGGTTCCTGCCCTCTAGCCAACCTGGTTGTCTATCTGCATGACTGCTAGTTTAATAGACCTAATTTCCATTCTGGTTCTCTTAATTTGCTTTTCTTTTTCCTCCTGGGCTCCCACTGCAGCCCACCAGAACTAGAACTATGTGGACAACCGTGTTTGTTTCTAACATTAAAAAATTAGCAAGCCTTAAGAGTGAGCAGGCTTTTTAATGCAATTGCCTTTAAAACTTCAACTACAATCTGTTTGCTTATAACTATATTTAACATCTTTTGTTAACACTCTGCCATGCAATACTTGGAAGAACCCTGTCCGACATACAGTCTGCCATTATCCAGCAGTAAGTGAATTACTGTATATTAAAAGAGAATCGTGGACAGAAACAAGCTCTCTAGAAACATTATTTTTCCACACATTTCGTATCTTGCTTTTGGCGATAGAAAAATTGGATAACCATTGATGAAATAAGCTACTAGCACTTTCCACAAGGCAGCAACAAGATTACTAGGGTGCCCATTTTATGTTCCCTTTTAATAGCAGAAGCTGCCATTTACTTAGAAGCTGACAAATTATTTAGATATTTGGCTCCAATTTCGGCTAAGGCTTTAATCAGGAGTGGGAAACCTGCAACCTGCAGAAGCTATTGGTACAGTATGTTATTGATCCTTACTCCATCTCTGTGGTACCTAGCAGCACACAAACTGCTAGAGATCAACTTTTACTGGGAGGAAGGAAGGATTAAGAGGCTACCCCACACCCCAAAATAACTGTAAGATCACAGCAACAAAAAACCATGATTGCAACATCCCAAAGATAGGAAATTGTTCCATGTTATTGCTCCATTTTATGTTTAACTATTCATGGAAGGTGGTTGTCCTGTATGCATGGATTTTATCAGGAGTCAGTGCCAACAGTTATAGTTGGAGGTGATATTTAATGTGGCCCCAGTCTAGTCAGACAGACAGATGGACAGACAGACAGGAACTTTATTTCGATCATTGACCAATAAAGCCCAAGTCTAGTCCTTCCATTACTAGAGGCAAATTTTTACATAGCTCAACACACATAGGAGGGAAAATCCTTCACATGTCCATGGCATTGCACGGAGGAATTAAATGATCTGGCTCATTCGTGCCTTTGGCCTGCAATCTGCTTCATTTTTTTCTCTTTTATTAAATGCTACAAAAGGCAGTACTTCTAGGACTGAATTTTGACATTTGATAAGATGATGTCTGATGATCGAATTCTCAAACCAAAAACTGAATGAGTACACAGGATCTAACATTCAACTATGGCTGCTTCAGTGATTCTATCTACAATTTATATTAAAGAAATAACTGAAGCCTCTGACAGAAAGTGCAGTGCCGAATTTAGTGAAGGATTGACTGTGTTAAAATGGTATGCAGCTTGGTTGTTATTATTTGCTAAAAAAGAGAGCCCTCTGCTGGACAAACATTGTAATACTGATTAGCTTCAAGCTGAGTAAAAGGGTTGGAATTATGTAATGTCAAATACATTAGATTCTAAGCACAAATGACTTATGATTCACGTTTATACTGAGATTTGGGTAACATAAAAGTAACAATGTATTTTATACTTCTCTATTATAAAATATGTCATGTCCTCATTTAATTACCATAATATATTCTTTTCACTGCTCAGTTAACCTAATTTGATACAGAACAAGCATCAATTTACACCTACGGATTTCCATTAGGGATTTGGCAGTTTTGCAGCCTTATATAGTTCCTGAAAGGCATCCAGTGTGTACTTACACAAAATTAGTCCTACTGCATTCAAAAGAGCTTATTCCAGATAGGTATGCACAACTTCAAATTTGGGTTTTTTATTTCCTTTTTTCCCCAAAGTTCTCATAAAAACATTTGTACATAAAATTTAAAAATAAGGTTCATTTGTATGCTTTTCTTAAATTTACTGTATACTAAAATAGATTTCTCACTTTTAGGTTTTATGCTCATATTCAGTAGTCAATCAAAAACACGGACTAGTTAAACTGTATTGGCTACATTATGGGTCAAGAAAGTAGAAGGTTGGCCCTCTTTCCTCCAAGGTCCAGAGATTAGAAGCAGGCCAAGAAAGTATTCAGCATCTTGATGGAACCCCTTTATTTGTGTTTACTTATATTCCCTGATCTCTAACTTTCCTATATTGAAGGATACCTAACCCCTCCAGGTAGAACTGAAAAACTCTTGTCTGAAAACTGGGGGAGCCACTGTGGACAATACTAAGTTATATAAACCAATAATCTGACTTGTTTTAAGATAGATTCCTGTCTGCAACAGAACGAGAACACTTTGTAGAGAAGAAAAGTGCACGTGTAAAGTCCTGCAACATGTAAGTTAAAGAATACACCACAAACCTCACAGCAAAGCTTAAGGTCTCACTAAACACCATTCAGTTTGAGAAAAAGTATAAATTTTGGATTATGCCTGCATATGATATAATCTCTATCAGGACTATATGTGGCATCTGCAATTTTATTACCACCTATATTGTTAACATTATTAAAAACAAGCTGCCCAATTAACCTAGAATTTTTGTTTTGTTAATTAAAAGGATTTTAATTTTGCTGATTGTTACAATCCTACTTCATATATATCATCACAATAATCCCTATGATTCCTCTAGATTATAGGCCACTATTAGCATCTGCAATACAAATATCAAGATAGAGACAGAATGTATTTACAATATGTAATTAATCAAAATACCATTGTTCTCTAAAATCAATCAAGTCCCAGTTCTGCTTTTAAGAAAAGCATTCTGCAGACAAGTAAATGAGACAATGGAATGGTTATGTTTGATGCTCAGAAAAATCAGATAAGCCTTTGTGCCATGAAATGTGGCATCTTTCTCTAAAGAAAGTTAATTCTGAATTCAGTATGTTTTCCATGCACTGTGTTTGCACTGAAAGGGATCCATTATATCAGATAAAATGTTTTTCCTGAAATAGTAGGCAGTCCCTGTCTGATCAATGGCTTTAAGGAAATCAGTAACAAAAATATAAAAGTGATGAGACCAATGACAAAATATTGCATATTTGCCCTACCTCTCCCTTTTGCACCTCTCCCTTGTTATACAATGGCTTTTTTAAAAAGGATTTTTGTACTTCTATAAACTTAAGGGTTTCCCCAAATCTGCTGATGTTCCCCCTTGTGTGTGTTTGAGTGGTGCCAACAGTGTTATATAAAGACTGGTATTCAGAGGACTCAGATCGTCAGCAGGAAGCACTTGCTTTATTTATTAATTTAACCAAGTTCTTTGCCATTGTGCAAGACAACAGTCTTAAGATGGCACTGGAAGAACTTTGTAGCTTTTGTATGACTATATAGGAAGTTTGTGCCAACAAAGTTATTGGAATCCAACTCACTACCCAGTGCATTACACCTAATGTGTAGTTCTCTAGCAGTGACTGTTGCATTCGTAAGTACAGAATATGATAAATATATTTGACAATTCATTTAAAGCCACATCCACAATAAAACATGCACTCATTGCAACACTGTTGTAAAACAACTAATAAAGACTATGTCGTTGACTTTAAGTTTGGGTATGTCCACACAGAAGCTGTATTTGGGTGATAAATCAAAACCAGACTAGCAGGAAAGACACAATCTTTACATACCATGAGAAATGGCTTTGCCGTTGTACTCAGTTCAACACACCCCACAGTTACCTTGGGGGCAGTTTTTATTCTCCACATAGCTTGTGGCTCTGAACTACCTTGTGCCAAGATGCACTTGCTGCTACTAATCCGAGACAAACCACTTTCACTAGAGTCCTTGCTATTTCACTCCTGCACATTATGACAAACACATAACCATTTAAAGAAGCAAAGAAATCCTTACTGCATATCAACTAAAAAAGAGATAAATAAAAGAACAGCAAATACCAGTGACTTCAAAAAGTTTCCAAAATACGTGTTTTCTTACCTGGTGCAGGTTGTCTCTCATTCAATTCACTTGTAATTAACACTTCCAATATTTTTATGTGTTGCTCAGTACTGTCAGAACTGTAAAAAACAAAAAACAAAAAACCAAAAGACCATGTATTACAGGCAAATAAAACAGATGTTGGAAGAAAAAACACATTTATAGTTATCAAGACTCAGGAACATGCATCTTACCTGGCTACTGGAGATCTGAATAGCAGAAGGCTAAAGATTTCAGCCAGAGATTTTGCATTTAAAGCGTTTTTGGGAGAGACTTGGCAAAGTCTGGAGAGATGTTTAAGCAGGTACTGGAGTGTGAGCCAATACTGTTGAGGTATGTTAGGTGATCTAATGAGTCTCTTCAGCACTTGGGCACATTCTTCTGAGTTCTGTACTTCTGGGGAAAAAAATCCTTATCAGCTTGAAATCATTAGCAACTGTTCTAAACAGCCACGGAAAAGCATCAATTTTGCAGGACGACATCAATTCCTTTAGTAAAAACTGAAACACTTTCCTTC
The DNA here is from genome assembly GCA_023362775.1 of Charina bottae. Lineage (NCBI taxonomy): Eukaryota > Metazoa > Chordata > Lepidosauria > Squamata > Charinaidae > Charina > Charina bottae. Next base: position 3,609,498 of record JALMGJ010000012.1, read on the forward strand.
CTTAAAACAGTGAAAAATTAAGCAAGCATGGATGGGAAAAAATCAACTATACAAAAGTCAAAGTGAAACAGAAATATGAAAACCACTAAATGTTCAGCATATGCTGGAAGAAGTCTCTCTTTTGTGTAGTATTTCACGTGACTGGGTAATTCTGAGATGTAGCAGATAAGTCTCAGAAACGCAATTCTAACTTTGAAAGTTGTATCCTGTCCCTATAATGAGCAACTGAATTTGAAAAAAGCCACTGAAAAGGTTAAGTCCACACTGCCTGAATTTAGTATGAAGAGAAAAGCCTTATCTCTATGTCTTTACCGCACTGCATCCCAAATTGCAAATGGACTTCAGAATCTTGTCTACTCTAATACTTTTACCTTGTTCATGCTGATAAAAGGTTAACAATTAGCTCTTTCTACATACGAATCCTTGATTTGTTAACCAGTGTTTGAACAAATATTACACTTGCCAAGATACATCGAGTTCTTAACACTAAGATATATTTTGTACATGGTGTTTTTATGTACCTAAAAATGTATGGTGAACAAATGATTTACACATACATTTTCAGCCATGTGAAACCTACAGGTATGCATGCCAGAAAACAAGATTAGCTGCAGACAATCCCAATTTATGTATATCATGTAATGAAAAAAGCTATAATAATGTCCTTTTACATTATTATACTGGAAAAAGAATGAAACCCCATCAGCAGCGTCCCACAGCAAACCAAAATGATATGCACACAATGATGTAATCATGCAAATGCCATGCCTGATGCAATGACATAAATTGCAGCATTTGCATCATGCACGTGACATTGTTTGCCTCCCTCTACCTTCTGTGGACAGCCACACCCCCCATGCACTCTAGAAATGAGGATCCTCAGAAACCCAACTCTATACCAAGACAAACATTTACACACATACCTTGTGCTACAGAAATCATTTCATTGTAAGCAGATGCTGGAATGACCGGATTTGGCAAGTCGATAAAGTACCTCTTCAACGCATCTGATAAAATGTGAGGTTCAATTCCATCAAAATCCACTGTAGAAGCTTCTAAAGACACACAGGGACACAAAACGTGTTATGCTTTATCTTTTTGTCAGGAGCTAAACTTCACTCAGGGAGACCAGCGTTTAGATGCATGGGTATCTATAGCACCTTGAGGTTTTATCAAAATGATGAAATGTGTGCTCTGTCCATTCCATGCTTGGGTGTGACCTCATGACACAAGTACAAAGGGGGCAGTGTCCTTTGCCCTCCCCACAGCAAAACAATACCTGCATTTAAGGCTCACAAGAGTTACCTCTAGGAAGGGAATGCTGTGCAAATAATACTTTTTGCAGCATTTTTCTTTCCAGTCCCACTCAGTAAATTCTGGAAAATGCTACTATGTGACAGTGGCTACTTTTTTTGCATGTCCCGAACCTCTTCTTAGTGCTGCCTGAGCCAGCTGAGTTTGAAGGGCACTAGATGCTGCTTATAGGGACGTTTGTAATGGTGGTGTGTTTTTGCTGTGATGGATTAACTGGGTTCTTCTGAATGCAGATGACAAACTATAACTGACTGGTAAGGATCGATTTTCAGAGATTCTGTGATCGGGTCTCTTACGATCTACTTTTCAATTTACTGGAATGTCATTAATAACAGGCACCCCCTACCGCAGTTTGTCCATTTAAATGAGGTTTCACTCTACTACTATTCCAAACACTATTTCTGCCACAGTATTTGATATATCCCATATAATGGAATTTGAATGCAATAAAAGGCATCGTTACCTGAGAGCAAATTACAGTGAAATTAAATTATTACCCAGTTTGATTTCTGAAAATAGTTGTGCTTACCACACTCAATAATTTGTCTCAATTCACCATTGCTGCTTGCCCCTTGTGACCTATACAATGATGAACATTCCAGACCTTAAAAAAAGAAGAAAGAACAGATTAAGTTTTATGATCCTGAAAATCTCCTGTAGCTTTGGGTTGTTTACATTTCATCCATGTTCTTGTCTAATGACGTTCTCAATCTCTCCTGCGCAGACAGTATGTCTCTCTTGCAAACTCTTGACTGCGTAACATTATTAATCTAGTTTTCTTTCCAAAATCCTAACTTTGAGAAAGGCCAAAACAGGACTTCCGATGGAGACATGGTGGACCGAACAGCTGTGCCCGCGGGCTCAGCTGACAAAACGGCAATTTTTTTCAGGCTCTGGCAGGTTTTCCTGAAGCCCAGGAGTATTCTCTGCATGAAGGAAAAAACCAGGAATCACCCCATCTGCCCTCCGGGCGGCTGCTTGTAGCCAGAAGATCACAAACAGCGTTTTGCGTTTGACTGGTAAGTGCTAGCAGGGAGGCTGGGACGTCATTATTTTCCAAGCCGTGCTGTAGCCTTAAAGGGACATTAAGACTGGCCACCCCATTTCTAAATCACCAAATTTATATATATTTTAAAGTATGCATACCCTAAGAGAGGCTTTCTACAGCGAGGAAAAGCTGGTTCTCTTGGTGCTTATCGTTATTTTTGGGATTACTTTTTAAAAATTCTTAAGTTTTGGACTTCGTTCTCCTTCCAAATATTAAGGAGGATTGGGAGTAAACAATTGTCTTCCTTTTATTATTTTTGTACTAAATTTGAAGATATTAGCATTTTCCTACACGCTGAATGGCTGATTTAAACCTTCAGCTTTCTGTTTCTACTTTCCCTTGGGAACTGTCTGCTTATATCACTCTTACTTTGTATAAACAGACTCCGGAACTTTTCCATATTTTTCCATATCTTCGGCTTTCACTGGTTAAGCTCCTAGGGGGCACCATAATCCACGGCTTGAGACATGGAAGATCTTAAACAGATTTTTTTGAGAAGGACAGTTGGGCTGTTCGATTTTCCTAAGAAGAAAGCTCTGTGCACATTGTGGGGATATGTAAATGCTCTGGTTTATTTTGAAGTGGGATAAGGGTTAAAGAATGTTTATCTGGATTGTTTTTAGGGTTTGGTTGATGTTATTTGTCTATAAGGATTTGGATTAAGATTATTAGGGTAAAAATGTTTTGGTTTTGGGTTTATTAAGATTAAGATTATTAAAATTATTGTACTATTAAGTATAATGGCAGACAATTTATGTGCTTTTTAGTTTGATTTTTATTATAGTAGGCAGAAATGTATAGAATAGTAGTAGGAAGGGAATAATTAAATAAGTGCTATCTTTTTTGGGGGGGGGAAGTTGTTTAGGGGGTTCATATGATTTCCCCCCCCCCTTTATTTCAATATAAGGGGAGGGAGTAACTGTACTTAATGATTTTTATAATGTGCCAAAGTGGAATGATTTATAGAAATAATGTGGTTTTGGTTTAATATAGAGCAAGAGATTGATTATGGAAAATTTTTGTATATCCTTGCTGTTAAAAGTCGTAAGTCACATCTTTTTGTAACTTTGAAAAAAATTTCTCTTGTTTTTTCACATATTTTTAGTTTTTCTTCTTTTTTTCTTTATAGTTTTTTGTTTTTTCGTCGCTTTTATCTTCGCTTTGAAACTTAGTAAAATTCTTAAAAAAAAAAAAGAGAAAGGCCAAAACAAATACCAAAACTAAAAAACAACAACCAAACCAAACCAATACTTTAAACATATGATGAGTTCCTAAAAGTACTGAGGAGTACTCTTCAAAAGTTCTAACCATCAAAATAATACTCCTGTTAACTCTTTTTGGAAGGGGAAAGGTAGGTATTTTCCATGGTAACAGACCTTGATTCAATTTAGGGTCTTCTGTGGCTTAGTTTAATTTTTAAAGAACTATTTATAGCAGTATAATAATGAAGGAGGAGGAGGGGGATCTGATCACCTATGTAGTGTAGGACCCTCAATCACTGAGACATGTAGGAAAGCCCACAAGACAGAAGAGGAGGGAAGGGGTCAGGCTGACACCGAAGTTCAAGTCCACCCTTAGTCATGGAAACTCACGGAGTGACTTTGAGCCAACCACTCCTTCTCAGCTCCACCTACCTTGAGTAGTTACTATGGTGGAAAATGGGAGAAGGGAGTACTAAGAATGCTGCCTTGAGTGCTTAAACAAAGGACAGGGTATACAACTAATAAATAAATACAAGTAGACAGAACTGCAAGTCTCCAATCAAGTGTAGTGAGGCAAAGGGAACTGAGCATTGCAGGAGAGTATTTCTTGTAGTAGCTTCTGAAGGGCTTAGATTTAGGACATCAAATCAAATCAAATTTTGCATTAGTAAGCACTCTCTCATTTGAAGTTATCTTTTGGTTTGAGCTATGGGAAAGACTGTTCTTACAGAGACAAAACTGTTTCTGCCCCAGTTAGCCTCCACTCATTATTTTGTAATTACAGCAGTACTGGTAGTCCTCGCTTACCAACTGCCTTGTTTAGTGACCATTTGAACTTACTACAGTGTGAAAAAAACAGCTTTGCGACCAACCATCACATTTACGACCGTTGCAGCATTCTGCAGTCACATGATTGGCATTTGTACAATCACAACCGGCTTCTGACAAGCAGAGTTAATGGAGAACGCGGAAGTAAAATTGCAAGTCACGGCCATGTGATTCTTGCTTAATGACCGTGGCGCTTAACGACCAAGTTGCTGGTCCCAATTGTGGTTGCTAGCAGAGGGCTACCTGTACTGTTAACAGTAATATTTCAACTGATGCATAACAGAAAGCCTCTGGACATCCATTTGCTTTGTTCAGAAAAAGTAACATTGTTTCTATCTTGATGGGATCTAGGTTCTTTGGTGGGAAAAGCCGAGAATCACTGATCTCAGGAACTGAAAGACCTAATCTTAATTTAGAAGAGTTGTTTTGAATACAAAACAGAGTTTCTTGTGGCAGCTTTTTGCCTTTGTATTTTGGAAACAACTGACTGCACATAGTTTTATCTATACATTTGTTTTATATGCCTTTTTATATAGTATACTTGGAGACAGGGAAAACCTAGGGCAAGTTGGAAGTTAATACCTTGTTCAATGAAAAAGAAAGCCAAGTAAGATTTATTTAAGGTAAGATTTTGATATGCTGATGTCAAAAGTAGCACAAGTGCTATTTTCTTATCAAAGGAAGTATCTGAAGTTTCTGCCACTTAACACTTGGCGCACGCAAGAGGAGTTGTGGGCAGCAAGCACAGCGCTGAGAAATTTCACCAAACACTCTTACACGCTTTCAACCTTCACCAATAGCAAATGCTTTTTAAACTTCAATATCAACTGAAAAACTTAGCAAAAGAAGTTTCTAATCAAGGTAAGAACTGATAAAGTGAAGTAATCCGGTGGAGAGGAAAACTTAAATACACAATTATTCACATGGCACTACTAGGATAATAGGGTAGAAGCATAAAAACCTACTTTTTCATGTGTTCCAATACCCGTATGTCTAGTAATACAGATATAAAAGTAGACGTACAGATATAAAGTAATAGACAGCCAGTTTGGTAGAGTGGTTAAGGCTAGAAACTGGGAGACCGTGAAGCCAGCTGGTGGCCTTGGGTCGGTCACTCTCTCTCAGCCCTAGGAAGGAGGCAGTGGCAAACCACTTTTGAGAATCTTGCCAAGAAAACTGCAGGGACTAGTCCAGGCAGTCGCCTGGAGTCAAAACTGACTCCCTGGCATAGGAACTACTTCTCTATTATGTACAGTATGTATGTTATTTGTTTGGTCAATTCTACAAAGGGAAGCAAATGTATTAAGCTGATGTGGGATTACTTAGATTAACCTTGATAAAGAGGTTCTTCTGTCAAACTGAAGAGACAAAATAATTGGCTTCAATTAAGCAGTGTGTGTTGTCTTGAAGTCTGTGTCTGTCTCCTTCCTGTTTTAGGAAAACTTGGTTAAATATGTTAATAAACCCACTAGCTGCATTCACTGTTCAAGCAACATGTGGGCATCACATAAAGCAAGTCTAAATTAAATTTCAGGATTCTTTGATTTTTTAAAAAAAACTGTAAATGTGCAAGAAATGTGCAGAACCAAATATTGTCTGATTATGGGTTTTGACAGTACTACATATTATTTGCAATGCAAAATCAAGACTTCAAACGTTGCATTTGAATGATTAGGTTTGTATAAAATTAATATGCCAACTTATTCAAATTTATATTCTACCCTTTTCATACCTTTTCTTTCAATGGCTTCCACTAATTTCACAAGAAGAGGTGGTGCATTTTCTGGTGGTGAAAACTGCTCACAAAGATCTGGAAGTGTAAAAACTGTAAAATAAACAAACAAACAAACAAATAAACAAACAAACATACATACATACAGTTCAGCTACACTTGAAGTCCCATTAGATCTGGCAGAGAGGACATGCTGCAAGTACCATCTGCTAGGGACTTACATTTGGTGGGTCCCAGGAGGCGGGCCTTCTCTGCCGTGGTGCCCGCCTTATGGAACATTCTCCCCCTTGAAGTCAGGTTAGCTCCATCCCTGTTAATGTTCCAGAAGTCCCTCAAGACCTGGTTATATTGTGCTTATGTTATGTGGTTATGTTATGTTAGGCTGTGAGTTCTAGTCCTGCCTTAGGCATGAGAGCCGGCTGGGTGACCTTGGGCCAGTCCCTCTCTCTCGGCCCAACTCACCTCACAGGGTTGTTGTTGTGGGGAAAATAGGAGGAGGAAGGAGTATTAGGTATGTTCTCTGCCTTGAGCTATTTATAAAAATAATAAAGGCAGGATAGAAAATAAATATTATAATAATAATAATAATAATAATAATAATAATAATAATAATAATAAGTCACCAGGCTTGGGGGTCCCAGGGAACCAATAACATCTTAAGATGGCTCCACTATTGATATACTCACTCTCTCCATGTCTGTGGTTTGTATATTTTACTTTTTAATATATTTTAATTTTTAATAATGATTATTTGGATTTTTATGATTGTATTTATATAATTGTTGTTTGATTCTTGTATGCTGCCCAGAGTCACTTCTTGTCATTTCAATATAAATTTGACAGATGGATGGATGGATGTCTATGAAAAGCCTGAGATGCAACGCACCTGGTTAAATTTAAAATACTGAACAAGTTCCCTTTATCAGCTGTGAGTCTATGCAAACAGTTTTTTCTTCTTCTGTGCTTCACATATTGAATTGTACATGATAATTCTGTTTGAAATAAAATTTGATACTCCAACATCAAAGTTTATATTTAAGTCAAATTATAGAAAAATCAATGGTAGCATGAAGTGGGCATTCCCATGTCATAGTTAGTTTTCCTCCTCTAAAAAAACTTGGCTCCTTTGAGGTCAGATATCTTAGCTTGTACTTATGGGCACATCATGTATTCAGCATTCCTGCTATTCTTTCTTGTTCATCTCCCTTGTCAGTGGGATGAAGCAGAATTATTGGGCATACTGAAGGATATCCTAGGTACAAATTTTATACAAGCTTCTCATAATAAACAAGTAAATAAAAACTTATGTTTCATTTAGGACCAGCTGAGAGAGCTATATACTTTCTTTCATTTGAGAGACAAACTAGCTAGTGATTTCTACAAGAACCATTTATGCAGTGAGGTTTTAAAAGCTAGCATTCTTCGCAGCACCAACCTTTGTTTAGAAAAAATATATATTAAAAGAATGTTCTAATACTTGTATAGCCATTCTAATAGACTTCTTGTCATCAAGGAATAGATTTAGGTGAATGGAAAACAACCATTTTGAAAGATATAAAGGAGATAAATACCGTGTATAGAATATGTATCTATATGTTGAATCAACATACCTGTCTGGCTATTTAGATTGGCGGGAGAGGCCCATTTGAAGATGCCCTCCTGCCAGCAACATGAATCACAAAAAGGCCTCCACCTGTGTGGCTGTGGAATGTGATCTCTAAGGAGATGTGTTTGCGCATACACACCCTGCCTGTGGTCCTTTATTCAGAAAGATGGTAAAAACACATCTCGTCTGCCAAACTTTTAATTATTCATAATGTTTCATTTTAGTGTATTAATTTTAATTTTGCATTTTTATTGCTCTAAGCTGTCTTGATTGCTGAAGAATCAGAGAGGTGGTACAGAAAATCAGTAAAATAATAAACAAAATCTTTCCTATATACATGTAATTTTCTTACACAAGATAACTGTACATCTCTGCTCTCGCTCTCTCTAAATATATAAAACTGTTATATTAATTATATACAAAAACATATATTTTAGAAGAAGCTTTTTTCATCTTTTCCCATGTCATTAGCAACACTAAGTGACTCAGACTTAGAAATCTTCTTTCAATCAACTGGGATGCTACAGAAAAAAGAAGGTTGAGCTCTGGAACATGTAAAGTACTATCCCATTTATATTTACTTGGATATAAATCCAATGCTCAGTGGGGCTTGTTTCCAAATGTGCACATACTATTATAACCTTAATCTGCTGGGCAATTTAACTGAGGTCTTTCCAACTTCCTGCAAAAAATCATTCCAGAGAACAGTATTTTTAAAATACTGCTTTAATGAGAAAAGGAAACAGGGCATCTTTCCCTCCAAGAAGATGCTTGTAATAATTGTGATGCTCCTGGAAATGAAACTATGCTTTAGAAAAAATATTGTTATTACTTAAAATGCAACTTAACTAGGATACCATTAACTAGGATTTTTTTACGATGAGAAAAATGAATTTGCTTTTTGAAAATATTCCTCATCTCATTCAGTTCAAAACTCCAAAACGTTTTATAAAAAAAATAATTGAAATTGGATAGAAATGAAAGGAGACTTCCTTCTGCTTGTCCCTGTCCACTACAGTTCTTCACAGGCTCTTTACTTTTCATTTCAGAGAATTCGGGACCCTCTAGATCAGGTTTTGAATGTGCAGGAATAAGGTGTTCTGCAGAAACTGCTTCTACTGAACAAACATCCCACTAGATTCTACTCACAGTAGTTAAACATGTAATTAAATCAAGATGAACAAATTATTATTATTATACAATATCACAAAAGGCCATTTTAACATACTAATTTTTTTTTAATGGACCTCTTCCAGCTGCAAAGCTTTTGTATAAATTTCCTGTACAATTGGGACTTTCAACAGTAAACTTTCCACCTGGGGGAGGAGGGGGGGGAACAAAAACTCTTTGTGGTCATTTAAAGTTGAGGGAAAAAAAAATCAGGAAACATTTGCATCCCAAACTAAATATCCTATAAAATGGCTGTTGTGGGTCTTCCTGGCTGTGTGGCCGTGTTCTGGAAGTTTTGGTTCCTAACGTTTCGCCAGCATCTGTGGCCAGCATCTTCAGAGGGCAGGAGCACAGATAGAAGCAAAATCTCTGTGCCCAGGTAGAGTGGCAATGTTCTATTTATAGAGCTAAATTATAGGAGATTAGGTGGGGTTTTTTGTTGTGTTGAAATGTTAACGAGTGGCTGATGAGCGTGATTAGCATGTTCATTGTGAGAAGTATTCCCATGTCCTGGTGGTTGGACTGAGTTCGTTGACCTTTTGCAGGCTGTGTTTTTCAGGACTGGTAGCCAGGTTTTGCTAATTTTTAAACTTTCTTCTTTTTTATTGTAACTGTGCTGGTGTTTGTGAATTTCAATGGCTTCTCTGTATAATCTGGTGTAGTGGCTTTTGGTGTTGTCCAGTATTTCTGTGTTTTCAAATAGGATTTTGTGTCCCGTTTGCTTGAGAGCATGTTCAGCTACTGAAGATTTTTCCGGTTGCTGTAGTCTGCAGTGTCTTTCATGTTCTTTTATCCTGGTGTGAATGCTTCGTTTTGTGGTTCCGATGTATACTTGTCCACAGCTGCATGGTATGCGGTATACTCCTGCAGCGGTGCGGGGGTCCCTTTTGTCTTTTGCTGATTTTAGCATTTGTTGTATTTTTCTGGTGGGTCTGAAGACTGTTTGAAAGTTGTGTTTTTCCATCAGTTTTCCCATGCGGTCAGTGACTCCTTTGATGTAGGGCAGATTCACAAACACCAGCACAGTTACAATAAAAAAGAAGAAAGTTTAAAAATTAGCAAAACCTGGCTACCAGTCCTGAAAAACACAGCCTGCAAAAGGTCAACGAACTCAGTCCAACCACCAGGACATGGGAATACTTCTCACAATGAACATGCTAATCACGCTCATCAGCCACTCGTTAACATTTCAACACAACAAAAAACCCCACCTAATCTCCTATAATTTAGCTCTATAAATAGAACATTGCCACTCTACCTGGGCACAGAGATTTTGCTTCTATCTGTGCTCCTGCCCTCTGAAGATGCTGGCCACAGATGCTGGCGAAACGTTAGGAACCAAAACTTCCAGAACACGGCCACACAGCCCGGAAGACCCACAACAGCCATTGAATTCCGGCCGTGAAAGCCTTCGACAATACATCCTATAAAATGCTTAGAACAAAATGCCATTTTGCATGATTTACAAAGAAGGCCAGATTTATTCATTGTGCTTTTACTTTTTAAAATGCCGCTGCAACACATGGTAACAGATTGGAATAAAGCTTAGTATTCCACCCACTAATGCCAAAACAAGCTTTGAATATGTATTAGATATAATAGAGCAGAGAATTATACATGTATCAAAAGATTATAACTAGAACTAAGCTAAACCTATAACTAAACTAAACCAAACCGTAACAAGAAATAACTAAGAATATAACTAACTAAACTAGCCTATAACTAAGACTTTATCAAGATATTAATACCAACATGCAATCTGTAATGAACATGCACAATTTTTCCCCAAAAAAACCTTAAGTAGTCATCAACCAGTACCTGACTTTAAAACTATCTTCTGTTTTGAAATGTGCTGTAAAACTGCACAGAGGTTTGGAGACCCGAGTCCACTCTTAAGAATCCGAGCAACTTTGCAGATTCCTTTGTTACAATCCAGTATCAATTTTTCACTTAAAGTAATCATTTTAGTTTCCCCACAAGAAAAAGCACACTCTTCAGTTTTATTTTAAGCCAAATTATCTCCAAAATTTACAAGCCACTGGTGGTGTCCTAAAGAGCCTTCTCCACTGGTCATTAAGCATTTATCCCAGGTCTAATGATAAGGCAGAAAGGCTAGTTCTATTTTTATCTTGTCACAGTAATAACCAATCAAATTAAAAAGAGATTGGGATTCCCTCCAATCTACAAGCTCTCGCCTTTCACTAATAGAGACAGGCCTGAACAGCATTTAGCAGCGACAGCGTGTGAGCTGACAACATAACTTGCATCTAAACACTGCCAACATAGTTACAAACTGCAAGATGAAACCAGCACACAGCTGCACCTTTTGGAGGAGTTCTCAGTAAAAAGAGATTTTCAGAGTTATTACCTGGCAAAGATGCATGGAAAATTAAAGCTAGAAGATTGGCTCTGCAAGTCCTCAAGCCAAACCTTTCATTACTGCTTGAGGAAGCATGAAAGTGGATATAACAAAAATTATAACTTAACCTGCCCTTTAAAATGTAATTGGACACACCATGGAAAAAAAGGGATTCATTTATTAGAAAGTATACAGGAGACAAATATTATGATTTACCTCCAAACCCGAGTTATTCTTTTATGTTCAGAGATGTCTTTTATGTTCAGAGATGTCTTTATGTTCAGAGACTTGTGGAAAACCAATGTGTTGGAGCAGAACTCTTTGGGAAAGAATAATTTCATATCTGCACAGCAGACTGTTGTCATATAGATAAACATGACTCAGATATGTGAATTTTATACTGGATGTTCATACTGTACAAGCACAAACCAGACTTCCATAGCCAGCCACTTTTCAACTAAATAGAGAGCAGAAAGGCTGTTCAGGTTTACCTAATGTGGGAAATTATGATGGAGGAGGAGGAGGAGGAACAAGTGATTGTGCTTCAGAAGGAAGTTAAAGCTTCTCAAGAACATAGATAATGAGATTCATCCCCAATGATTCAGTGGGGATTCAGTAATTTAAGTTTCTCTATGATTGGATCCAATACGCTCAATAATAGTTGTCTGGCCCAGGGTCAGATGCGATATTAGGTTAAGAATATTAAACATGAACTCCCATGCACATTTTATTAGATATAAGACTCACTAGTTTTATGAGATTTGCTTCCGAACAAAGCTGCAGAGATTTATTAGAATTAGTATCTAGGAAGAAAAGTGCTTTAACACAGATGAGTAAGCAAAGTAGACAAAATAGACATGCCAATGTCATGCAATATTCTCAGTGATACTGATTAATCAGGCTGAATATTGGAAAAGTGTTATAAGTTGCAGTATTTAAACAGGGCAGAAAATAAATAAATAAATTCTAGTTCTCTAGTTTGACATGTGTTTGCTTAGTATAGGTTGATGCAGCTAATCTCCAAGTAAAATGTCTGCGAAATGAATGCACCACAGAAGAAAATGAAGAAAGGAGGTTATGGAATGAGTCCAGCTAAAACCTATTTTGAGGTTTTAAATACATCTTTGCAAGGGACTGACAATCTGTTTTGCTTACTTGTATGATAACAACTTGTAAAAAGGGAATGTTCATTGTGCCATGAATATTCCCATTAATCTGAAGTATGAAAAAGGAAGCTTGATAGAACGATCCTGAAAGAGGTTGTGACTGGTTGAGGAAAAAAAATCAAAGAAAATATCCAGGGGGAAAAATGATGAAAAGGAAGTCATAAATGCCGTGAGAATGTTGGAAAATAGTAAGGTTGCAAGGATAAACGGTGTGACTGGAGAAATGTTGCAATATGGATGCGGTATGATTATGGAGTGACTATAAGCTTAACGTGTATGTGAAGACTGCAGCAGTTTCTCAAGATTGGAAAAATGTGGTTACTCCTCCCCTATACAAAGTGAAAAATGCCAAGAGTAAATTCAAAAACTACAAGGGATTAGGTTGTTAACTGTCTGGGAAGTGTTGGCAGAATTTTGACTGAGAAGAATACAAGAGGTGGCGAGCAAAATTTGAGAAGTACAGTGTGGCTTTATTGCAGGAAGGGAATCTACAGCAAAGTTTTTTGCTGATTAGCAGTTCATTGAGAAATCTAGGGATGTGAGAAAATTTACTGAATGTTGATTTAGACAAAGTGGGGGATAAAATGAATAGTCTTGAATTATGGACTTTTTGCACAAATATAGGATTAAAATTCAGCTGCTGAATGTGATAAAGAGTAGTTTATAATGGATGTAAAATATGTATGAAAATAAATGAATGCTTAGCAAATGGATAAGGATGTGTGATGTCCCAGTACCATGAAGATTGCGATGATGTTAAAGGGTAGTTGGGTTTGATAGAAAATAGACTGAACAATTGAAAGTTAAATGGTGTGAAACTAATGCAAATATATGAATATGGATACCCTGGTAAAACGTTTACTGAAGATAGGAAATGGAGAAATTTTCAGATAGGCAAATGCTGGTAGAAAAAGCAATTGATGGTATGGAATGTTGGTTGAAAAACACAAATATAGCTGTATATGCTGGAAAAGGTGGAAGGAAAGAGAAAAAGAGGATGACGAACAGCAAGATGATGACTTCAATAACAGTGGTGATGAGTGCACCACTGGGAGACCTGAAGGATGAGGCTGAGGACAGATCATCCTGGAAAAAGATCTATCTATGTGGTAGCTAAGGCATCAACACTGACTTGATGACACTTAATTAAGAGTATGTTTCTTCCCACAAGGAAGGATCAAGACAGAATGAGTGCTGAATGAATATGGACTGAATACAAAAGTGAGTGATCAGCATGAAAGAAGTATACCTAGGTGGTTTGGTCATCTAGAGGGAATGAATGATGACTAAATCACAAAATATGAAAATATATGAAGGAAGAATGAAGGGCTGAGAGGAAGGGGAAGACTGAGGAAGTTGTGGTTGGGTGGAGCTGACAGGATCCTCAAAACGAGAGGTGGGAAGTTTAACAAATAAAAGGCAAGTTATGAAGACTGTTTATAGATATGGTGGAAGCCAGAACAGTATTCAAGGATGGAAAGGTTTGGAGAGCATTTTATTTTATTATTTTATTTTAATGTATTAGCTGCCCAACTCCAATGGACTCTGTCAATGGATACAGTGAGCAGCGATGATATACACTAGATTTAATTATATTTCTTCTTTTTCTTTCCTATTTCGTATGTTTTAATTTTATTTTCTTACTATTTAATTTCATTTTCTTACTGTTCCTGACTTCCTTTCTGCAGTCTGCATAACATTCTTGCCCCATGAGTAATGGCACTTTAGCCTGGGAAGTCAAAAAAGATCCCAGAAGAATGCAAACCACTTGCCAATAAAACTGAATGGACATTTCCATGAAGTCACCTGAACTCAGCCTTGATTTGAAGGAGACTTTATTTTTTGGATTGACTTTGTTTTATAAAGGATATTTCATGCTTATACCTGTACATGTATCAGGTGTGCCTTTGTTATAAATGCAGTTCAAAATTTCCTCCTTTTTCAGAGCTAATCACCAGGGTGTGTAAAGTAGCTGGATGACTTAGCAAAAAAATTTAAATTAGAATCAATATAATATAAAGCAAAACAGATTTGGGGAATAAAGAAAACTTGATTTCAGATAAAACAGCCTGGTAATATGCTAATAAAATGCATCAAAAATGAGTTCCTGGTTTTGAGTCAACTTTTTGTTATAGTGCAGTATTATGCTCCTGTATTATTTTTAATTATTATAATGGGTGCTCCAAAATATGTAAGCTATCAACTTAATATGCAGCACAGCTATCTCGTGTTAAAAGGAAGTGATATTGTCTGTGTGTTAGGGAGGAGTTTTGTACATGATGTACTATCAGATTAGGCTGTGGTAACTTTATGAATTATGAGCTGTCATCCAGTTTTTCATCTGCTAAAGAATTTACTTCTTGGAAATGGGAGCTATAAATAAGGCAACAGATGTTTTTTATTGGCTCCAACTGGAACCTCTTTTTTTCCCAAACACGACTACAAGTGAAAATGTCTGTTATGTGCTGCTACTCCATAAACTGCATATAAAGTAGCATTTTCATTCGTAAAAGTAATGACACTTTTTTCTATCAGCTTCCTTTTTCAAAACTCCAAAAGGAAAAATAATACCATGAAGATATAATATGCGTTTTGGAGGAACCGAAATAAGAATAAAGATGGTGAGCTTCTCAGGCCACCCACTATGGCAGTGCCATAGAGCAAGCTGTAAACTGAAGACTGCCCAAGGTAGTGTCAGCAGTCAACTCCCCTGCCTTGGCAAATTTATCCTCCGAAGGCAGATTCACGAATCTGGATTATCAGGGTTGTTGAAGCAATAGAGGTGATCGTCAAGGCACTAACCCCCCAAGGATGTGTCTTCATGAACTCTTTTCTTTTTTTTGTAAAATTTTTATTAAGGTTTTAAATATACAAAGTTAAAAGTTGAAAATGAAACAGAAATAGAAATAAAAATTAAAAAGAAAAGAAAAGTGTAATAAAGTAAAAGAAAGAAAGAAAGAAACAGACATAGAAATTAGATAACTTCCGATCTATCTATGGTCATAAAAATAAAATAGATAGTTTGTTCTTACATGCTGGCTATTCATATAACATTCATATATATTTCTTGTCTAATATATACTATTTATATATGTTCTAATCATCAAAACCCCATGCAAGCTTTACTCCTCCTGCTTTTTGTAAATAGTCCATCAAAGGCTTCCACTCTTTAAGAAAATAATGTTTTGAGTTTTCTTTTAATAAGCAAGTCAGTTTGTCATTTTCTGCCATCTCTAATAATTTCAACATCCATTCCTGTATTGTTGGTACACTTTGATTTTTCCAATTTTGTGCATATAAAAGTCTTGCTGCTGTAATCATGTATTGTATTATTCTAAGAAAATGTTTTTCTATTTGTACATCCCAAATTCCAAGTAAAAAGAATTCTGGTTCAAATGGTATTCGTATCTGTAATATATTTTGCATCAATGAATGTATCTCGGTCCAAAATTCTTTTGCGATTTTACATGTCCACATGAACTCTTTTCAACATCCTGTCTGCCCTATATTCTGTAGGATCTGCAAAAATCTCATTCCCGTCTTTCTTGACTACAATCTAAAAGATGAGGGCTATTGCAGGATAGCTGCAGTCTCTTGTCACGATGTGTGCAAGCTATTAATCATGAAAGAAGTCACAATATGATAACATATTTGACCACTAGGGGAGGCCTTGAACAAGGGAAATCAGGTTTAATTTTTTTGCAGAATAACATTCGTCTTAAATGCTTTGCAAATTGGACAGTAGGGTCTTGATTCAGACTATACATGCTTTAAAAGGCTTTGCCCATACTGAAAAAGTGCTAATTCACTTGTATGTCACAATAAGGCAAATACACATTGTGGGAGAGCAAGCTACTGGGGTAATTGCAGGCAGCTGTACCGCCTCCCTCCCTCTTACTTCAAACCTCCTCCCAGCGTCAGGACGGCAGAGACTGATAAAAAGCAGCTTTGTAACAGTTGGGGGAAGAGGTGGCGAGAGAAAGCAGGATGAGAGTGCAGAGCCGGTGTGTGTAGATTTTGCAGCAGCCAGCTAGAAAGGAAATAAAGCAACCGAAGAAGAAAAAAGGTGTTTGTTTTCCCCACAGAGACTTGGAAGGTCCAGAGGAAACAACAAGCAGAAGAAAAGTCCTGCAGCAAATGTGTGAAGAGGGTCAAGTGTGTGAAAACTGCCCAATTAAAGAAGCTCTGTATACCAGATATAGTAGCAACAGAATAAGCTTGTAGTAGTAGTAGTAGTAATATAAGAATAGTTAGTTTATATGTGTATTAGATAAGGATAGAAATAGTTGTATAGAATAAGTCCATTAGTAATATAGGTTAGTTAGTTATAAGCTAGGATTGTATTAGCTAGTCACATAGTTACTGTATATAGAACACACTTTTATATTGTAAATAGTTGTTTAAAGTAAAACACCTCCCCAAATCTATAAGGGAAGATTTAAAAACTTTAAGTGTGCAGTGCTTTATTGGGGGACTTCATTTGAGTCTGGATAAACCACCTGGGGGTATAAAAAGAACCCGTGACACACATGCGTATGTGTTTACAGTCAAATCTGTACTTCTCAAGACTTTCTAAAATGTATGTGTAATCTATCTTGTGCCAACACCTGTATTTGGAAATTTTTCTCTTTGATAGAATAGCAGCAACCCCCACTTCATGGGACACTCTGCTATCTCTTCTATTCTCAGGGTTGCTACCACTGACAAAGAACAACATGTCTGGCTGGCTGTATATGTTACAGGATAGTTGAGTGCCATGGGCAATGGCATACTGTCATACAGGAACATTAAGGCAACATATCTATTATTTGGGGGGATTCAATACACATAGAAATTAGGCTCCATTACTTCCATCCTAATGAAAAGGTACAGTAACGCTTGAGAAACAACAATGCCCAGTTTAATTTGATTCAATGACATCAGGCTCGGGGGACAAGCCAGTCGGTCAATTCCTGTTGCAACCAAGGGATCAACTTTTGGTTGATCCGAAAAAAGCAGACCCTGCACATGCGGGAAAAATGCTAGGAAGAAAAAAAAAAGATTCAATGGATACATTTTTCTGATGGAGCACAGCATGTACAGAAATCTTTGAATAGTCCATCTGAAGCATTTAATGTTGGACTTCCTCTCTCATCCCTTCCAAAGGAGAGTCAGAAATAGGTATTTAACATGTGGATTCAGAGTATCTGTATGACAATATTTCTGAATGGGAAAGAGATGGAAGACTGAACAGGCTGCCACTGGTTTCCACCTGTGAAGAGGCCTGGGAATCAACTGAACAGGTCACTGCAATTACTGTTATTTGGGCCTCAACCTACCCATGCATCTAGAGCTCGTGCCTTGCAGCTGCGTGAAACTCTGGGAGGAGACGTGAAGGCAAGCCTGTGGTCCACTTGCTGGGTCTGCTAATTGTGCTGCTTGGTGTGTCCGTTCTCCTCACGGCATTTCTGTCACCTAAATGGACCTCCCACCCCCAGAGATCCTCTGTAGGATCTCTGGCAGGAAACAGACACCTGCCCAGAAAAGCAAAAATGGCAGGACAACAGAGTTGGATGGAGGGAGAACAAATAAGGAGAAATATCACTGCCTCCTTTAGAACCTGCTGAGGCCATTCCCCTCAGCAACAACAAGATCAAACAGCTTGTCCAGCCATCACCCTATCTTGATCAGCTGAGCTCCATTTACTCCTCCAGCTGCTCTCCTGGTCTGTGCTGCTAGCAATGCTGCTTGCTGACTCCGCTTGTTACCCTTGCCCACCATGAAGCTGACAATGACTTCCTGTTTTCCCCAGTGCCTCCAGACTTTAGAGTCTTTCTTTCTTTCTTTCTTTCTTTCTTTCTTTCTTTCTTTCTTTCTTTCTTTCTTTCTTTCTTTCTTTCTTTCTTTCTTTCTTTCTTTCTTTTTCTCTTTCCTTCCTTCCTTCCTTCCTTCCTTCCTTCCTTCCTTCCTTCCTTCCTTTTCTTTCCCTCCCTCCCTCCCATACCTCTATTGCAGGTGAACAATAGACTTTTCATTTTCAGCAGGAGAGAGCTCTGAAAAGGTACAGGTGGGAAGAAGGATGGACGTGCCTTTGCTACCATGCATCCATTCTCCACAGTAAGTAAACCTTATTGATTCCAGTGAGATTACTTCCAGTTAGATGCCTATAGATTTGCACCTTTAACTGCAGAAACAAAATAAATGCTCAGTAACCTTTTCCAAGTAACACATGCATATTTTGGACATCTAAATTATATTTATGATTTTTCCCCTTTCCTTGAAAAAACGGGAAAACTGCAACTCTTCATCTAGAAGTCCAGAAGGTGGACACTGTAGGAGCTAATGACTGGCCAGTAATAAGTGTTAAGAGAGACAGTAAGTTAATGAACATACAAGTTATCTATGTAAATACATTTCTGCACAGAACTGCGATTAGAGATGTAAGTACAAATGCACATGTCTGCTCTTATTTTACATGTGACAAATTTTCACATATATGTGACAAATTTTCACATATAGTATATCAGTAACAGTCCATGATAATTTAGGGTGTCCATAAGTTCAGAGTTTTTAAAAAATATTAACGTATTTATTAATTACCAAATTTATGGACTACCTACTTCCTCAAACTATCTTGATTTGTAAGATAACAAGGAAGGGCGGTTTAATTTTGCTGAAGAAAATTTAAAACATGAAAAGGGGAATCAGTTAAATAACGGATATAAAGGAAGTTTCCTACATTTTGCACACAACTTACTTTGCTCAATAATTATCAAGGAATCATTTTCTAGTCTGTCTTCTATTTTTGCTTAAATGGTCATTCAATTACATTATATGCATTTCACACATTCAAATGAAATTCTTTAACACAAAAAGTAAAGTAACTACAAATAATAGCTTGATCCCAAGATTTCTTGCATTAGGGCATAGCTGTTTGGATCCTACTGCATTTGCTATTACATTTACACAAAATTACAAAACTTGGCAATACACCAGATTCAAGGATGGTGATACACTATTTATAGAAACTGTTTAGATCAGAATGCTTGCTTTAAAAACGACTAATTGCACAATAAATTTTAGAGCTACTTATGTAAACATTTCTGCTTCAGAGGAAACAATTTTTTAAAAACTGTTGTTTCCTAGTTAGGTTTGGGAACCTTCCTTCTCTTTTTTTCACAGCCCAGTGCATTATTCCTAAAATAGTAAGTTTACACCACCCACAGGCCCTGAAAGCATACTTTGTACATGATTTTTATCATGTACTGAATTTGTATATGGAGTTAAGACAAGTTGTGTCCAAATTAAATTAAATTAAATTATTAAATTAAATTTTATTAAATTTTATTAATTGATCTAATTAATAATTCAGGCCAGGCCAGGCCAGTCTAATGGTGAAGGCACCAGGCTACAAACCAGGAGACCGTGAGTTCTAGTCCCAACTATCGGCCAGTCAATCTCTCTCAGCCCAACTCACCTCACAGGGTTGTTGTGGGGAAAATAGGAGGAGGAAGGAGTACTACGTATGTTTGCTGCCTTGAGTTATTTATAAAAATAATAAAGGCGGGATAAAAAATCTTTCAAAAATTTAGCTTTTCCCCTGAATCTTACAGTAATGAACCAAAATAGGTGCCAATTAAAATGGAGTGTTTAAAAGAGAGGTAGTATGCCAATTGCCTTAATCTATTGCTCCTCATCGCTGCTTGGACAAAAACCAGCAGAAATGTTCTGGAGAAATGTCATGTTAGCTCTCTTCACTCTAGGCATGTTTTTTAAACTAGCAGTCTCTTTCATAATAGGGGAAGCCTTAATATATATTTTTAAAAGACCTTAATCTTAATGACTACAATTGTGGGAAATAGTTCACAGATTTGTTTCAGGGCAAGTAGCTGATCCATCCGATGGTCATAAAATATAAATATATCCTAATAATTGTACTCTTGAAATTAGGACTTTTGAACCAAAACTATAATGGAATTAAGGTTCTGTCCATACATTTTATATTTTAAACTTAAATACATAAGTTTTATGTATGCATTTTAAATACATACATTTTATATTTTAAACTTAAATCCTAAAAGAGGATGCCGTGAGCTTATAATAGTGGCTATAACAAATATAGTTTAATGTGCTAAAGAGTAATAAGCCTTAGTAGTAGCTACTCCAGAATGAAATTGGGCTAATGCACTTTCACCTTGAAATAAGTATTAGCACCTCCACTGGAAACTATACTATGTTTATCCAAGATTATCTG
Source organism: Charina bottae (assembly GCA_023362775.1). Taxonomy (NCBI): domain Eukaryota; kingdom Metazoa; phylum Chordata; class Lepidosauria; order Squamata; family Charinaidae; genus Charina; species Charina bottae. The sequence continues at coordinate 3,630,156 of JALMGJ010000012.1, forward strand.
ACTTACTATGTTTAAAAGAAAAAAAATACCTGCTCAGATATTTAGAAACATCCAGTCTTTCTAGAAGTTAGAAATGCAATAAATCAATCAGTACATATATTCTTAATGTATCTGATTTAAAAAAAATCTGTAATTTACTTCTACACTGCAGCCATATTTATTTCCACTTCACCCAGTAAGATTTATAGTTCCCTAAACTATAAACAAAGGAGAGTCAGTTTGGTGTAATGATTAAGGCACCAGGCTAGAAACTGGGAGACTTTGAGTTCTAGTCCTGCCTTAGGCATGAAGCCAGCTGGATGACCTTGGGCCAGTCACTTTCTCTCAGCCCTAGGAAGAAGGCAATGGCAAACCACTTCTGAAAAACCTTGCCAAGAAAATTGCAGGGACTTGTCCACGCAGTCTCCTAGAATTGGACACGACGGAACGGATTAAAAGAAACAACAACTATAAACACAATGTTTGGGTTCTTCACATTCCCCAGCAAGTTGTAATATTATCAGCAGATAAGCTTTGCTTTTAATAAGTTGATTTGCCAACTCAAATAGCACTCTCCTAAGACAATCAAATAATGAAGCGTGCACACACGTGCCTTCATGTAATCTGTCAGAACTTGCTCTGCCAAGCACAAATGGGTTCCTGCAATAATTTTTTGTTCTTCAGTCGTTTAGTCGTGTCCGACTCTTCGTGACCTCATGGACCATAGCACGCCAGGCCTTCCTGTCCTCCACTGTCTCTATATAAATGTACATTCACAACTCTTTGACATTCAAAAACTATAGTTATTATTGTGTTCCGTCCATCTCTCATTCACCGCTCCTATTCTCCCTCCCTATTGCTTTAAAATGTCATGGGTTTAAAAGGCAGAGAAAAAAACCAAGAACAAAAATAGGTATGCAAATGAAAGTCATACATATAGTGAAGTTCCAAAGAAATAAATGGAGGCCATATTTACAGATGAAGATAAGTAAAATTCTATTTTGGTTATTATGTATGCTGTATACTGTTATGAAAAGCAGGATAATTTATTTTAAAAAATAAACGAAGTTAAAATTTCAAAAAAATGGCAAAAAAGTTTTTAAAAAATCTGCTGTTTTCTGGCAGCACTTACAATACTGAGACAAACAGTGGTTTAATTTGAAAATATGTAGTTTTACTGTCAGAATATAGAGAAGCAGAAAGACCAAATAAATATGCACTTCTGATAACAGTAAATTAAAAATGTGCACCAGTTTCACAGGCACTTCACATGTCGCATATAGCAAATGTGTATGGAAGGGCCATTCTGGCTCCTTTTTACTTGTAATATGTGCATTTCCAAGCATCCCTTTACTATCTTTATATACACATTGTTTTCTGGTCAAATCTTAAATCCACACTGATAAAAGATTATAGAAAGCCAGTTTGGTTAAGTTTAGGCACCAGGCTAGAAACCAGGAGAGAGAGTTCTAGTCCCACTACTACTACTACTACTACTACTATTACTACTACTACTAATTATTATTGCCCCTTCGCGCAAAGCTGGTTCCTGGAGAAGCCGCTTGCAATTTGCGCGAAGGGGTGTGTGCCTTGGCGCGAAGGGGCACCTTTGAGTGAAGAGGCGTGTTCGGGGGGGGGGAGGTGACACACCAGCAGAGTCAAGTTAGGCATTTTTCAATTTTTTGACACACCGAGCCCAAAAGGTTCACCATCACTGGCCTATACCAATAAAGCATAGTTCCAGTCAAGCTTAATACGAGTTTCTTTCCTGACATGGCTGCCTTCAAAGGGCTGACAGTACTATTCTAGCTACTCGGTAAAACCTCCTTGACATTTATTTCCCAGTAGACACGTATATATAGGATTGTCTTATAGCACATTATGGCATGCATTTTTGCCAGTTAAAGCTTACTTTATATTTAAGCGCTTATGTATATTCACTTTCTTAAAGACTTCTTTCAATTCTTGCAGACTACAACCAATCTACGTATCATACCTAAGGACCAACTGTATTTCAGTCTCCACTTCCATGTGCAAAAGATGAAGTACCTGTGAGCAAGTACTCTCATAGATGTTTTTCACATTTTTTCCATCAATATCAGCTGGAACAAAATCTGTCACCTAAAAAAGCCAACCATTAGCTCCCATGGAGTATTTAAAAATACTTTCCAAACAGTACAATATAGAAATCAAGTGATTACTGATGGGAATAGCAATAATTAATCCTACTTATTGTTTTTTTTAAAGTCTAACAGCAATGAATTTCCAAGGCTATTTTCCAAGACTAATCCTAGTTTATGGTACTTTCTCAAACAAAATTTCCAATGGCTAATTTTAAGAGGCAAGCCCAGATGATCTATACAGGTCTGCTTCTATTTTTGGTTGATATCTTGTGGGAGGAAAGTAGTAACTTGCCCTTTTTTATTACTGCACTGATTAAATTTCTATGGAAGAGTTGAGAACAAAAGCAAGAATCTTTTGATAATTTTGTTGTTGTTAAAGTATTTTAGCCACTGACATTTAATTAACTAATTAATCAATCAATCAATTTTTTATCGCCGCCCATCTCCCCCTCAAGGAGGGACCCTGGGCGGTTTAGGAAAGAGAGCTTGTTCATCCTTGATTTTTTTAAAAAAATCATACAAACACCCTTTCAACAAAAATGCTACATATAAAATATGTAATGTAAGCTAAAAAAAGTCATTTAGTCCTTTCTCTTCAATAAACTGACTCTACATGTGTGTTTTGGAGGAAACATCTGGAGTTAAAAAACTAGACCAACCTATATCAGTCTTCCTCTTTTCAAGTTAGTAATGCAATCTGAACAAAGATCCGTTGGTAGTGGTTTTTATTTTAATGGTTCTTTCAACAATAATATACAGTATGTATTAATGTTAAAGTACCTCAATTTGAAGTTTCAAGTATTTTTTTTCACTAAGGTTAGTAAATAGTCATTTATTGGTTTACACGAGATTTCTGCCATTAGGCATAGAAACTTTACACAGACTTTTGATGTGGACTTGGAACTTTTGTGAATTGTTTCTAAGAGAGATTTAATTTGGTCAAGCACACAAAAAGTATTGCCCTGCCTCCAGCCAGGTACCTAAATTCACCAGATACATGATCTTACATTGGGGAGACAACAGAGACAGCATAACCTCTCGAAAACCAACCAACTAACCACAACAAAAAAACACCATGTTGCGGAACAGGATTCTTGTTTGTCAGAGACAAACAGGGAAATGGTTAGTTAAAACCTGGGAAGATGGTAAAGCATGCTTTATTAGGAAGCAGTGTAGGAGTGAGGGGAGGTCTCAGAGAGCATGGTGGAAGGACAGACATGTTGATTACATAGCAGCCAACACGGACATCTAGCCTACTTTCATTTTTGTTGAAAGGGTGTTTGTATGATTTTTTTTAAAAAATCAAGGATGAACAAGCTCTCTTTCCACCGAACAGTCCACCGAATAGGGCTATTCTAGCCAGTCATTAGCACCATGCTTTGAAGGGGCAGAGGCACCCCTGCAGTTATCAGGACCTCTTCCTGTCTGCTGTGTCTCATGCCTTCCCTTCCTTGCTCAAATCGTTCTGCAATGTCTCACCACATTTGCCTTAAAAGCTACCAAAAGTTAATAGATCCATCTTATAGTGTGTAGAAGTAAGAGATCTGTCAATAATGCACTGTATGTTAGCAGTTCCATCAATAGTGTACTAATTGAAAGATGCATTTTGTGTGAGCTCTGAAGAGTGAATCACTACACTTGCCAATTTATTATAAACAGGAAATGTGTTACATGAGGTAGCTATTACCACTCTCTGGGTCTCTTTTTCATAGTGCCTAACCAGAACACGCTAAAGATGCCTAGCAGTTAAGCTTATTCAGTTTAAAGAGGGTTACTACTGCCACTACAAAAAAATCTGTAGCAGAAAAGAAATTGCAAAAAAATAGAACTAGCACTTAATTTCTTTCTAACAAAAGACTTTAAATAAAAGCACTACAATGCAGCATCAGTGCACTTGAGTAGTCCCTTTACTTGGATGAACAAAGGGCCTTTAAATCTAAATCTGATGAAAAACAAAACATACACAACAGCTCTTGCTATTTACCATTGTTAGTGAATATGCATTCTTCAACACTTTGTCCTACTACAAGGCAAGACTCTGAAGCCCACAGAGAGGTCAAGTCAAAATTAAATGATGCCAAGAAAAAAATCCCTCAATGATGCTTTTCATAAAAATGCTTATGTAGGCCAATTATATGCTGTTATTTTGGATTTGAAACATCTCACTGAATTTGCAAGACCCCTATGTCAATGTACATTCAGGCATAGCTTAAGGCGTTCAAAAGCTTAAGATCAACAAATTACCATTTCTTGAGTTTCTCTCAAGGGAAAATAATAAAATATAAAGATATTTCTCCCTTTTACCCCTTCCCCGTGTTCTGTCACTGTCAAAGCACAACGTAACCCAATAAACTTATACTGTGGTAAAATACTTTATTACATCTATTAAAATTTGATTAGAAGCTGCACTATTTTGCAGTTTTTCTTCTTATTTATAATATAGGTAACAGTAATGACCTACCCTACAGGATTTTGGTGAGGACTGAATTTGATTGAAAAAAATAAAAGAGCAAATGTGCATGTGGTATGCCTAGTCTGACTTCAGTAATTTTTATCCTAAGTAACACTACAAACAATTACAGCACATTGGCATTTTTATAAACATTCCTTGTCCCACTTTTATTAAAACTATTTCAACGTAATTATGCCAGCCTTGTTCCTGAGGTATGTATTAATATTGGTCTAGTGGTTAAGGCAACGGGCTAGAAACCAGGAGTCTGTGAGTTCTAGTCCCACCTTAGGCATGAAAGCCGGCTGGGTGATCTTGGGCCAGTCCCTCTCTCTTAGCCCTAGGAAGGAGCCAATGGGAAACCAGGAGACTGAGAGTTCTAGTCCTGCCTTAGGCATGAAAGCTGGCTGGGTGACCTTGGGCTAGTCACACTCTCTCAGCCCAACTCACCTCACAGGGTTGTTGTTGTGGGGAAAATAGGAGGAGGAAGGAGTATTAGGTATGTTCGCCGCCTTGAGTTATTTATAAAAAATAAATAAGGTGGGATAAAATAAATAAATAATATTAATTAATTAATTAATTAATTAATTAGCAAGTAGAATTATATGCACCTTGACTTCAAAAATACAAAGGATTTTCCTTTTCTTAAAAAAGAACCAACGGTAATGACATTTTTATAATTTCATACTGCCAAAAAACTATAAAAGTATGAAGAAACAGGTACGGGAATGGGGTATAAACAAACTTTGCTTCTTGCAAGACGCTCAGAAAATGAAGACTTGATGCAAGTCTGACGCGCTTCTTACAGATGAGGGCCAAGGCAACACAATCAAATCCCAACCCTTTCTGTAAGTGCACGCATGTACAGAGATTTATGACACCACCACCACTATTTTATCCCTTTTCCCTCTCTTGATCCCCCCAACACTGCAAAAGACATAATTTCTGCACACCCGTTTTTCTTTTCACTCCCCCCAGAAAAAATATTGCTTCTAGCACGGTATATAGATTACATCCCTATATGATTTTGACTTTGATGAGTTGATATTTCAGAGTGATAAAGGATCAGGGCCACCAGAAAGTAAACAGTTGAGTGGAGAAAAATTCAAATGTTACATATTTTTCAATATGTAGAGAAATATTGGTAGCATCAATATCACAGCATTCTTAAGCAAATTAGCAATAGGATTTCTTTTTTTAAAAGGGGAGTTTTTCCATAAATATTTTTTAAGAAAAATTCCATGACTGAATGAATTCGCATCCATCTACAATATTAATGCCAAGGGTATCAAAAGAGAATAAATATGACCTTTTAATCAGACTTCATTTATAAAGCAACATTGAAAGAGGAAGCCTTAACTAGAATTGAATATGGTATTTTCCAGTCTGAAATCAGAATGGAAGTATTTCACTAAACCCCATAAGACTATTTCATAATACAGCTCTGTACTGCAGTAATATTCCTCTGAGCATCCTAATCTTTTTAAACAAAGGGACAGAAGTCACTCATTCATGGTGGTGTTCACTTCTATGTCTCTTGCAGCTGGTCAACACAGAGTATTTCCACTCCAGCAACCATTGGAGCAGACTGCTAGGTTCCAAGAATTATCAGATTTCCATTCTCAGAAGTAACCTTTGAGATGGTTACAGCAAGATCATGTAGTCAGAGGAGCAAACTTCGACTATTAATAAAATGAAACACAAATGCAAACTTGTTTACTTAGAAATCCTGAATGTATAGCTCAGTGCAATTATGGCAAAGTTATCACCTAGAACAGAAAGTAATCACCGCAGACAAATTGTGCTATTCATCTACTTGTCAGCTATCAGGAACTTTATATAACATTCAGTTACTGCCAACTATCAGTGAAAGATCTGTGCTAACTACAGCAGCAATGAATTTTGTTTTTAGCAATATATAACAGTCTTGTGCTTCCCCAATATGCATCTCATTTGGCCTTGGGAAATGCACAGCCTGAAACCTGTCAATGGCACTTCTACAATATGCACTGAATGCAGAAGAGTTACTTGTACAAGAAGGCTGGTAAATTAAAGGAAATGTTCTCCTAGTTAACGATAATAATTTATTAAACGTGTATGCCACTTCTATATGCCAGACTTTCTCTATCCTGGTGGCATCCAGATCTGTTAAAATTTTCAAAATACCAAATTAGCATGGAAATAGACTGGGGGACAGCTGTACTTCTCCTAGAAATAAGTCTTACCAAAATCTCAAAAGGATTTGCTTCTGAGCAATAATCTAAATGCTTTACTTCTAAAATAATCAGTCAAATAAATACATTCAAATAGTTTTAGCTATTGGAAAAGATAATTCATGTAGCACATAAAATTATTGTGGTGTACTTTTAAAAAATGTTAACCATCACTAAATATTGTATTTTGAACTGATTAATTCCATTAATTTAGGGCAATTAATTAATTAATTGGAGCATCAGAATATTTTCTGGACCCAACATCATTGGTGACTTTGAGACAAAAAAAAGTCTCAGAAAGATGTGCTACAAGTGGCTGTGTCACTGCTGGAGAATTCCCCTCTTCTTGTGCTAAAAAATTAAGTAAATTTCAGAAGCACCAAGACCTTCATATTTAGTCCACAGAGTTTTTAAGTGTTCTTGTATAAATTGTGTGTCTATGTGTATATGTTTGTGTAAGGATTCACTTATTGCAATACATTTTGGATTAGGACATAGCAATAATCAATTACAATATGTAACTGTACATCTTTTCTTTTGAAATAAAACTTAAAACTGAGTAGACTTTTGCTGTACTGATATAAAGTAAGTACCCCAATCCTCCAACTGACAAAGTATTGCAACGTAATAGCTTTGAATCTATAAACTCTATTATTAAATATAATACAAATGTCTTTTTCATTCCAAGCTATTAAAATAAGTTAATTCCTCAAATTTTAGCCTTCAAACTGATTTCATGGTCATTCATCAACCCAAGATTTTAAGCAAGATACACATGCAAAGGGCTTATAACCATCTGCACTGTAGACATCTGGGTTCTTTCACAAGAGGCAGCATATCTGTAAATAGCATTAAAGATTTAAGAGGGCACAGTGAGTGGTACAGAATTATCATCCTTGGCAAGGATTCAGCAGTTGCAAACAACCACATGTTGCAGGAAAAAAAAGGTGTTCCCTTTTTAAATCTCTCTAACTGAAACACAGCTAACCTATTTCAGCTTGTGCCTGATAGTAAATATTACCTCAATTAAAACGTTTCTCTGATTATGATTAGGGCCTACATTGGGGGGGGGGGGAGTGAGGTGCGAATGTTAAATACCCCAGTATTCAATGTGCCATTAAAAAAAATTCAAAAATAGACAAGTTGAAAATGTGTGTGTGTTTAGTTCCAGCAGGAATTACTGGGTTAAACACAACGTTTACAGTGGTTGTTGATGCATCAATATATTACAGAAATCACATTTATTCCTAATCTGGAAAAATACCATGACTTTGTTCCTTTACTAATTTAAATCCATCAATCTGGCATCTGACATATTTTCAGTATTATGAACATTTACCAGCAGGGGGAGTCAAAGAACAGTTTAAAGACCGTCACCAATTTTACTAGAGTTTGTGCATGGAAGGTGGAGGATTAATTTTAGGCCTTAGTCCTATCTTTGCTGAAAAACAAATTTTATTGGAAAATAGTTGGAATAAAAACTTTTGTAAGGAATTAACATCCTTTCTCATTAAGTCTAGTATTTCTTACCTTACTACACAAGTCTATCAACTCATCAGTGCAAAAGTACATGCCACAAAAACAAAAAAACTGTATGGCCACTTCCTATGGGTAATTTTCATTGACTCTACCTCCCACATGGCATTTTCTTTAATATTTCCCAACTTCTCTCCTTCTCCCAATTTTAGATATAGATATAGATATAGATATAGATATAGATATAGATATAGATATAGATAGATAGATAGATAGATAGATAGATAGATAGATAGATAGATAGATAGATATAAGGTGGCGTGGTGGCTCAGCGGGTAAGACGCCAGGCTTGTTGATCGGAAGATTGCAAGTTCGGAGGTTCGAATCCCTAGCCCTGCGTGCGGAGTGAGCTCCCGCACTCGCCCCAGCTCTTGCCAACCTAGCAATTCGAAAGCATGCAAATGCAAGTAGATAAATAGGTACCACTTCGGTGGGTAGGTAACAGCGTTCCGCGCGTGTCATGCGGCCACATGACCGTGGAAGCGTCTTCGGACAACGCTGGCTCTTTGGCTAACAAACGGAGATGAGCACCGGCCCTTAGAGTCGGACACGACTGCACAAATGTGCGGGGGGAACCTTTACCTTTACCTTATAGATATATAGATATAGATATATACATACATACACACACACACACACACACACACACACACACACACACACACACACAAATACTCTCCTCTCCTGACTCTTGATGTACACTATACAATATATGTATGTCTTTAAGGTCACTAGACACTGTTTCTGTTGCAACAGGCTTCCTCATACTTTGTTGCTATTCAGAGTGACAATTTTGTTGCTCCTTTCTATATTTAAAGAATATGTGTAGTTCTTTGTCAGGTCATGTCTTTAGTTAGTATCTGAAAGTGATTAACGCAGCAATAAAACTGCTGCAATAATTATTCTTTAACGTTTTTCAAAACTGCCACTTCCCCCAAGGTGATACTTTACAATATAAAACATCCAGTATACTTTTCAGTATAACAGATTTATAAAATCAATAAACATTAAGTGACAAAATTTTAAATAAGCCGATAACAGCAAATTTCAACCTAACCCAAACTACTACATTAATTAACCAGAACTCTTAAGAGTATCATCTGTAAATGTGTTTGTGTCACCCGTCCAGGTTTAGAGTTTAATCATATAAACCATGGGTGTCCAACCTTTTGGCTTCCCTGGGCCACATTGAGCGAAGTTGAATTGTCTTGGGCCACACATAAAATATATAATATAGTTAATGTATATAAGTAATAAAACTTCATTTATTTTTTAATATTTTTTATTATAAAATTTAAAAAAACAGGGCAACATAAAACTAGTGAGATATTTGACCTTGTTTTTGTGAAACTAATGCATCAATGTCTGGTTTGATGAAAGTGGTTGCAATTCTCAGTGAGTTCTCAAGGTGTTGTCAGCTTTTACCTGGGAGAACCATCACCCATTGGCGATTGCTGCTAACGGCGCGTTTTTCTGCTGGCGGCCTCCCCTTCCCGCTCGGCATCTCGGCTCTGCTCCGAGCGGCAGCCTCACCAATCTTCGCCTACTAACTACAGATGCATTAATGGTAGAGCGGCGGACTCCGCTTGAGTCAAGTTACAAAACTGACTTCGGCGGCTGCTCACAAACCGGCAGAAGGCCGCTGCCTGCCTGCATGGGAAGCCAAGAGGAGAAGTGGATGCTCTACGCAGGCGATGTAACTACCCTGAGCTTTCTTACTGTCTCAAATGTACCAGGATTGTCTATTTTTGGCGTGGGCCTGGCTGAAAAACAGAAGAGAGAACGGCAACCAAAATATCGCAAAATAATGTTAAAAGTTTACGATTTTTTTGGGCTGCATTGCTAGCTGTTCAGGGCCGCATGCGGTCCGCGGGCTGGACACGCCTGATATAAACAACCTGCTACTTTGTAATGGTTTTGAACTACAACTTGAAAAATTACAAACCATTAGCATTATTAATAAGGGCTAATGTAAGTTGTAATCCAAAGCATATAGAGCAGTGTTTCTCAACCTTGGCAACTTTAAGATGTGTGGACTTCAACTTCCAGAATTCCCCAGCCAGCATAGAGGGAATCAATTGCCTTTTCCTATCGAATTCCCAGCCTCAGTGTGCTCATTTTCCACTCTTCCTCTCCCTTCAGTAACAATGCCTCTAGGAATTTCTCCCTTTTTCTCTAATTCCTCCATGACTTGGCCTCCATTTTCTTCTCAGTAGACTCCCTCTCCCCCCAATATGGCCATCCTTTCCCTCCCCAGTGAATCCCAGGCATACTAAAGGGGTGGAGGAAACTTTCTCCACTCCTTCTCACTAACAGTCGCCTCCTATAATGGTGCCATTCCAGCAGCACCAATGGTTCACCCCTCTGCATGCAGATGTGTTTCCAAGACGACTGTTCTGAATGGATCTTGGAGTACGTGCCATTAATGTTCTGTCTCGGGCAAAGCAGTTCCCCAACAGGATGGGCTTGAGGTTCCACTCCAGGCTATGCAATAGAGAAAGCCTTCTCACAGAAACAGTGTATGCACTCATGTAACTGCATTAGCTGCTCTTCCCAGCTTGGCATCAGCATCTACACAAACTGAGATTGGGTCAACATAATGATCATACACAATGACATAATGATGCAAACTCCCTCCTTACATATGTATGTGCTGACATTTGACACAAGTATTTAAGGTGTGGTTTTTGCATCATGACATCACAATGGTGGTTTCATCACTTGCTTCTTCCCCTCACAGATGCTTATGCAGCATGGTGGTCTATGCTAGGAGAAGAAGCGTGCAAAAAATACCCACTCCTGGATTCTTGCCTTTCTGAAGATGCAGAGAATATTCATAAACTGAGTGTTTTCTGGAACAGTTTCAGTGTCCTCTCAATTCTTGAATAGATGTATATAGGACTGTCCTGGAAGACTGATAATGCCTCTGGCATGAGGGACAAATTTGATGTCTAGACCACTTCACAAGAGAAATGGTAGGAGGCAACTTAGGTGTGGGTCAAACTACTCTGATGGAGTTTTAAAATCTCCTGTTACCAAGCTAATTGTTGGTGATATTTATGTTTACTGGTATTCTAATTTCTATATAGAGTTTATAATTTCTTGATTTTTAATTTTTAAATATTTGTTTATACTCCCTTCTTCTTTGAAGAACTAGCCCTACTGAAACAAACTACAAAGCATGCCACATCAGTACAGTTACACTTGTTATGCAATATTCACACTTGCAGAAATGGGCAGCAATTTGGGGATACTTTTAGTATTCCTGTAATTTCTAGTGAGACTATGGATTAGAGCTACTGCATAAACAACTGTGTTCTATTTATTGTGCCCAGGGAACAACAGGCAAGATGTCATTCCTTTATCATAGGCTTTAACCATCTAATTCTTAAAGAAAAGCCAATAAATTTGGAAAACCAAACAATTCCTCAATATTCTCTGTTTAAAGAAACAGCTGTAAGGAAGTTGATGATTCTGTGAATATTCAATAGTATTCCTATATTTAGATCTTCATAAATAACAAAAATCATTTTGATTTTTTCTACTAATATACAATTTCCAATATACTACTCTTGATGTTACTTGTGTAAGTCAGTCACTATTCCTGATAATATTTATACAATAGCAATATTTATTAAGGATTGTCTACCCTGTATAATGCTCCTAACTACATTTTTAAATAATCCTTTGATCAGAACATTATAAAATACTGTGTTTCCCAGCTTTGTAGATTTTATCAACAAATTAAACGAAACTAACAAAATTTCTCTTAAAAAAAAAAAAAAGGTTACTTTGAAAATCTATTTCTCATTTTTGAAAAGCCTCACTGACACCGAATGGGCAACTTCCCCTAAAACTGCTTCCCTGGGAAACACGTCCAGTGTGCAAAAAAAATCACATGGCTTCTATATAATTATATTCAGGAGGAACTGAAGCGGCTTCTTCACCATTTGCTTTAGCCAACTTTTGCCATACGTGATCATGTGGCTACAGGAGAATAAGCAAACATGGATACTGGGCATACTAATACTGGAGTGAGGAGAGGAATATTCTTTTCCAACCTCCTAAGAGTCCCAAAACAGCAAGAGCAGATACAAAACTTAAAGGTCTAAATTTTTAACATCAATTATGATGTGGTAGAATTTTATTTAGTGAGGTTTAGCAGTGATCGTTGCCACTTTCTGCTGACTACTTCCTCATAGTGTCCAAGAACAGAAATCATATGGGCTGAGTAAGTAACTTGATTACTTCCAGTATCAGCATCACTGGAAGAAATGTTCTTCGTATTTGAAGCCACAACATTTATGCACATTTTAGGATTCTTTTTTAAAAATATGAACAGAACAAAAAGCAGTACAATCAAGGGAGCTGCAAGCTTTGAGACTAGAAGAAGATGAAATGCAAAAAGTACAAACCAGAATAATACAGCACACACATACTGGCAATGATAAGTCAGTTACCAATTTGTTAAGATTTTAAAGTTGCCACAACACTTTTTGCTGCAGCAAAACAAACAGATGCCCCTCTGAAACTTAGTTCTACGTTAAAGTTACACTACTGCTTGGGATTTCTGTGCCGTAGGAAAAGAAAATAAATTGTTCTTAACAGCATTACTTTGCCAGCTTTATGAAGTAAAATGATCCCAACGTAAAGCTTAATTGAAGCATCAGCCTTCCAAACATGGGAGATGAGTTCCAATCAGTTGTACTGGAAAAATATTGCAAGTGCTCCTAAAAACAACAAAACACTTGTCTGACTAACCAAGACAACTGAACTAAGGGTCAAGCTGCTTAGTTCGATTAACATAAGCAAAAACATAGCTTGTTTATGGAAAACCTTGTATGTTTTAGAAAAACTTTGTAGAAAATGTACCATAGCTAATGTATCTGAGAGAAACCACAACAGAGATTTACTTTGTAAACCACACAAATGGCTTTCCATTTTCAATCTGATTCCACACAGTAAAGTAAGAAAACACTTTTTCAGACTCTTCACCACATACTGGCACACAGCAGTTTGAAACTGTGAAGTCCAGAAAATATAAACTTGACCAAATACAGTCAAGCAAATCTTACACCAGACACTTGTTATATTCAAAGTGCAGAGCAACAGTTTATTACTCTGGGAAGGTTCCTGCTGGTTTGCTGCCCACATCCATCTGGACTGCATAAACAATTAACCATTTTATTCTCTGGGAATTCTATTTTTACCATGTTTAATAACTTAAGCTCCAAATGCAATGATCACGCACTAGTGTTAACATCTCAGCACACATAACAGAAGTTTTAAGCTTTCTTTAAGATATGTTGCAAACATGCTGGCACAGAAGTTTAATTATTTGCATGTCTATTGTATCAGTAATAGATTAGGAAATAATTGCAATTTCTACGTATAGCCGTAGTAGTCATTTTTGTCATTACTATCACATTTTTGAAGACTGGTTTCTAATCAATCATTAATGGCTTACATTTTAGAAGATAGGACCTAATCATATATATGACATTCTGCAGTCATACTGCAGCCAAGCAATAATCAGGCTGGAAAGGAGTCATGGACTTTATCCATGGAGTTGCAGAAATGGAGAAATAACTCCCACATATGCTAACAGTATGCTTAAGTGCACCTACACAGTACTTTTTATTTAGAGTGATAGTCTTGCTTAAGAAAGGCTTATATTTATATTCAATAATCTGAGTAACTTTTTCTTTCTAGGCCACTAATAAAATTTGTCACTGTAGAAAGGACTCCAGATCTGTGCATGCTGTATGATCTTTTAGTTTGGGAAGAGTCTGCCTGCTGCCCAGTGTAATACTTCACATGCAACACAGAGACTCAATGGAGAGTCCATTTCTAGGCATCCTTTTCCCCAAACACCATTGGGAAACTTTCAGGAACAATTCTGGGGACACACGGTGTTAAGGAAAAGAAAAGGAAGGGAAATTCTATTATAGGAATCTGTTCGTATATTGGACCAAGATCACTTTGGACAGGATACTGTTTTATTTAACTATAGCAGAGGGATGGTAGAAGAGGAAGAGGAGAAAAGGCAATAACCACTTATATAAGTATATTGCCACTGACTTCAAGTTGGGCATTGCCAGCATATACCGTAATTGGTTAATTCTATTTAAATGTTAAGTTTCTTCTTATCTTTTAATTGGTAATACACAAAGCCACCCACATAATGTGGCTTCAAGTTTTGAACTTTAATTACCCCAGTATAATTGTTAGTCAAGTTATTAGAAGATTTTGAACAGAGACCGATATGCACATATTTTGACTACAAACAACATTATATTCAAAACCCTTTACATTTTTATAGTACAATAAATCCATGATTTTAAATAAATATAGAAGCAGCAGTTAAATATGCCAGAATTTCCTCCTCCCCATACATTAGAATAACAGTTTACTTGTCTGTCAGAAACCCTGAGCGTTCTACAGGGCTTTTTGATTTTTCCAAGATTTGGCACTCAGGACACTGGTCAGACCTGCCATCTTTGCAGACGGACTATGCGCCTTGGGATACCCAGTTTCCTTCTCCTCCCACATTTGCATCTGACAGAACACTTTCAGCAGTGATAGGAAATCCTTGCTGAAATCCTGCCATGTTCTGAGGAACACTTTTAGAAGTCAGTGGTAAATACTTCCCTATTTTTAATAGATGTTTGCTTACTTTAAAGTCAACCTTAAAAGAAATGTGAAGACAGTGTGAAATAATTTTTAGTCTCTACATTTGTTACCAAATTAACTTGTTTCTTTTACATTTACATTCATTTACATTAACACCCTATACAATATTTAAACTAATTTCTGTGACTGAAATTTCTGTGACTTTTACATTTACATTCATTTACATTGTTTAACACCCTATACAATATTTAAAATAATTTCCCACCTGCAGTGTTAATATTCCACAGAATGAATGAAGTGCTAAAGAATCAAAATTTCCTGAGGGAAAATAAGCATGATAATATTATCTGGTATTCGGTTTGTTTGGCTAATAACAACAATAGCAACACACTAACCTGGTTGATCACTGTCTGTTCCTACTCTTGCAGGACTTGGTGCCATAGGTAGTGGTCGAACCGGACGAGGCTTTGGAGTAGGGGGAGAAATTTTTTTCCTTCCAATATATTCTACGTAAGTTCCTGGGAAGTCTCCCCTTTCCCCAGTCATTTCGTTATAGCCATTCAACCAACCAATTTCCTCGGGTTTTCCTTCTTCTCCATCACTGAATCCAAGAGCAACTAAAGTACCTTTATTCACAGTTAAAATATCTCCCAAATGTAAGTCAATGTCTTCTTCTCGTTCTTTTTTGTAATCATATAAAGCTTTGTACTGGTATCCTTCTGCACTCATTTTGCCAATTTTTTTAGCACAATTATTTTAATGAACAGCAACCCAGTGCTACTTGGATATATTGTATATACAATTAAAGGAGTTTTAAACGGCAATATACGAGTTATGAGGACTGTAACTCAAATATGAAAAAGGCACCACAGCCTGTGGTTGTACGTTGATATTATTTTTGCTTCTTTATATTTAGATCATGAGAAATTGTGATTAAGATTCCTAGTTAATTCTTTTTCAGATCTGTTCGGCACTTGTTGGCAGAATTTTCAAGGTGGGATGAATATTACTTTTTGCTGAACCTCCTTCTGATGGATTTCCCATAATGTTCACTTGTCTTAAAACTTTTGTTGTAGAGTTCTGCACACATGCTTTACCTATGGAGAAAAAACAGTGAGACACAATATCAGTGCAATTATTCAAGCATTATTGATGGTCCTCCAAATGCTCATACACCAGAGCTTTCCAAACTTTTCATGTTGGTGACACACTTTTTAGACATGCATCATTTTGGGACACACTCTTACAGCAGGGCATCATTTCGCGACACACTCTTACAGCAGGGCACAAGGCAGGCACTAGGACCTGATCACAGCAGGTTTGGAGGCAGCAAGGCACAAGGCAGGCACTAGGACCTGCGTGGAATCCTGGCAGGGCTCGGAGGCAGCAGCAGCCGCGACACACCCAGACACTGCAGCCGACACACTAATGTGTCCCAACACACAGTTTGGAAAGCTCTGTCATACACTATAAATCTCAACATTCCTGACTCATGGATATGCAGGATAGGGCTGATAGGAATTGG
This sequence comes from Charina bottae, assembly GCA_023362775.1. NCBI lineage: Eukaryota > Metazoa > Chordata > Lepidosauria > Squamata > Charinaidae > Charina > Charina bottae. The sequence continues at coordinate 3,646,614 of JALMGJ010000012.1, forward strand.
AGTATAACAATACTTGGATGGCTACAGATTGGCAGCTTTTGTTCAAAGTAACTTTTACAAAAATAAAGCATCACCATGGATCAAAACGGAGGATAAAATTCTGATTTTTTTTTCAAAGTTTGCATACAAAAACTCCAGAGGGTCAATTAAATCAGAAAAGGATCCTTTTGATTGTAAACCAGAGAGGAAAGAAATTCTCTCTTCTGCTTTGAACACTAATGTGTGTCTGCTGACATCTCCCTTGACGATAGGCTGTTTTAAATATTTTTAATAAATAGGTATGTAATTGAGTAGCAAATACGCTACAAAACATCCTCAAGCTAACCTGTCTTTTCCAACAATGCATCTGGATCCATGTAGACCCCAGAGGGATTCTTAGAAAATAAAATGGTGCATGGCTTGAGACCAATACATCCCACTTTTGCCCACTTGCCAGAAAAAAAAAAGGCAAAAGAAAGCTTAGATAGGAGAGACCAACTTATGTCTTCAGGTGACTGGGTCTTCTGTAACTAGATATATCATCATGGCAGCCCTTTTTTAAGAATGCCCATAATGAGCTCTCAAAATTGCACATGTGCCCATCGCCCCCCCCCCCAAGTTTGGGGAGCCTTGTTCTACTGCATATCAACACCTTACATCCTCTGGTGTACCATCTAGTCTTGAATTAAGACAAACCTCAAGCTATCCTATGAGCAAAAATGAACAAAATCGTAACTAGGAAGCCACCCTAATCTGAGCATGTAAGATTATCTTTTAATGCCCAAGATGCTATTGTATCTATTCAATGCAATTCTCCTCTCAAACTACAGAGCCTCTTGTCCCCCACTTCATGCAACTTATAGCAGCAGCATAATGATATGGCTAATCAGCTTCCCTGACCAGAACTTAGCAGCAAATCACTGACCTCCTGATTTTACATAGCCAAATTCATTTCCTAGGCTAGGACTTAGGCAGAAACCTCACAGACAATATGTAGCTAGAGAAGGACCTTTATAGAAACAAGAATGAAGCCAAACAAACCAGATGATTGGTGTCTAACTGCCTTTTATAGTCACAGTGGTTCAAACCTGCAGCTTCTTGTTCCCAATTTTCCCACAAGCTAACAGATCCTTTGGGCAGTGTTGGTGGCAATGAAGCTGAGCTGTTGGAGTGTGTTCACAAAGATGTCAATGTGGACTAAGAACCACAGGCTGTCCACTTATTTCTCAACCTGAAAACCCCAACCTTCCCCCATGATTATACAATGGTGGCTTCATCTTATCTGCAGCCATGATTTAAAAAGCCGTCTCTCATCACTTTGCATACTGGAATAAAAGTAGTTCTCAGCTACCCTGAATCCAATATTTTCCCACCAGAGTTTCAAGCTATGTAAAATCTATAACCTTTTGCTGACCATTGGTAGGCAAGGTCGGGTGATCTATTGCAGCTATGGCAGGAAATGTATTCTGCACAAGTTTGGAGCTATGGACACCAGTCAGTCTTTGTGCAGCCACACATCTCCCAAAACGTTAGGGCTTATTTGTGTTTTCATCTGTCACCTACCCCTTACCCCACACACTCAGTTTTTTAAATCAACCATTCTCTGGGCTTCCAAAGTGATAGAGGAGCACAGACCTCTACCCTTCTATCTGGAGAAGAAGAGAGGGCAAGCTTGGACAACTTTTAAATAGCATCAGTGAGGAACCTTTACGTTTAGATGCAGCCCACCCACTCTCCCTCAATATCCTAAAATAATGGGAAATGTTGAATCGAGTTTTGCCAGATTATCTGCCAGTTTTCTGTAGTGTATTTGTCAGTTTCAGTTACTTTCCCCACTGAAATAAGGGACAAGCAGCTGGTTAGTTTCAATTATTTAGCTGCAGAGCGCTTCAGTAGTTGCACAATCAGGACAGGGTCTGTTTCCCTTCTCTCTAAGACTATTTCAACCCTTGTGTCTTCGTGCCTGTCTCTGATTATGCTCTCCAAATTAGAATATTTTGGCACTGCTCAGTTAATGAGGATACTGTGTCTTTCAGCTAAATCTCCTTTGTATTTTGATGTCTGTCTGTGTCTGTCTGTCTGTCTGTCAGATAGATAGAGTGATTGATTGATTGATTGATTGATTGATTGATTGACTGATTGATTTCGCCACCCAGAGTCCACTGGAGATGGGCGGCCTATAAATTTAAGTAAATAAATAATATACTCTCCAGTGACTTATACGCTCAAGCTTGGTGATGCATGATTAGACCTCTGTCCTTTCCTTGCATAACTTTTTGGGCTGGTGGGCGTGAGGAAGGGGAATGTCCACGAGTTCAGGCTCTCCCCTTTGGCAGGTGGAATCTCGACCCTGGCCTGGCAACTTCCTGGTTTCCTATCCATGGGATCCAGCTCACCTACTGAAATGCAACTTAAGAGATTGAGGACAAAGGTATACTTGAGCCATCTATAGCCTGGTTCTCTCTCTTCTTCTACTTATGTCTGCATTTACATTTCTGATTTTAAAAAAATCAGACGCAGTCCTTAGCCATTTTGAAACCAGCATGGAGCTGGTATGTTTCTTCTTTTACCCTCTTCCACCCCCTTTGGTTGATTCAACTTCCTAAAACAGGTTAACAAATGCATATTTTCTTTTGTATTGACTCCCTCTCCTTTGGTAATTTACTTTTGGATTTTCTGTACACCTGTCTACTAATAAAATGTGGAATAAAGCACACAAAAATTAGAATATGTTTGACACTGCTCAGTCAATTTTTAAATTTTTGTTAAGTACATATTTATAATAGGGAACCTTCTTCCCAATTGTTTCTTCATTTTATATAATTTTAAATTTAAATGTAGCCTAGAGAAGCCAATAACTTGTGAAATTGCAGAATTATAAAACAATGCCAGCTCCACCTCACTCATTCTGATTGGTGGATGTTTTCCACTGGCTGGTGAGATGTTGAAGAGAAATGGCAATGAAACCAGAGGAGGAAACCAACCAATCTGCTTATAACATTAGGCACATTTGCAGATTTGGGCAATGAAATTCAGCAGGGAATGGCTACAGAGGCAGGACAAGGACTGACAATGAAGACAACATATTTTATGATGGTGTTATTTTGTGCTGACACAAGGAGGTGCGGGCAGCACTTTAAGTCAACAGGGACAAAATGGTACCTACTTTGTGTCTTCTTCAGGGAATTAGAAAAAAATGTTCTTCTCTTAAGCCATGAAATTGTCAATGCCAACAATTCTCTAAATGCAGGCACCCTCTCCACCCAGAATTGGCCAATGCCAAAAAACAAACACACAACTTTATCAGTCTATTCTTACTCTTAATCAATACAATATGGCTACAGTAATTCATACCTTAATTGGTCACCAGTGTTTGAGCATCAAATTGATAAAGCCAACATTTCTCCTTTTGCCTATACATGCAAGAACAATACACAGTGAGATAACCTTTTGCATTTTATCATACTGAATACAGTTGCAATCAAAATTGTTCAACCCCCATTGCAAATCAGGTTTATTGTCAAAATTTACAGACTTTCCGCTGTTTCCAATGAACAAATCAAACAAAGGCAATTGAAATAGCTCAACACAACAAATGCTTCAAGTGGTTTCCCCAAATTCAACTGGAAATGCAACTTATAATGACTTCTCCAGTCTCAAAATTATTCAACCCCCTAAATATAATCTGTCACAACAGCACACATGCTGTACAGTATGCAAAACAGGTGTTGTCTCAAGCACACCTGATGCAACTAATCAAGGGCTTCATTAGTTGCACCAGGTGTGCTTGAGCTGGAACACATGAAATGCCTGAACTGGCTAGGGGTTTGTTGAGTGTCACGTTTGACTGCATGTTAGAAATATGGCTAAGTCAAAAGAATGGTCCAAAAAGGGGAGAGAAGAGATCATCGCCCTTCACAAACAAGGAACAGGATACAAAAAGATAGCGAAGGCACTGAATGTACCTAGACACCCCGTTGGAAGCATAATTCGCAAGTTCAAAGTTACAGGAACAGTGGTTACACTACCTGGACGGGGCAGAAAAAGGAAGCTGTCAATGGCTGCAACCAGATTTCTGAGAAGGCAGGTTGAGAGAAACCCTCAAGTGACTGCAAAAGACCTGCAGCAAGACTTGGTGGCAACAGGCACCGAGGTTTCAGTGAGCACAGTAAGGCATGTACTAAACACAGAAGGTGTCCATGCCAGAACTCCAAGACATACACCACTACTGACCCAAAAGCACAAGAAAAGTTGGCTCCAATATGATCACAATCATATAAATAAGCCACAGAAGTTTTGGGATTCTGTTCTGTGGAGCGATGAAACAAAACTGGAACTTTTTGGCCCGATGGATCAGCGGTATGTCTGGAGGACGAAAAATGAAGCATACGCTGAAAAGAACACTCTGCCTACAGTTAAACATGGTGGTGGCTCGGTGATGCTCTGGGGCTGCTTTGCATCCTCTGGCACTGGAAACCTGCAGCGTGTGGAAGGCAAGATGGATTCATTGAAGTATCAGGAAATCCTAGGAGAAAACGTCATGCCGTCTGTAAGGAAGCTGAAGCTTGGGCGTCATTGGACCTTCCAACAGGACAATGATCCCAAGCATACCTCAAATTCCACTAAGGCTTGGATGCAGAAGTAGTCCTGGAAGATTCTACAGTGGCCATCACAGTCACCTGACTTGAACCCCATAGAAAATCTCTGATGGGATTTGAAGAAGGCGGTTGCAGCACACATACCCAAGAATCTTACTGAACTGGAGGCCATTGCTCATGAGGAATGGGCTAAGATTCCTCAGGAATGCTGCCAGAAGCTGGTGTCTGGCTATGCATCTCGTTTGCAGCAGGTCATAACAGCAGAAGGGTGCTCTACTAAGGACTGAAGATGCTTGCCATGAAGGGGTTGAATAATTTTGAGACTGGAGAAGTCATTATACGTTGCATTTTCAGTTGAATTTGGGGAAACCACTTGAAGCATTTGTTGTGTTGAGCTATTTCAATTGCTTTTGTTTGATTTGTTCATTGCAAACAGCTGAAAGTCTGTAAATTTTGACAATAAACCTGATTTGCAATGGGGGTTGAATAATTTCAATTGCAACTGTAGCTTTCATATTTTTATCGCACTCTAACAATGAAAATATTGCAATATACTTTCTTGTCAAATTTCACTACTATTGCTAGGGCCTTTGTCTTAAACATCTGCTATATTCCTATGATTCAGTATTCTTTTCTCTGGCAATCTATTTTCCCCAAAGCTACAGACAAGTGAGCAAAACCAGTGAAATGATAGTTCTTTCTTTTCTGGATCAGGATAACAGATTTAACATTTGGCATCCTTCCAAACAAATATGTCCTATTGCTTTGGGATGGATCTTTTGAGAAGCAGCATGGTTCCCATACAACCTGTTCTTAGATGAAGCCATGTTCCTCCCTATCTTCATTTTTTATTTTCATTTGCTATATATCTATCCATCCACTTACCCACTCAGCCACCCACTCGTACATCCACACCGTCATATGCACACAGAGATACCCATCCATACCTACAAAGAAGTAGTATTTGGAGAGTTTTGGGGTGAATCTTTTAAAACCCACTGGTTTGGTTATGGAATAATGAAAAAAGTTATCGACCAAATATAAGTTTAAAAAAATGCATACATATGTGCAAGCACAGACACACACAAATCATTTCTAAACAATGGGTTTCTTATAAAAATGTATTACTTCACTTGTACTGCAGCAAGCAAAAATGAAAATTCAAATCAAAATCTGTTGCATTGGAGAAAAAAGTAAATAAAGCCAGGAAAGACAAATAAAGGAAGTCATGGAGGCTTCTTTCTCATACAAATACTGTGACCAAACACAGACGAAAAATTTAATCAGCATGTCATAGGCAAACAAACATAAAAACAAAACAAAATTATTTTTAATGGAGAAAAGGTCTATGGACATTTCGTTCATAGTATCATAAATGGTTTACAGGTATCTGAATATTGCAAAGTCCAACACTGCTTTTGACACTTTTTGACATTAAGGCACACTGTGAAAATCGGTAATTAGTTGTTTATCACTGACTCATAAGCAACAGCAATGATACAGACAGAACAGCGAGCAAACTCTGGAGATAAATTTCTGCAAGGCAGCATAATTAATGTTTAGTGTAAATGTTTCTATAGTTTCAAGTACCTGTTCTGTGTCCCAGCAGGTGGCAGCACCTGGCTGATCTTACCTGGCTTAGAAGCTAAGCAGGGTTAGGCCTGGGATGGGGGACCCCCAGAGAGTGCTACACTAGACTGGGAGGTCAAAAAAACATTCCAAAGGGCTGCAATGGAATGTTATCAAGACATCTACCTGGATGCATCCATGAAATCCCTGGAGTCGAGCTCGACTCAAGGTAGATATTATCTTTTATGAACCTGCATTCATCAGTCATGCTAAAAGGGGAAATTAACATTAAGTTATAATCCACAGGTCAATCAGAATAGTTTTCAGTTGTTACCTCAAGAGCATGTGATTTGCAACTGCAATTCCTTCCTATGAGATCTATTTTATAAGAGATTAAAATTTCATGTTATGATCAACCTGCAACTCCAGTGAAATGCAGAGATTTGGGAAGAATGGGCAATCATTATTAGTTAACTTTCCCGTATTGCCACTTATCATCAAACTTTTTGTAAAACCCAAAAGAACTGCATTCACCATTTGGGTACAGTAGTTATATGCTGTTTATTTTTAATTTTTTTAAAAAATCTGCCTTTTATCTAGCAGCTCAAGGCAGCATACGTAGCACTTTCTCCTCCAATTTTCCTCAAAGCAGTTTGAGCTGGGAGAAAGTCAATGGCCCAAATATCAGAGTACTTCGGTACCAACCACCATCTATTTAACACAACTCAAAAGTCTCTTGCGGAAAACCAAGAGAAACAGGGCCTACCAAAACAAGTGTTATCTTGTATAGCAAAGGATCTTTCTTAAATGTGCCTATTCTCCTCCTTCTCTCATTCTTTTCCATACCTTACTGCAAAGTGACGTTCTCAATCTAAAGAAGTCGCCAGTAATTAATTATCCATATGACGGCCGACAGGAAGCTCTGGCGTGGGCTGGTCCATGAAGTCACGAAGAGTCGGAAGCGACTGAACGAATAAACAACAACAAATTGCATATTTTCTCTTCAATAGTACTTTCCCATTATTTTTCTATGCTTTCCAATTAAAAGAATTAGGATTCATTACTAAGATAAACTGAAGAGCCAGTTTGGTGTAGTGGTTAAGGCATCAGGCTAGAAACTGGGAGACCGTGAGTTCTAGTCCCACCTTAGGCACAAAGCCAGCTGGGTGACCTTGGGCCAGTCACTCTCTCTCAGCCCAGGAAGCAGGCAATGGCAAAAGACTTCTGAAAAACCTTGCCAAGAAAACTGCAAAAACTTGTCCAGGCAGTCTCCAAGAATCAGACATGAGTGAATGGATTAAAAAAAATTAAGATAAATTCTGCCCACTTCCAGACGCTGCCTGAGTCAAGAGTATTTTGTTTAGAGACTTAGGCATAAGGGCAAACTGTGTACCAAAAGAACTTATCATGCCACTGCTTATTTTAGAACTTCCACACTAAACAACAAAAATCGGAAACAAGAGGGGAGAATGCTTAAGTATTAATTAAATTGTTCTGAAGTCATTTTAAGTACACTGTTTTCCTTCCTAACTCCTGCAACAAACAAGAAAATATTCTTAAATACACCTTGCCTTGGGATGTTGGAACACTGCCAACATTCAACTTAATATGCGTACACTATGTACCAGAAAATTAACACTTGCCCAAATATTCCAAATGCTTTGAAATATTTATTATCTTGTTGAGAAATAGCTTTAAGTTCAATAAGGGTGTCAGGAAGAATTCTTGGTTTATTTTTGTTGTCGTATGTATTCTGATAGTCAAATAGTGTTATCATCTGATTACTTAGTTTTTGTCCCCTGCTGCACTTCAGCCCCCACATATTAAAATGTAAAAGAGATTATTATAATCTAAACAAGGTTTAGCAGAAACTCCCTTACCCATCAAGATTTATGATATATAACATGGAATAATATAATATTTTACTTTTTTAGGAGCTCCTGCACTAGCTCCAGCTCTTGCCAACCTAGCAATTCGAAAGCATGCAAATGCAAGTAGATTAATAGGTACCACTTTGGTGGGTAGGTAACAGCGTTCCGCGCGTGTCATGCGGCCACATGACTGCCGAAGCGTCTTCGGACAATGCTGGCTCTTTGGCTAACAAACGGAGATGAGCACCGGCCCCTAGAGTCGGACACGACTGCACAAATGTGCGGGGGGTACCTTTACCTTTTTTTTACTTCCTTACAATCAATCACCCATGGTAAATTTTAGTATGTTCCCCACCACAAAAGACCCATTTCCCTTTCTGCTATTTGCCCATGGAGGTTAGTAAAAGGGCCAAGTGGTTCTCTTGCCCAATTCCTCTCTGGTTGTTATGCCTTATTCCTATAGGCTTGTCTTTAGCACAGCGAGCAACTGGCCAGTTATCAGCTTTACAGCAGTCTCTCGCCTGCAGTCATCAGAGAAGTGACTTTCTCGTGACAAGCCCAATTATGTTCTTGAGCAAGAGTCTTAGTATGAATGTTCTGCTTCTGGAGGTATACTGAAGTACTCTGCCTAAGCACATTTGCATGACTTTATATTTAGAAAACAAAATCAGAAGTTTTTGAAAGAAGATACACAGACTGTCCTATTTAATCCAAAACTAAGCCATCGCCTATAGCTATGATTACATAAACTGTCTAGAACTGATTAATTATAGAAGTCTTTACACTGCTTATTCATATACATGAGTGCCAGATAATACACATAGCATTATGGATTTAGAATTGTCAAACAGAGAAACAGAACCTCCATTAAATGTATATCGCTCACATTTTATCTATCTCCAGTTAACGTGGTTTGTCCCTATCGGTTATTCAAAAAATACCAGAATGCAACTGAAGTCAAGAGAACACCACCAGATTAAGGTTGCAATCTTAATCTGTTTACCTGATTATAAATCCCAATGAACTCAGTCATATTTATTTCTGAAAAGACATGCACAAGATTGTATTGTAAGAACCACCACTCACACCAGGGAGATGTTATTAACTTATTTATTATATATACATTCAAACTATTTTCTTTTGGTTTTAATATTATGGATATCCCAAGTAGTTACTTCTACATCAGGGCTACTCAGATTATGAATTTGTAAACAATTTAGTAAATAACAGCTCAGTAACACAAACTATGTTAAAGTACTTGACTTCGCTTAAATATTTTTTTTCCAATTCATTATACAACACTTTGCATTTGCCATCTAGATAGCAAAAAAAAATCCATTTGCATTTCCAGTTGTCGCACCCATCCTACAACCTTTTCATATGACTGTGGTCATAATGTAATCTAACATAGCTTCCAAAGGTTTCCTGAGTCTGCAGTTCTTAGAAGATAACTGCAAACAGGAAAGTTATAATGAAAAATCAGCAACCAGAAGAAAAAAAATAATATCAACACAATGAACGTGTGCATAGGAAAGTGGATAGTTAATTGAAATTTAAAAGAATGATAAATAGTTGATAGATGCTAAAGATATCTCTGGACAACTATCATCCCAATTCTAAAAGAGTTAGTTAAACGTAACTCCTACTCAAGTCAATCTACTTTCATTTACATCAACATGTATTGGATTCAGAACTAAATTTTAATTACTTCTACAATAAAACAGAATACAATAATTATGAACCATATACTACTTATTTCATTCCAGTGAATTTTTTAAAAAAGTGTCACAAGGTAATTGTCTTGCTATTGGCTTTGGGTTAGGGTTAGGGTACCCTAACCCTACCATGAATCCTAGCAATCTGGATTAACAAGACAATTAATTCCTAGATAAGGTTGAAATCACCTTTCTAATTTTTAGTTTTTTCCAACTTAGCTTACAAATATTTTATTCCACAAACAGTCCTCACAAGATGTGCCATAGACATAGAGCCAAAGGTCTCCTAACAGCCAAAATTGTGAGAGGCCACTTGCTTTCCAAAGATTTTTGGAAAGAACTGGTATCACAACTCCTAGCCTCACAGTTGTCAGATACAATTTGCACATACAACTATTCCAATGGTTGGAAAGAAGAATTTGGCATTAAAAAACCCACCACACTTCCCTCCCTCCCTCCCATGCACTCAAATCCTTCAACCACTCATTTGTTCTTTCAGAACCAGACACTCTGATTTCCAAGAAAGTCACAATACTCTTAATAAGAGCTATTCTTTCCAAATGCCACCAATAAGCATCGAAACACAAAGCAATGTTCTCAGCAGCACAAGAAGTTCTCTTAACAGCTCACTGCTGTACACTTCTTCACTGAAATTTACACAAGCCTCCTAAAATATCACGGCTATTCATTCAACACATGGCACCTCAAATTGCACCAACACTTGGCAGCAATCAAATCTTTTGCACCACCCCCAAAACGTGAAGGTTATATTTCTATGCGATTTTAGTACCAAGCTTTATTTAGCATTCAGTAGTCTAGCACCTGGGTTTACAGCCCCTGCACGCTGTTTCTAGGCAAGGATCACTCACTTCTGGATTGCTTAAAAAAATAAAAATAAGCTAGCAATGAGTTTCCTCGCCACTGGAGCCTAGACAGGATGCGTTGGATGAAAAGCACGGGGAAGCGGCAGAGAATGTTAGAAGGGCAATTAATGTCGATCTTGAACTACAGAGCCACAAAGCCGAGGCGCTCAGGCATTTTATGGGACTGGACAGCCTTTCAGGAGTTCGCCTACCCGTGTTGCAATTCACGGCAAATTTGACTGCAGCCAGCACCATCATCTTCGATGGTCAGGGAAAGAACGTGTTGAATGTGGGCATTCCTGCAATATCCTCCCCCGCCCCCTCCGCTGCCAGCGCCGTCTGCCCGCAGTCTCCGGCAGTCCCGCGTGCCTGGGGTTACGAGCTGCCGCACGCAACCATTATGACGGCTGCTAAACGCCTAAGCGCATTTCCTACCAAACTGCCTCCGTGCCCGCGCCCACAGGGCCCGGGGCTGCACGGGCCCCCCATGCAGGTCGGGCCCCAGCGCTGCAGCGGCTGCCGAACTTCCTCTGCTCAGCAAAGCTCGCAGCGCGGGCGGGGAGAGGCAGGAATGGGAAGCTGCTTTCCACGCGCCGCGCTTGCAGCCCTGAGCCCGTCGCGGGGAAAAGAAGAAGCCCAGCCAGCAGCGAAGCCCGAGGCCTCGCGCGCGCCCCTTCCCGCCCCCGGGCTTGCAGGAGGCCTCGCTGCGCCGCACAGGATATCGCCCCGCCGTGCCGCGTCCCGAACCGGCGGGGCGGGCCCCCCTTGGAGTCGCCCTCGCTAGGCCGCCCAGGCACCCGGAGCACCCCCTCACCTTCGGCAGCCAGCTCTCCGGAGCCTGGCTCGCGCGCCTCCCGAGCGAGGCAGGGAAAGGAGACGAGTCCGCACAGCCCGCCTGCTCCGTCGCCACCGCTGCCGCAGCCGCGCCGCTCCCTCCCGCCGCCTCCGTCCAAGCCAGGCAGCCCGAGCCGCGCAAAGGCTGGCCGCCCTCCCAGCCCGCCGTTCGCTCCTCCTCCGCTCCCTCACCCCTGCCAACCCGCTCCGCGCCTTGGGGACCCAAGCGCCGCCTCCCCGCCTGGCTGGGCTGTCACGCTGCTGGCTGAGGAGCGGGCGAGCTGGTTGCTGGTGCCGGCTCGGAGCGCTCCGCCTGCTGCCCCCTCGCGCTGCAGCTCCATCCTCTTGGCGCGGGCGAGGCGGCGAAAAAGGGTCGCCCGTGGCCCCGGAGAGGAGCGCAGAGGAACGGGCCCGCCTGTCTCCCTCCCCCCGCGGGCCTTTCCTCACTTGCTTTTGGGGCTTGGAACGGAACTGGCCGCGGCGACGCCAGAGCCTCGGTTGCTTCATGCGGGGTTGCGCTGCAGCACCGTCCGCGCGGCGTCAGCTCTTCAGAGGAGTCGCCGGCTTTTTTCGGGCTGAGCGCCTGCGCCTGAAATTCCAAGACATGCAGACCCGTGCGCGCGCCCGCGCTCAGCTCCCTGCCTTAGCCCCATTTATTTAGCAGTAGGACCCGCGCGTTGCGATGTTGGTGTCTATGGCAGCATTTCTTCACATCTCCATGCCCAGGAAATCTGCACAGGCAAAGTTTGGTTACTGAAATAGGACACAAGGGGAGCTGGGCTAGGGAATAAATAGGGACGACCTGAACTTTCTTGTGTTGTGGAATTCCATTGGGTAACGATGGCCTATAGCTCTACAATCTGAGAAAACAGAAGACTATCTCAGAGTATAAAAGTGCAGTGTTCCAACATGAGAGAAAATCATTGAAATAAAATATATCTACAGCTGTATTGATTGTAAATTTTGAATTGCATCAGCTGGTTATGACTGAATATACACCCAAACAGCAGTAGGGTGTGTGCAATCCTGTGCATTTATGGGAGAATACCAAAAACATATTGCATTGAAATGCATTGTTTATAATGAGAAATGTGAACAATCTTGCAAAGGGATATTGCCTTTTAAACTGCTGTAGGAATGTGATCAGGAAAAAAAATCAGGCCTTCCTTGTTATTTTCCTCATTCTCGTACTTTCCTCATGCTAACCTATCACCTAACCCTAACCCGGATTAAATTTGGAAGCCTCATTCTTACCTTTCTCATTTACCAAATCCAAAAAAGGCCTGATTTTTTCCTGGCATTTTGCCAAGTAATGTCAGAGCTTTTGGTTTGGGGAAGAAAAAAAAACCAAGTTCCTGGAGCTGTGCTTGTTTGGGTTCATTCCTCCAATAAATTATTGCATATCTGGGAGGAAACCCTTTCATCAATTTGCTGGAGGATGAAGAGAGGTTACATTCCACCATTTAGGATGGGGAAACAGCTGGAGGGTAGCAGCAATGGTGGACAAGGGAGTTATTGACACAACCAGCACTCTGTTGCAGTGGCTCAGAGAAGAGAACATGTTGCGCTACCATTGAATGAAGTGCTGCCATCTCTGTCATGCTGCTAGGAAATACGCTGGTAGCCGCACTTGATAGGGAGGAAAAAGCTATTTTGGCATCCTCTCATTTTTTTCATGTTTATTCTCTGGTAGAAGAATCTCAGTGCTATGTACTATTAGTACACCTTTCCACTTGTGGAACTTGTTTGTTTGTTTCTCAATATTATTCTTAGGAAGAGGGCTTTGGATTAAAGATGAAATAGATATTTAAAATATGAAAACATGCCAATTTATGGTGAAATTCCAGGGATGTTTTCTTTATGATCAGGAATATGCATAAATCACCTATGTAAAAATTGTGAAGTTTTAAGCACTTACTGTAATATTTGAGTGTTTAAAGCAGAACATACAAATTTTTCTGATCTAGAATCATCTTTATTTCAAGTATGCATTTTGCAACTGCTATTAATTCTTCTTCACCACCATGGTGTGGCAGTTCTATAGGTTCAACACACCTAAATCACCTATGTAAAAATTGTGAAGAGACTAATCTACTTGAGGAGTACCATCCATTGCTGAAGGCCAGTAGTTTAAAGCAGATATTTGTCGGGTATATGGGTGCTTCTTAAAATCTTGACCTCAATGGAACAAATGAAAACAAGTCTTACAAAGAAAACTGGTTAATCTTAAAAGAAACCTCGTCCATAAAAACATGCAATAGTAAATGGCATACGCGCAATAATCCTAAAACATATGTACAACCCATATGCACATACAAGTAGACATGCAAAGAATCCAGATAACAGCCAGCCAGTTTTGTCTAGTGGTTAAGGTGCTGGGCTAGAAACCAGGAGACAGAGAGTTCTAGTCCCGCCTTAGGCATGAAAGCCGGCTGGGTGACCTTGGGCCAGTCCCTCTCTCTCAGCCCTAGGAAGGAGCCAATAGCAAACTAGGAGACAGAGTTCTAGTCCTGCCTTAGGCATGAAAGCCGTCTGGGTGACCTTGGGCCAGTCACTCTCTCTCTCAGTCCTAGGAAGGAGCCAATAGCAAACCAGGAGATGGAGTTCTAGTCCCGCCTTAGGCATGAAAGCCGGCTGGGTGACCTTGGGCCAGTCCCTCTCTCTCAGCCCAACTCACCTCACAGGGTTGTTGTTGTGGGGAAAATAGGAGGAGGAGGGAGTATTAGGTATGTTCGCCACCTTGAGTTATTTATAAAAATAATAAAGGCGGGATAAAAATTAAAACATTAAATTAAAAAATTAAAAATAAAGTAAAAATAACACCCCTGACCCAAACAACAGGCAACACTCACTCAACACACTAAAATAATACATTCATATATACCCATCATGCTACTGTATTCTCTTTTGTGATAAGCAACATTATGCAAAGTGCATAAAAGGAGTAGGAGGTAATAAGGGAAAGAAATTAAAAACGAAAGAAAATATTTACTAGGTCCAGTTAATACCAACATTATTCACTATACACTACCTCTCCATATTTTCTGTCCTTGGAGACCATTATTGTTTCCATTATAGCCAAACATCCTTTATTCTTTAAACTTCTCACCTCTCTTTTTGAAGACCTCATCAACTCCATCCAAACATGTCTTTTTTAGAATACCTTTCAGTCCTATACTCTTCATATATTTGTTTTGCCATTCCATCCTCATTCATTCTTTTTCTATGACCAAACCACCTCAACATATTTCTTTTAAATTCTTTACTCACTTTTGTATACTGTCCATATTTATTCATCTCCATTTATTCTTGATCTATTTTTGTTCTACCACATGCATACTTAAATAATAACTGCATTCAGCTTACTTTGATATTTCTCTGACAATCCACCTCTCATCAGCCTGTAACAAAGTTGGCAGAAGCATGCTTTTATGAACAGCCACTTTGCTTATTTTGACAGTCAACCTTCTCAACAAACTACATGCTACCCACTACCAGTCTATCTACATCTGAATATCTTAAAATATCTGAGTGTGTCAGTACATTGCATGTGCCTCCTTGAAGGTGGGATGTGAGCTGCAGTTTGTTGGCTTGCAAGAAAATATCCAGATAGAGATCCTAGCTTGTATAGAATAGGATGAACCTACTTGGGGTAAAAGTGGTCTTTGAATGTATTTGTGATCTACTGACCCAAACTGACTAGTATTGTATCTTATTAGCCTGGAATGCTGCATATGGCATAATTAAGATGAAGGCTGGTAAATTTATCATACTAAAAAAATCACACGAACACCCTAAAAACATAAAACACAACCAGATAATATGCAAATTTACTTGAAACCCCAGATGCCCTCACAAGAAAAAAAAAAGGAAGCTCATGACTTACTGAAAAACTCCAAAATGTACAAGGAAAAACCGCTAAAATGGGCAACATTCATACCAAAAATTCAGACAAACCACTTTTTAAAAAATCCAGTCAGCACAAATCCACAAATGGATAGGAGCCCAGCATGATCCTCTTTCCAAAACCACTTACTGGGTGTCTTACAGGTATCAGGTATCAGTTCGGAGGTTCGAGACCTGAGCGCCACGTGACGGAGTGAGCTCCCGCACTCGCCCCAGCTCTTGCCAACCTAGCAATTTGAAAGCATGCAAATGCAAGTAGATTAATAGGCACAACTTCGGTGGGAAGGTAACAGCGTTCTGCATGCGTCATGCCGGCCACATGACTGCGGAAGCGTCTTCGGACAACGCTGGCTCTTTGGCTAACAAACGGAGATGAGCACCGACCCCTAGAATCAGACACAACTGTGCGGGGGAACCTTTAAAAGGTAAAGGTACCCCCCGCACATTTGTGCAGTCGTGTCCGACTCTAGGGGCCGGTGCTCATCTCCGTTTGTTAGCCGAAGAGCCAGCGTTGTCCGAAGACGCTTCCACGGTCACGTGGCCGCATGACACACATGGAACGCTGTTACCATCCCACCGAAGTGGTACCTATTCATCTACTTGCATTTGCATGCTTTCGAGTTGGTAGGTTGGCAAGAGCTGGGGCGAGTGCGTGAGTTCACTCCGTCACGCAGCGCTAGGGTCTCAAACCTCCGAACTTGCGATCTTACGATCGACAAGCCTGGCGTCTTACCCGCTGAGCCACCACGCCCCTAGAGGGGGGAACCAGCGTTGTCCAAAGACGCTTCCACGGTACAGTATCTGCTGAATAAAAAATATTTTTTTCTATTGCAACATGTACATGTCATGTCTGATACATTACTAGACACAATTAGGCTTCCCTAACAGTATGATGCAACAGGCCAATTGCTTCCTAAAAACTGTCAGCTCTGCTTGGAAAGGTCTGTCGTACAAAATCTAAAAGCACTAGGTTTTTTGTCAAGTCTAGCATGAGTGATAGATGGCCAGACTTGTCAGGAACACTTAATTACAGCCTAGGCTTGACAAAGCACTAAAAGAAGCAGTTTTAAAAAATGAGCTGCAGCTCTCCCAGCAAAAATCTAGATGACCATTACAGGGCAGTATAGAGATGCACAAAACTCAGATTCTTTACTACCCTGGCTGGCTGGGGAATTCTTGGAGTTGAAGTCCACATGTCTTAAAGTTGCTAAGGTTGAGAAACACTGTGGATGGTTGCCTGGGATTTTGTAGCCCAGATCCAGCAGCCCTACTTTCAGAGGTAGGGATTTTTTTTTATGTAGCAAGGTGGTAGTTTACAAGTAAGTTATAGCATGGTTCTCAAAGTTTGCATTACCACAGCTCCCTAAACTGATAAATACAGTACATTCATGTGATCTCCAGCATGAATATAATGACTTCATTGGCGTTAGGGTTGGGCAAGAAATACGCCATATGCCACTTTTAATAATTATACTTTCATCTACCACAGAGAATTCTCAAGCAACTTGCACCGTCAAAATAAGGAGCAAAACCCTAAGTGACTTTTGACAGTGGATCAGCATAGAATATCTGTTCATGTCCCATTCAACAAAACCCACAACATGCTATCTTTTCACAATAAAGGTTTACTTATCTATTTTATCAGCATAGAACATGCTCAGAAATGAAAAAGTCCAATATTTCCAAAGGTTACTGCTTCTGAGCATTTTCCGCGCCGATAACTGGATATCTGAACCTTTATTAGCTGAATCGGTACAAGTATGAAATGCAATGACTACAAACTTTATCTGTAATTGTGACATCTGTGTTTATTTTTCAGCCATGTAAAATGGTGATAAGAGATTTGACTTATATATGACTAAAGGCTTTTGCTGCCAACAGAGTCACAATAAAACAAGAGCCACATTATCGGAGAGTTAATTAGGGTCTGTAGATGTTTGACAATCACAGAGACAAAAGTCTACTGTTTAGAGTTATCTGGGACAGAAGAAGCACTTTTATAAGCCTCTATACATAATCTGTTACAGAAACTATAAAGTGTGACCTTTATTTTAGGGGCGTGGTGGCTCAGTGGGTAAGACGCCAGGCTTGTCGATCGGAAGATCGCAAGTTTGGAGGTTCGAATCCCTAGCCCTGCGTGCAGAGTGAGATCCCGCACTAGCTCCACCTCTTGCCAACCTAGCAATTCGAAAGCATGCAAATGCAAGTAGATGAATAGGTACCACTTCGGTGGGTAGGTAACAGCGTTCCACGTCATGCAGCCACATGACCGTGGAAGCGTCTTCGGACAACGCTGGCTCTTCGGCTAACAAACGGAGATGAGCACCGGCCCCTAGAGTCAGACACGACTGCACAAATGTGCGGGGGGTACCTTTACCTTTTTTATACATAATCTGTTACAGAAACTATAAAGTGTGACCTAGCAGAGCCTCCCTAGAAATTGCAGTGTACTTTACGTCATTCTCCTGTCTTCTGTTATGGTTCAATTAAATGCTTAAAGCTGGGCATACAATGAAAGGAAGTCCCCCCCCCACAAGAATCATGTGGCAGATGGCAGGAAGATTTGGAGACTATTCCATTTTTTCCAGACTTATTGTCCAGATTCAAACACAATTTTATTTTGTTGTGTGTAAGATGATTTGTAGAGAGCCAGTTTGGTGTAGTGGTTAAGGCATCAGGCTAGAAAGCGGGAGACCTAGTTCTAGTCCCACTGTAGGCATGAAGCCAGATGGGTGACCTTGGGCCAGTCACTCTCTTTCAGCCCTAGGAAGCAGGCAATGGCAAACCACTTCTGAAAATCTTGCCACGAAAACTGCAGGGACTTGTCCGGGCAGTTGCCAGGAGTCAAAAACTGACTTGAAGGCACCAAAAAAAAAAAAAAAAAAAATTGTGGACACATAGTAAATAATGTACTGTATACCTAAGAATATAGTGTGTGCATTCATGAATTAATGACTTGCAGTTTTGTACTGTTGATTACTAAAGTCTTAAGGTTCTAATAAGCCCAAGAAATATTGTTGCCTAAGAAAGAGAACAAAACAACCGTTTATATTTCATTCCATGCACAAAAGGGGCCGGCAAGTGAATATGATTTCAACTTTGTAATGATGCAGAGTATTCTGCACATGTGAAAGCTCAGGTTAACTTTAGAGGTACAGAGTATCTCAGAGTGGCACCGATAGAATGAATGGGTGAGGTGCTTCTCTACAACAAGTGTAACTGGAAATTGTTGCCTCTCTCTGTCTAATGCAGTGTTTCTCAACCTTGGCAACTTGAAGATGTGTGGACTTCAACTCCCAGAATTCCCTAGCCAGCATGCAGGTTGAGAAACACTGGTCTAATGATTAGAGCCAGCCGACTGTATGACATAGGATGGATTCACTCTTCCTAAGTTTTATGTCTCCTCCATTCATAGCCCTTTGTTCCTAACAATTGAAGGTTGGGGAGACTTTTTGCAATCTCACTGAGAATGAAGTCAATTAATAGAAAGGGAATACAAAAATGTTTTTCCTAACTTGGGCACCTTCCAGAATTGTGGGTTTCAATTCCCAGAATTCTCAGCAATGGCCATTCTGGCTGGGGAATTTTGATCCAAACATCTGAAAGATGCCCAGATTTGGGATGACTGATGTGGAAAAAGAGGCAAAGAAGAAAAGCTGAATGAGATACTATTCATATTCAGTTACTCTAGAGGTCACTGATAGATAGTAACACCTTCATTTAACAGACCTTGATTTAATAAATTTCAGATTTAATGGACAAAATTTCAGACTTCACCTCCATTTAGCAGATGATCAGCACCATGTAGTGAAGAAAGTCTGGTAAATCCAAATTCAGTCCCAGACAACTGATTTAATTTAAATAATTATGAAATATAGATGTATACAAATGATATAAATTTGAATGTAATGGACATTCAGATTTAATGAGCACCCCTTCCTGCAAATGATTCACTTATCTGAGGTTTTACTGAATTAGTGATATCTACTATATGTGATCCCCTTCATGGATCACTGCCTTGTCGTGGCGAAGGGGCTTGCGTAACTCAATGAAGTCAGGTCAAGAAGGACAGGTCATGACGGAGAGTTCTGACAAAACGTGGTCCACTGGAGGAGGAAATGGCAACCCACTCCAGTATCCTTGCCAAGAAAACCCATGGACAGTATCAAAAGGCTAAAAGATATGACGCCAGAAGATGAGCCCCTCAGGTCAGAAGGTGTCCAAAATGCTACTGGGGAAGAGCAGAGGGCAATTCCTAGTAGCTCCAGAAAGAGTGAAGCGGCTGGGCCAAAGCCGAAAGGACGCTCAGTTGTGGATGTGTCTGGAAGTGGAAGGAAAGTCCGATGCTGTAAAGAACAATATTGCATAGGAACCTGGAATGTAAGATCTATGAATCAAGGTAAGCTTGATGTGATCAAACATGAGATGACAAGATTGAACATCGACACCTTGGGAATCAGTGGACTAAAATGGGCAGGAATGGGCGAATTTAATTCAGGTGACCATTATATATACTACTGTGGCCAAGAATCCCTTAGAAGAAATGGAGTAGCCCTCATAGTCAATAAAAGAGTGGGAAAGGCAGTACTGGTTAACAACAAAGCTAGCAGACAAGTCAGTATCCCAACTTTGCTATTTAAAATCCTAAAAGATGCTGCTGTTAAAGTGCTGCACTCAATATGCCAACAAATTTGGAAAACTCAACAGTGGCCACAGGATTGGAAAAGGTCAGTTTACGTTCCAATTCCAAAGAAGGGCAATGCCAAAGAATGTTCAAACTACCGTACAATTGCACTCATTTCACATGCTAGCAAGGTTATGCTCAAAATCCTACAAGCTAGGCTTCAGCAGTATGTGAACCGAGAACTACCAGAAGTGCAAGCTGGGTTTCGAAGAGGCAGAGGAACTAGAGATCAGATTGCCAACATTCGCTGGATCATGGAAAAAGCAAGAGAGTTCCAGAAAAACATCTACTTCTGCTTTATTGACTATGCTAAAGCCTTTGATTGTGTGGATCACAACAAACTGCGGCAAATTCTTAAAGAGATGGGAGTACCAGACCACCTTACCTGTCTCCTGAGAAACCTGTATGTGGGTCAAGAAGCAACAGTTAGAACTGGACATGGAACAACCAATTGGTTCAAAATTGGGGAAGGAGTACGACAAGGCTGTATATTATCACCCTGCTTATTTAACTTATATGCAGAATACATCATGAGAAATGCCGGGCTGGATGAATCACAAGCCGGAGTTAAGATTGCCAGGAGAAATATCAACAACCTCAGATATGCAGACGATACCACCCTAATGGCAGAAAGTGAAGAGGAACTAAAGAGCCTCTTGATGAGGGTGAAAGAGGAGAGTGCAAAAGCTGGCTTGAAACTCAACATTAAAAAAACTCAGATCATGGCATCTGGTCCCATCACTTCCTGGCAAATAGAAGGGGAAGAAATGGAAGCAGTGACAGATTTTATTTTCTTGGGCTCCAAGATCACCGCAGACGGTGACTGCAGCCATGAAATTAAAAGATGCTTGCTCCTCGGGAGGAAAGCTATGGAAAACCTAGACAGCATATTAAAAAGCAGAGACATCACCTTGCCAACAAAGGTCCATATAATTAAAGCTATGGTTTTCCCAGTAGTAATGTATGGCTGTGAGAGTTGGACCATAAGGAAGGCTGAGTGCCAAAGAATTGATGCTTTTGAACTGTGGTGCTGGAGAAGACTCTTAAGAGTCCCTTGGACTGCAAGGAGGTCAAATCAGTCAATCCTAAAGGAAATCAACCCTGACTGCTCATTGGAAGGACAGGTACTGAAGCTGAAGCTCAAATACTTTGGCCACCTAATGTGAAGAGAGGACTCACTAGAAAAGACCCTGATGCCAGGAAAGACTGAAGGCAAAAGGAAAAGGGGACGGCAGAGGATGAGATGGATAGATAGCATCACCGATGTAATGAACATGAATTTGAGTAAACTCCGGGAGACAGTGGAGGACAGGAAGGCCTGGTGTGCTATGGTCCATGAGGTCACAAAGAGTCGGACACGACTAAACAACTGAACAACAACAACTATATGTGATTAAGGGTACCACATCATCTTGTAAACTCAGAAGTTATAAAATAATGTTTCTAGCTACATCCAGAAATGTCTTTCTCTCTGTGTGTGTATACAAAACATGCAAATTACTAGATAGTGCATTTAGCAGTTACAGTTGTAAACAGGAAACACATGTACATGTGAAGCAAATATTTAAAGAAAAATATATTGCTATGAAATATTCCAAAGTGTTGATAAAAATTCTTCATTTGTTTATCATGATAACCGTCAAAATGGGATGACAGCATAACCACGATAGGATTAAGACAAAGTGATTAAATAGTGTCTGTTCAACATGACTGCTGTAATGTATAACTTATAAAGCCATCATTTTCAAGATAACTGAATACAGAATTCTGCTATGATGGTTTATTTCATTCTTTACTTGTCTTATTTTGAATGTATAAGGTGAGCAATACAGTCTTTTTGACAATAATATACTAAAGATAAATTCACATGTCACTCTCACCAAAACCTGATAGTCCAAGCAACTTGATGAGAATTGGAAAATAATCCAAGAATATTAAAATGCTTTAATCCATAAAGTATTGTCCTATACTGTCTACTTAGTAGTGTATTTGTAAACAAACCCAAGTATTGCAAAATGAATTTTGTTTCCATTGCTCCCTTGTCCCAAAGAGAGCCACCAAAGCCAGATAAACATAGCCCCAGAGTGTCTCAATACTCATCGAAGTGGGGAACATACAGTATAATTTGAGCATGTAAACTAAAAAGAAAAGGAAAAGCATTTTTTAAAAAAAATATCCAAATGTTGCCTAACTTAAGACTGTTCGTTGTTTGTTTTTTAATTGATAATAGTTGAACCAAGAGACAGGAGAGCTGGTCAAAAGCAGCTTTTATCCAATCTGCTAGTCATCTAAATATGCTGGACTTAATATTAGAGCTTTAGACTTAATATTAGAGAATTGTTATTCATTAAAGCTAAGTTGTTAGGATGAATGTGAAAAGAGACTGCCAAAGCCCAAGAAACAGAAGGAAGCAAACTTTATATCAGAACAAATGGTAGAAATTGCCGAAAAAAATAAAGAAAAAGGAGTAGCCAAAGCTAAGAAAGACAAGACCTCAGGAAAGGACCTAACAAAGAATTTCAGAGAGTCTAGAAGAGTGAAGAAGTAATATTACAAGGACATCCATAAAGACATTGAAAATGGAAACAGACATGGAAAACATGGAAAGTCCTCCAAAAGATCTCCAAACTCAGAATATGGTTCCACCCTCAAATTGGCATGCTAAAAGATGCCAATGGTCAGATAGTAATCTGAATCAAACTATCCTGAATCAAATCAAACATAGATGGAAGAAGTATACTGAAATTCTCTACATTAGGGTTGTCAACATCTAAAATACCTTAGAAGATAGTTCCTATTTAGAAGAACCTCTAGTATTAGAAATTATATTAGCATTCTGGTCATTACCATGTCAGACAGCTACAAGAATTGATGGATTAACTGCAGAAATATGACAAGTAATAGGAGAAGAATCAGTAAAGGTTCCAACCAAACAATGGCAAAAAATATGGAGAACAACACAGTGGTAACAGATTGGAAGAGGTCAGTCTACATACCAATACCAAAGAGGAGATTTATCAGAGTGTGCAAAGTATTATACAATATCCTTATTTTCACATACTAGAAAAATAATGCTTAGGATCATCCAATATGGATTAGAGCCCTACAGGGAAAGGGAGATGCCACATTATTCAAATTTGTTTTAGAAAAGGCCAAAGAACAAGAGACATTATTGCTGATGCATGTTGGATAATTGATATAGCCAAAGAATATCAAAAATAAGTCAACATGACTATGTGCTTCATTGGTTATAGAAAGGCCTTTGATTGTATTAACCATGTCAGGTTGTGGAATGTCCTTAGAAAAATGGGAATCCCAGAACAACTCATTGTCTTCATGAGAAATATATTGATTATGTGCCATCAAGTCGTTTTTGACTTCTAGCAATCACATAGATAGATTTTCTCCATTACGATCTAGCCCTAACCCATTCTTTCAAGTCTCCCAATGATGCACTCATCGCCACTGTAACTGAGTCCAGCCACTTTGCTGCTGGTCGTTCTCTTCTTCTCTGTCCTTCTACCTTTCCCAGCATATATACATAGGACAAAAAGTCACAGTCTGGATAGAATATGGTGAAACCGACTGGCTCCAGGTTGGCAAAGGAGTGAGACAAGGCTATATGCTCTCTCCTTATTTATTCAACTATATGCTAAATATATATTAAGGGAGGCTGGCTTGGAAGAAGATGAGTGTTGTTTTAAAACTGGAAGAAGAAACATCAATAACCTGCCTTTTGTTGATGATGCTACTTTGATAGCTGAAAATGGAAATTATCTGAAAGCTCTAGTAATAAAAATCAAGAAGCACAGTGACAACATGGCACTAAGATTAAATAGAATAAAGATCAAACTAATAACAACAGGTACTGTCTTACCTGTAAGGCAGAGCTTTCCAAACTTTTCATGTTGGTGACACACTTTTTAGACATGCATCATTTCGCGACACACTCTTACAGCAGGGCACAAGGCAGACACTAGGACCTGCTTTTGAACTTTGGTGTTAGAGAATATCAACTTGAGCATACTATGGATAGCTAAGGGGAAAAAAAACAAATGGATCATAAAACAATTCAGAGTTCTCACTTGAGGCACACATGACCAGGCTCAAATTATCATATTTTTGACACATTATGCGAAGACCTAGCTCTCTTGAAAAGTTTATAATGCTGGGCAAAATGGAAGGAAACAGAAGAAGTGGATGACTAGCAGCAAAGTGGATGGACTCAATTGTAGCAGTAATGAATGCACTGTTGGAAGACCAGAAAGGCCAGGCTGGGTACAGATCCTCCTGGAGAACCTCTAGCTGTGTGGTTGCTAAGAGTCAACATTGACTTGATGGTACATAATCACATATTAGAGGCATCCCAAGCAGAGTTACCTTGATGTGGACCTCATGTTCTGACTCTTTCAATAAGTTTCATGTCCTATACTTCATTTGAGAAAGATAATTCCTATCTTCATTGCCATATTTACTCCCACTTTGAGTCCTAACACATCACCACTGAACAACCCAAAACAAGCAAAATTATACTGTAGAGCCAATGTCAGAGTTCCAAGTAAGCTTGCATAAGCTTGCTCTTCCTATTACCCTAATCGTGTTTCTTTCTCCTAACAATTATATGCAAACATTTAGTAAAAAGTGTGAAAATGTAAAGTATTACTATACTAGCATTTCATTCAGTGTTACTGTACATTATGTAAAGGAACATGGTGGAGAAGTTTTTCGCTGAGATCAACAAACCACAAATATTTTGTTTTCTTTTTAATGATAAACTGGGAGTAAAATTATCCCCACGGTTCAGCTGTCATTTCACAATATCAGCAATGCACAGCATAACCAACTGATTTAATGCTTTTTAACACATACAAAGTAGTACAACTTCCCACCAGCTGCTTTTTATCAGTCAAGCCACAAAAACCGTAATAAAACAATAAAGAAAAACATGGAAATTGAAAGATAAGGCTGAAACTCTGTCCCTTACCTTTGATAAAGTTTCTTATTACTGACACACTGTACTGAGCTCCACGTACGTGTAAGTAAATGTTGCATGGATGCAGTCATGCCTTCGCTTTTTCATGTAGAAAGTACAAACTAGGGGTTATTGAAGGTAAACAGAGTAAGAGAAAAATGGGGGAAAGGGTTAAGTACTGTCTTTCTGTTACTAATAGTTGTATATAACCCTCATGCCTGTATTCCCTGTACCTGAGTAAATCATTTGTAAAACTGCAATATTTCATGCAATTTTCATTTCACCAATCTTAAGTTAGTTGTATTCTGTCTCCTCATCAGTTTTGCATTTCTGAAGTGTGCGTGTTTTGCTGTACATTTCCCCTAAAATATGTTATTCCCTAATAGAAACATTTTTGTAAACTTTCCTTAATGCCAACATGTTTTGCAAATAATTTCCCCATATCTTCTCCATGCAACCTTAATGTATACATTTTTTTTGTGAACCTTTAATCTATATACTTAGGTATGCATTCTTCAAGTTCTGAGCTGACTCACAAAATTTGTCATTCTGATTTTCAGATAGGTGCACAAAATGTAAATTGGAGAAGTTTGCATTAAAATGCTAATCGAACAAATGTTTTCCTCATCCCTACTGTTGCGCAACCTGCGTTTGTGAAATTATTTAAGGTTTAGTTCTACTTTTTTAGGAATTACTAGGTTGTAGAATATGAAGCTCTAAATATAAAAAGTGATATAATTATTGAAAAAACATTAGTGTCTCATTACTTGAAAGATTATTGTATTTGTTCTCAAGCACTGACTATTGGGAGTTGTTCTATTTTCCTGTTTCTTTCTCCCTTTCAGTCAGTAGACATGGACTCATGTGAAAGAGAAGGTCTGGCCTGAATCCTATGTGAAAATTCCCATTACATTTCTTCCCAGAGAAGCCTTCAACATCCATGGACTTTACAAAAATGTTTGTGATATGATTTCTGCCAAGAATGAAGCTGAAAATGGTTATGTTGGCAAAGAACATCAAATTCTAGTTGAGACTGATCATATTCCACTAGGTTTCTATATAATACACCTTCAAATGAAATTGACTATTCATTGTGCCAGCTCTTCCCAACCCCCAAGAATTCTGGGGGTTGTAATCCCAGCACTTCTGAAAGTTACCAGTTTAGGGAAAGTCACTTTATTCTAAATAAAAAATAATTTCTACATCAGGGATCAGAAGCACTGCAAGGTTAGAGTGATCTTCAGCTTCTGGGCTCTGGTCCCCTGGTTAGGCTTCAGTTGCTGCTCTTGCTATCCCTTCCTTGTCAGCTTATGGGAATGATGGTGGCAAAAACTGTGGGAGCAGCACTCTCCTCCTCTCCTTATAGAGCTGGATTATTGCCAAACAGTAGAAAGATTGCTCTTCTGGGCAGAGGCCGTAGCTACTTACCATAGTTCTTCCAGCATGAGACCTGACCTGACCTGATCAAACCCTTTGGGGTGCCTAACTTATGAGGACAGAAAATGTGAGAGTGATGCCCTCATTTGACACCCACCCAAAGGTAGCATCTGATTCATGCTGTTACTCTTAGACTTGGGCAAATACTGGTGCAGGCCATGGAGAAGAATTCAGGAACCAGGGTAGCTTTCTGGTGGACCTGAAGACAAAATTCTGTTCCAATGAAGTATAGAGCTACTTTAACCATTATAAAAGTGGGGTAGAAGAAATAACTTCTCTTTTGCTTACTCTCTTGGAGCAAGAAAATGTGTGTGTGTATTGTTTCCTGGTTGGATGGCAATCCTAGTGTCAAGAAACTGGTAAGGGTTGTTTTTCAGAGGATGGAAGCACTTGGCTACAGGTTTATTAGAATTTGTCTTTCCTAAAAGGCTTGTTTACACTTCTGTATAACATTTTTTTACTCCTACACTCCTGCACATTGTCTATCAGTTATTATTGTTGGAAATTGTTATCATGTATCGCATTCTCTCATAGAATGAGAGAATATGATCCTTCATAGTTGTATTTACGTTTTTATTTTAGTGTGTTGTTATACAAAAATTTATCAGGGCATCCGATTTTCAGAAGGATGGTCCAGAGAGCAGTACGATTTACAGTATCAAAAGCTTTAGTCAGATCAATAAATGCCATGTACAGAGGGCGGTTTTGCTCCTTGCATTTTTCTTGAAGCTGTCGTGCAGTGTTTGAAACAATGATCATCCAACATCAACTTCGCTGGACCGGCCATGTTGTTCGAATGCCTGACCATCGTCTTCCAAAGCAGCTACTTTACTCCCAACTTAAGAATGGAAAACGGAATATTGGTGGACAGCAAAAGAGATTCAAAGATACTCTCAAAGCTAATTTAAAAAAATGTAATATCAGCATTGAGAACTGGGAAGCCCTAACTCTTGAGCGTTTCAATTGGAGGTCATCCTTTATTAATGGCGCTATGGACTTTGAAGAAGCACGAGTACAGGGCGAAAAGGAGAAAAGAGCTAAAAGGAAGGCACGTCAGGCAAACCCTCATCATGACCGTCTCCCACCCGGAAACCTATGCCTTCATTGTGGGAGGTTGTGCGGATCCAGAATTGGCCTTTATAGCCACTTACGGATCCACCGTTAAAATTTTACCTTTGGAAGACAATCTTACTCGGCTACGAGTGATCGCCAATGAATGATACAAAAATGCATTGATCTACTAAGTAAAGTTTCAGTTTAAAGCTTTGAATCTCTTTTCTAAAGAACAAGTCATAAAGGAATGAAAACTTCAATGAAAACAACCCATCAACATGGATTTATTTAACTTTTATCTCACATCAGATTTTTTTTCTGCAAGTGCTATCATGGATGGCATTATTAATTCATCAATTTTATTTATATAATAGCTTAGATTGACTGTAATTATTCCTTTGGATTAGATGTTAAAGTTGTATATGTCCAAATCCAATTTTCACAAGAAGGCAAATATGAAGGAAAGACTAGTGTTTGCACCAACAAACATGATTATGCATTGATGTGCAAAATCATACAAGAATCTTGATTTTCAAGTGTTCTCAATCTGGAAGGAAAATAGGGACAAAAATAAGATAGTGGTTTCTACATATTTGAGAAACTACCTAGATTCACAGAAATCTATGAATTTTAGAGGAATACTATTTCATGGCAATGAAGGAATTTTGAACGAGAGATGAGTAAGTTAGCCATGAAGATTATTTTGAGCTTGACAACCAAAGGTGCCCATGGCATCTTTTGTTACGGAAATTATACCTAGTCCAGGAACCACCTCAGGCTGCAAATGTTGGAGTTGGGGATCGGCATTGGTTCTTTCTGAACATCCTTGCCATTCTCCTCACTTGGAGGATAGGAGATACAAAGTCTACCTTGCATCCCCTAAACTACCCTGGTGCCATTGTAAGACTCAACCCAGTTGTCTAGTGTAAGAAGGAAGCAGCACCGTTAGTCCTTTCCTTTAACCAGCAAAATGTCCTGGGAAAGAAAAAGCCATCTTTAAACTCAGAGTCATTTTGAAGAAGGTGACTCATTCCCTGTCAGGCTAACAAGAGAGAAAAGGTCTCTTCGCCAAAGAACGAAAGCAGCAGGAGTTTTGAGAACGAGAGAATCAGAAAGGGAATTGAGCAGCAGGCTGTAATCTCAACGCATCTGAGAGTGTTATGCAGTCTGCTTCCACCCAAGCTCAACCGTTTATTTGTAAAATATTGCAAAATACAGTTTGCCTCCAGTGCTCTCTCTTTCCACCAAAGCATTGCCCCAGAGTGTCTCAGCACTCATCGAGGTGGGGGACATGTAGTATGAGCACATAGACAAAAAAGAAAAGGTCTTTGAAAAAACGTTCCAAATGGTGTCTGACCAAAACTTGTTTGCTGTTTGTTTCTCTATCCATAGTAGTTGAACCAATGGAGAGGAGAAAGGGTCTGAAGCCCTTTGCCCCAACCTGGTGTTACGTGGGACTTTAACTTCCATAATGATAGGAGTTATGGGAACTGAAATCCACAAAATAACTTGCTGAAGCCCATTGATAGTTTCAAGTAATTATCTGTATGGAACAGGAAATTGGAGTTAAAGGGAAGTGTGCTGTGATCCTACCCCTCATTAGTCTACTGTGATGTTTCAGAAAGAGGGTGAGAATTTGAAACAAATGGCCTTGTGGCTATGAGACCAAAAGACTAAAAAGGCCCCATGGGACCATTTTCAATACTGTGACACACTTCTGCTGCTTCACTGCTGCACCTTGAGAGTGCCAAGGAAGTCACACATCTGAAGTACAGAGTCCTTGTCATGTGTAGTAGATAGATAGATAAACTTTATTCCGGTCATTGACCAATAAAATACATAAAACAAACAGAGTTATCCCCTTAGTATCAGTAACTGCTAACAACCATTTGTGGGTGAAGCTTACACGAAACATAGCAGAATTTTGCTACTTTCAGAGAGATACATTTATCTTTGTTGTTTAACAGAAAACGTAAGTAAAAATTACCAGAGTGACCCAGGAATTTAGACAAGGGGGGGGGGAAATCAGTTGGTGGCGAATGTCCCTATAAAACTGACAATACAAGAGAACATGGGCCGTGGTCTTTACAGCACCCGTGTCACAGGGGCAAAGATGGGTTTCATATGGTATTTTCTTATATTTCCCCTCCAAAACAGCTGTAGGGAGGGCATTCAGTCGGGCTAGTTGTAGGGCTCTCCTAAATTTGGGAACTATGATATAATATAAATATGGAACTGGTTTGGACAGTAAGATTTGATTATTGACAAATATATTACGAGTAAAAGCAGCAATTTCTGTTTGGCCTTCTATATCTAAGATCCTTTGCCTTACATGTGTAGTAGTATTCAGTATGTAGCACTAAAACACAGCATTTCAGGCTGAAGAGTGAAGGGGAAGGAAAAGTGCATCTATTTTTCCCAAACCTCCCTCCATGAGGCAGCAAGATATCCCATTTATGTGGCATGGTTCTTGTTTGACACTGTCTTCCATTAATCTCTATCCCAAAATAAGATCCCAACAGGATATACACATCTCACTAAGCCATGGTTTTCTTAACCACAGTGTACGAATAAACCACAATTGACTAAATTCATGCAACAGATGTTCATTTCAGAACCAAATTGATGGTTTAATCAAGTTTTCTCCAGTTTGGAAAAACTGGTTCTACAGATCCCATCCAGCATTGTTAGGGAGGTAGAAACAGAATAATTAAAGATTCCAAAGTCCTTTCAGGTGCATATTTCTTAGTGTTTTTAACAAATGGATACTTCTGCTAGAGCTGCAAGCTTTGAAAGATTGTTACAGAAACAGTGGCTAAAATGTATTTAATGAGATCAATAGTATTGCTCCTCTTTCTATTTCTAAGCTATAAACCCTCAAAGGAAAATGTGGTTTAATGTCTATCACAAATGGAGAAACATAAAAAGCACTAAAGAGGATTGCATGTGATGAGAAAAATGTGGGAACTGTCTTGCTGTTTAGTTTGAAGTTTATAGGAAGCTGTCTTATATTGGTTTAGACCAGGGGTTCCTAAACATTTTGCCATCACACCTCCTTTTTTTTTTAATCCATTCAATCGTGTCCAGTTCTTGAGACTGCCTGGACAAGTCCCTGCAGTTTTATTAGCAAAATTTTCAGAAGTGGTTTGCCACTGCCTCCTTCCCAGGGCTGAGAGAGAGTGACTGGCCCAAGGTCACCCAGCCGGCTTTGTGCCTAAGGCGGGATTAGAACTCACGGTCCCTTGGTTTCTAGCCTGATGCCTTAACCATTACATCAAACTGGCTCCCTTTAGTGTAATCTTAATATACACACCTCCCCTAAACACCAAAATGAACACAAATGAACAATGAAAACAATATAATGAAACTTTGGGAAAGGTGGATTTATTGAAACAATGTAACTACAGATAGTCCTCAGTTAATGACAGTAATTGGGTGTGGAATTTCTGTTGCTAAGAAACACAGTCATAAGGCGTGACGTCACATGACTGCGCTGCTTAGCAATGACAGTTCCGGCAGTTCCGGTTGCCAGCGTTAAGCGAATTGTTAAGCACGACATCACGTGGTCGCTATTTGTGAGCTCCTGCCTGCTTCCCCATTGACTTTGCTTGTCGGAAGCCAGCAGTGAAGGTTGCAAATGGTGATCACATGACTGTGGCATGCTGCAACATTGTAACTGAGTACCCGGATTGTGATCACATGACCGCAGGGATGCTGCAATGGCCGGAACTTCAAGGACCAGTTGTAAGTCCCCCTTGTTCAGCGCCATCATAAGTTTGAATGGTCACTGAACAAGTGGTCATTAAGGAGGAGCACCTGTAAAAGTTTCTTCACACTTCCCCTGGACTCTGTCTGCATCTCCCCAAGGGAGGTACACCTCACAGTTTGGGAAACCCTGGTTTAGACCAATGGCACTGTTGACACTGACTGCCAAAAATTCTTCAGAGTTTCAAACAATATTTTGTCCAATGCTATATAGAGAGTTTGGAGACTGAGCCTGGGACCTTCTACGCCAAAAACATCTGCTTTTCCACTAACCTCTTCAATTGTTTAAATTACCTTATTCCTCAGTAGTAGCTCAAATTATTCCTGCTCCACTTTCTCTCTTGATCTCATCCATTCATAGACTCATACAGCTGGCCAAGGCCTTCTGATTATCTAATTTGTTTCCTTTCCTGATTTGGGAAATACAGAGTTAGAGCATACAAATCTATTAATTAATTAATTAATTAATTAATTAATTAATTAATTATTATAGTGGCCCAACCTCTGCTTGGAGACTGCTCTCACATTACAGGAAATAATGGATTGCTAATTACAATTAAGATGCTTCTCCCAATGTTCAATTGAAATCTATCCTGCTGTAATTTAAACCCATTATATCATGGCAGGGAAGGGTTGAAGCTATATGTACTTTCAAAACTACGATCTTAGACATATTCAGATGTTATAACATACCTTTCCCAACCTGGTGTTTGTCATACTGGCTAGAAATTCTGGGAGTTGAAATGCAGCATATCAAGGGTCAAAGGAATCTGCACTACAGCACTCAAATAGTGATGATATGCCAAGTGTTTGATTTCACTCATGATGTAGAAAGAGCACATTCAGTCTTTCATTGCTTCTCAAGGAATTTCTTAGTCTTTGCCAGCTAACAGATAGTGCTGCATAAGCGTCTGGGGTCGGGTTAGACCCTAAGCAGGCTAGCAGTATCAGGAAGACCCTGACCTTCTTATAGGTCAGTCCCTCTTGACTCTGTTTTTCTTGCCTTCAGCTAATGTCCTCATCAACCTCCTTCTTGACCTCTGTACTACTTTTCTTCATTCGCTGCTGAAATGAGGGTAAACTCTCCTGACAAATAGTAATTTCACTCTGAAAACTAACAGCAAATGAATTCGGCCAACCTATCCACTCTGGGCCTATACACAAATGGATGACTGACTCTTGGAAATGTAGGCTGACCATATTTCCTTGAGACAAAAACGGGAGATTGGGATGGCAAAAATGGGACGGGGTTAAACTTATGTAATATTCCGTATTCATGAAAAAGTAAGACGATAAAAAAAGTTTTAAAGAGTTTTTAAGATCCATTTGCTGGTCCTTAAACAGATTACTGTATATATAAAAAGATTTTTGTTTTCATTAAAATGAAAAAGTTTTATTACATGAATATATTGAGCGGCGTGACACGGAGGGTTCCGGGCGGTTGGCTTGAAGGAACGGTGAGGCAGGATTCAGTTTGGCGAGGCGACAGACGGTGGAGGAAGCGCAGGGCAACGGAGTCGGAAGGCGGGTGGAATCGGCAAGGCAGGGAAGGCACAGGAAGGCAGGGTGTGGCGGCTGGCTGGATCGGTGAGGCTGGGTCAGGATCAGCGACAGGTAGAGAAGGCTCAGGAAGGCTGGGTACAGCGGAGGAGGGAAGAGGTTCTATGGCGCCTTCAAGTTTGAGTTCTGCAGAGGCTTCGGCTGGAGGCAAGAGACGAGGCTTGAAGCAGGAGTCTAGTGAATGGTTGTCCCCGACAACCTGTTCCTCCTTTGGACGTCCTTTTACATTCTTTTCTTCCCGCCGTTTTTGAATAGGAACCAACCAATTCGCTTTCCATTTGGCGCGTCTTGTTGCCCCTTTTCCCCTGGTGCTGATAGGCAGTAGCGGCTCCACCTTTTGATCACCGCCAATCAGCTGCTCCTGGTTTTCTCGCTGCAGGTTTCCCGCCAAATTAAACTCTGTTGCAATTTTCCAACCGAGCTCCCCCTCCCTCAACTCTGAGTCAGGCTCCATTCTGACATCACCAGTGACACGGTTTTTAAAAAAACAGGACAAAATTGACATTTATATTAAAATGGGACGGTCTGGAAATGTGAAAAAAGCGGTACTGTCCCATTTAAAACGGTACGTATGGTCAGCCTATCCTAATATTACATCCGCCCCATGATGCCATGGCCAAGGGCAAGAGGATGATGTCCTTCCATATCAGAAAATTCTTCCACCCATACAATTCTGAACTATTCCAGCACTCTGTGCTGGACCTACATGAAGTTGAGTCCAAAGGTTGCCTCAGGCAGCAGATGTTGGGGGTGTTGACGGGGGAGGAGAGAATGCAGCAATAGGGTATGGAAGGACAGAGCTTCAGTTTACATCATTAGCCTTGCACTCCCTGAACTAGCTTGCTTTTTCAGCGTATAATGGAAGATGTACTTTTTCTTGGTCAATTGTTGTATGTAAAATGTTTGTATGCATGTGTCTCCCTGTGCCATTTTTTAAATTTAGCTCGGACAACAAATTTCCCTGAGTCAGTTCTGCAAGCATCAGGTGTCTTTATAATTATGGATGCTCTTCTACATTGGCAGATGAATTATTTATCTTCTTTTAGTGAGAAGTAATGGCCAGATGTTTATGTTTTGCCTTTTTGGATACCAGGTAACTGCAAAAACAAGTCATGATTATACAGATGTATCTTCATTTTATGATTAGATGGATACCCTGTATAATAGATACATTTTGAAGCTAACCCAGATGTAAAAAATTTGAACCCAGAATAAGGATGCACCAAACCAATTACAATACTATCTGACTGCCCTACATACAGTATAATTATCCTACATCCTCCCCAACTTGGGATCCATCCCCCAGATTCATTTGCACCACCACACCTAGAGCTTCTCCTAACGTGGCTGTGAGTTGCAATCCCAACACAGGTTGGGGAGATCTATTTTCTAGAAAGCATGAATTAGAGCAGCCTGATCCACCATTTCTTCTCCAAATGTGTTGAGCTACAAGCCCCACAATCCCAAGGTAGCATGATTCCTGATCATGCCTGCAGGGAATTATGTGGGCTGAGACATAACACACTGCAATGTGCTCTACATGGGGCTACCCTTGAAGAGCACCCAGAAGCTTCAAGTGGTGCAGAATGTGGCAGTGTGGGCAGTTATGTGTGCCCCTAGGATGGCACACATTACACTTCTGCTCTGTGAGCTGCATTGGTTGCCACTTTGCCTCTGGGTTCAGTGCTGGTTTTGACCTTTAAAGCCATACCTGGCATGGGAACAGGTTATTTGAGGAATTGCCTCTTCCCAATTACATCTACCTGTCCCATCAGGTCTGGCAAGAGGGCTACGTTCCGGATCCTGTCTGCTTAAAGAGTTGCATCTGATGGGACCCAGGAGATGAGCCCTTTCTGCTGTCCCACCCTCTGGAACATCATTCCCCCCAAGATGAAGTTATCTCCATCCCTACCAGCCTTCTGGAAAATCCTTAAAACATGGTTTTTCCAGCAACCTTGGGAGTCCCATGGGAACAGGGAGCCCGCAAGATGGTTGTATTGGGTTTAGGATGTTGTCCATTCTCCCGCGGTCTTGGCTTTTATATACGTTTAATTGTTTTTAATATTTGTTCATATTTGTTTTTAACTGTCTGTTCTGTTGTATGTTGCCTAGAATCACATTTAGTGAGATGGGTGGCTATATACATTTGCTAAATAAATAAATAAACATACCACAAGGGAACCAGATGGAGGAATGCTGATCTGGAATGCTGATCTCTTAGCTGCTATTTCTTAGGGTCAGGCCCTTGGTTATTTTAGCCATTCAGTTCCTTCTATGAATGAAATCTAATTGAAAAACACCAGTGTAAATCAATACTTTTATGGTTGCGAACTACAATGGTGAGCATCTATCCTATCATCATCATCATCATCATCATCATCAGCAGCAGCAGCAGCAGCAGCAGCAGCAGCAGCAGCAGCAGCTGTGGGTTGAAAACAGTTGCTAGATATCAGTAACTGTTGACCACACAAGTAAGTCAAAGTTGGGCTGCAATTAATTTAGCTGTACTATTGAAACAGACTTGCCTCTGATCTCTCTCTCCCTCTGTCTGTCTTTTAATAAATAGTGTTAGACTATGAGTTTTTAAGTCCATTGCATCTAAATCATTCTATTTCTCCAAGCTCATGTTGCCAGAGAAAAGTCCCACATACAAAAGGTCCAATCATCTCCTGAGGAAGTGTCTTGATAGAGTTTTTCACCCAGATTGCTTACAGAGCTGTAAAAGTAATCTAAAATTTCATTTGTCAGTGGGAATCAGATCTGACTCTCCAGCTCAATGAAATCAAAGAATTTCCTAACATTTCAGCTTATTTGTAAAGACAGCTTTGAAAATGAATCCTCTCCAAATGCAGGCCAGTTGGTCAGCTGCAAACTTGGCACACCCATGAAGCATGTTTGCTGGGCTGTTTTCAGGAACACAATGTTCTTTTTCGCATCTAAGCACTGAGGAGAATGAAATCATGGCTCAGCCCAAGACATAGTTGGATCAACACAGAAAGATACAAAGTACAAAATGAAGGCAGGAAGGAATTATCAAAATGCTCGCCTTACATAGCAGTAGATCGGGGTGGGGAGAGAAAAATCTCATTTAAAAACCCACATGGGGAGTGAAGAATAAATACAAAGCTTTGTTTCAGTTTAGAATCCAATTGTTTGGGTTATTGTCTGAATTGGATCACACAAGGAGAATTCACTTGCAAAGCTTATGGAATCTGATCTTTCACTCCTTCCAGAAGGGATATCATGTATAATTCCTGGAGCAGGGAGGAAAACAAACAATAAACACCCACTTAACTTTGAAATCCTAATTATAAAATCAATTTTCAAAGGTGGAAGGATCCCATGAAATCAACATATTGAAAATCACCTCTAAATAAAATTGAAATATAAATATTAGAAACAACAAGCCCCGTCTTGTATTTGAAAGAATGCCTGAAATATCCTGTTGTCAAAAGGCCCAGTTTCTTCCTTTTGGGATATACCCCATAAGCAACATTGTTCAAAAGGCTACACTTTGGAGCTAATCCGGAGAGGAACAAGGAAACTTGGAAAAATGCACTTGAAGGCCTGGGTTCACATCTAATGCCAAGGCGTAGGGCTCTTCTTAAGGTGCCCTTCTCCAGTGTGGGAGCTGGCATCGAATTTGCTGCCTGCACTTCTGGTCCCTAATCTCCCTTGGCAGCGAAGCAGAATCAGGCTGCTCTCTGTATGAGACACGCGAGGGAAGAGGGGGAATGTCTCTTTGGGGTTAGATCTTTTGCTATCTGGACCAAGAGTAGTCACTCCGAGAGACTGGAGAATGGCACCAAAGGAGACATTCGTCCCACTTGTCTTCCCCGTTCTCTTGCCACCCGTGGCAAGAGAAGTAAAGGGGGGGGGGACACAGGGAGACAGTTCTGCTGCTGCCAATTCTCCAAACCTATGCAGTGATGATTAGGAGTAATCATTAGGATCTCCTAAACCATGGGAGGCAGTATATAGAAATCCAGTTGACATGATTCAAGCTACAGACATGGGAGGCAGTGTTTGACGCATGTTCAGTAGTCTACTGGAAGATTGCTGGACATGCAAAAATGTTCTCCCTAGGATGTTGGCATTGCAGCACCTAATCTGCACGAGGTAGGCAGCTCTACCATGAGAGGAACCAGCTGAAGCAGAGGAAGTGGTTCTTCAGCCACCATCCCATACAATAAGGAATGAGGGAAAGCGTATCTTTTTGGGAGAACTAATGGGAGAAATTGAAGGGAGGATGTGATAGTAATGGAAGGGATGTTTGACATAAACAATCAAGAGATAGGAGGGGAGTCTGTTGGTAGCTTACCTGATAAATGGCAGCTTAGTTTAGGTGGTAAGAAACCTGGGAAGAAATTATTCAGAACATTCAGAGAGACTCCACCTTAATGAACTCATTAAAAAATGAGGGTGAGAAATCCCTCTTGCAGTTTCCAAGATGTTCTGTTTACCCCTGATACTTGCATCAAAGGCACCTTACTGAAGAGTGTGTCATTTTTGCTTTCTTGATCTTGCCCAGCTTTGTGGGTCTTGACAATTGCAGCCCCAAAGGTCTACATTGCCTTTCTTTTCACCCACTTCTCTGACCACGTGTGGCCAGAGAAGCAGGGAGAGAATGATTCCTTTGATATTTCCACATTACTGCCTGGTAGTAAAGCTGCCAACTAAATACTATACTGCTTAAACCACAGATGGGAATATTATTTTAATGTGTGCCCAGTGGACCTCTGTACCTGCCCAGTCCCACCAATCAGGCGCTTCTATGCCTGCTCCAACAGGGCTGGGTGAGCAGCTTTATCATGGAGTAGCAGCTAAAGAGTCTTTGGACTTGGAGACCTATATATCTAAATAAATAACTGAAGAGTTGCTTCTTCCCCACTTCCCTTCTCCCAACAGTTCTCTGATCCCATGGAAGAACTCTGCAGAATAGGAGAACTAGTGGCTAAAGAGCTCCCTCCACCCACAGCCACATACTTCTCTTGGGGATCTGCTACCACATGCGGAGAGCTAGCCTGAGACGTAGAAGATAGGGTAAAGTTTGAGAGTTCTCACTCTCCCCCTGCAAAAAGCCAACTGGCCCTGAAAATAATGGTCCCAGGGACTGTAGGTGAGTCTGCATATCTACAGCAGCCTCAGGTGGCCAACAGGAGCAAGACTGCTTCCTGCCTCGACCTTGGCTTAGTGTTGCGTGAGAATCCGGTCACTATGGCTTGCCTGTGCTTTTAAAAACCCTGGCTTTATATTACTGTATGTGTGAGTCAAGATGAAGTGTCCCATCACAACCATCACTGAAAAATGAACAAGAGAATTCTATACTTGCATGGGATCCCATGAATTTTACCAAGTGCTTCCTAATCTCATTTAAAAAAAACCCATCACCTATTGCTTGACTATGCCATGAGAATTAAATACCCTTGACAATAAACAAAATAAGCTCCATCTAAAATTTAGTCCTGCTTATTAAAGTAGAAACAAAAAACTAAAAACCTGTAAATTCAAAATCCCAATTCCAGGATTTTTCTTTCTCTACCCACTCTTTCCCCAACCCAACTGTATATAAAACCACATGTCCTGAGCAAGTGTAATAGCCATCAGTTCTTTCAAACTAAATATGACAGTTAATGTCACAATGCCATAAGCAGCTGTGAAATCTAGATAAAACCCACCAATTGTCAAATGATGCCAATGTAGCATGCCAACATAATTATTCATATGTGCAAGCAATGTGTATATGAAGACACTGCCTAAGACTAGTGCTTCTGAAAATAAAACCTTTTTGACTTCAGACATTTTTGGCATGTCAAGATGAATGTTTTTATACTCAAGATGACTGTTTTACAGTTATGATACAAGCTACCATGCAGGAGTATTAGTCTACGTTCCTACAGAACTGCATCCCAGCTGGACCTATGGGTGATCTGCATTCAGATTGTTTGGGGTGGCTAATACTTAAAGGGAAACTCACGTGGGAAACAACCTTATCCTTCAGATGTGAAGGTACAGTACTGCATGTCCATCTCAACAGAAGTAGGCAGACCTACGTAAGGGCAACAAGTGGAGTAGAGTGAGGCCCAATTATTTCTCCCACAAAATATTTATTTTGAAAAGCCAGTTTGTGACCTGAAGTAAATACTGTAGAATTATAGCACAAAGCTAAAGTTTAAATGCAGGAGTTATATCTATAGAACATAATAGCTGGTCTGCAGGGAATAAATAATGCATTTCAAAACGTATGGTTGTTAACTATGCATATCCATGTCTCCTGCCACCCAAGAAGTACAAACCACAACATCAATGCACTTTCGTAAGCAGAGTGCTATTTCAACTAATTTGATAAATTCCTCTTTAAAGAAGGATATAATAAAACTGGATGTAAGTGCTTTAAAACATATACATTCTCAGGCTAACATGAAAGAAAAACAAGTGTTAAATTTTAGATGGCATTCTTTTTCTTTTTTTCTTTTCTAAGTTCATTTAAACTGTCAGACCTGGATGTCTCAGCTATTCCTTATAAATCTTTGTTTATAGCATTTAGATAAAATAGCTAAACCTGAGAATTTTCCTTTCCAGCTATTTGGTGTTTCGTTTGTTTTTGGTGCTTGGTGACCTTTCTAACCTTGATTCTATCAAAAACTGGGATAGATTTTTTTAAAAATAAAGAAAGGATTAATAAGATTATTTTAAACATTTAAAGAAGTGTAAATTAATCCAAGGCAACTGCAATTCTCACATAGATGTGAGTTGCTGAATCACTCACTGGTTGCCCTGGTAATATGTGTTCAGTTGAGGAAGAGATGTAATTTTGAGAGAAATCTAATTTTGTGTTTATTTACAGAGGCAACTTGTTTTGGTAAAAAGCCACATTCCTTTCAGAGTAAATCAGTGGTGGGCGGGGAAGAATCAAACATTGTATGGAGCAAAAGCCAAAAATGTGGATGACTTCTATCCACACTCTCCTTCTCCTTCTCCTTCTCCTTCTCCTTCTCCTTCTCCTTCTCCTTCTCCTTCTCCTTCTCCTTCTCCTTCTCCTTCTCCTTCCTGATATGCCCCCTTCCTTTTCTCTCTCCCTTGCATTCTTCCTTCTTTCCTTTTTCCCTTCCGAAGAAAAAAATACATGATTCCTTCCAGAGGTTTATATTGCTTGTCCACAAATAGCTTCTGAAATTAGGCAAAACAACCCTGTGCATTGTGCTGAAAGTGACTAACCAACTAGATTAGTCCAGGCTGAGTGTAGACTAGAACTTGCATATCTCTGTTTTTAGCCCAGTAGTCTAACCATTATAGGAGTAGTCTAACCATTACAATGACTGGTTTTGTGCGCTAATTTTTGCTGTAGGGATGCCCACAACATTAAGGAAATCCCTTTTTATTACGCAACTCTTAACCAACACTTAGATAAACAAGAAAGGGCATTGCATCAACATAACGAGAGCCAGATAACAACATGTCAATCATTTAGAAAACAATGCATAACAGCACAGTATACCCAATCACATACAAGGCTAGTAGGACAAGCAACTATACATTCCACAATTGACCAACAAACATCACTTCCCCAAGATGATTGCACTGAAGGTGTTACCTAGGCAGGTAATTTAACATCTGCCAATGGAAAACCAAACTCAGAGATCCCCTGCAACCTAACACTGCTGCCCTGAGATAGAGGCATTCTCTACCATCAAAATGTCTTTTGTTATTTCTGACATGGACTTATGAGTCAGTTATGATACATATTGGTAGGTAGCAGACTGGTTTAAGAATGAATAGATTGGACAACACTGGAAATATTGCCTCCTGAAAAATGAGTGCTGGTAAGGTGTTAATGAAGCATAACTCCAGTGTCATTTCCTAGAGTTGTTTTATTAACGCAATGTCAAATAAGGTTATATAAGGAATAATGTTTCAGACTTACTTAATCCAAGGAAAATCAGTTCTTGGAATAGTCCTTCTGGGATGACTAACATCTGATGAAGAAATCCCCCTTTGCCTAATTGATTTGGTAGTGTTTGTATTTATATTTTAAAATGCTAAGTTGATAATGAGAACTTTTCCAAGCATACCACAGTGGAAGTTTTATGTCTATAATGTTTAAATTTGATATGGGGAGTGCTTCAGCTTTTGTTACATTTAGATTGAAATAAATTACACAGATGAGAGGATTATAAAATCCAGTTTCCTAAGGTTCTGCTGGTGATAAGGAATCCATTTCAAGCAAATGTAATCAGCACTAGAAGAATATTACCCACAAAGAACACTTTCATCTAATGGGAAAAGTAATGTTGTTCATCGACTGTTGAACTTTTGGAAGATCAATACCTGCAGTTGTCATATCAGTATTATTGGAATACATATTCTCCAAAATCCCATGTGCAAAATATAGTATTTTGAAGGACAATCTCTTCCTCGGTGTATTGAGGTATTAGAGCAAAATAGTTCTGGAGATCATAGAAGTTCCCACTCGCATTCCAAATGAGGATTTATCCTACATTTATGTAAGAGTGTGTGTGTGTGTGTGTGTGTGTGTGTGTGTGTGTGTGTGTGTGTGTGTATTCATGTCAAATTCTATCTTAGGACAAGTTCTTCATAAATGCTTTTTCGACTTTATAGTATAAATGTAACTCTTTACTAACATAATTTAAAATATAACTTCAATCAATTGTTAAAAAAAACCCAAGCAAACAAAAGGTGTGGCAAAATAATTTTTAGAGATAAAACTGTGTCACAATGCTGCACAGCAGCAAAAATGTACAAAAAAATCACAAAAATAAAAAGGCGTTTGTCTAGTACTAAAAATGTAACCAGATGAATGCCAGGCAGTTCTCTGAATGGACTATTACACCTCAAAATATGAGGCTGTTTTCTACATAGCATTGTACTAACGGCGTGGAGCCTCTAAGTTCTGAATAGGTGTTTTCCAAATGGTTAATTAATTTATATATTTATTAGCAACATAATTCTTTTTCAAGGAGTTTCAGCAGCCTTGTTCTTTGAAAACAACGTATAACATTTATAGTTTCCATGGCATCATCCCAACAAATTCAGCTTCTACAAACCTTGAGATCTTGTTGGCCTTTAGACAGGGACAGGCTTTTGATATACTGCTGAACAGCAAGTTGCAAATGGAACAGCATGAAACATTATCTGCACCCAAATTTTGAAATATAGATGGATCCTAATGCGTTAGGATTTTCCTCCAAGATATAAAACAACCACATTCGTCATCTGAAAACCATTTAGCAAATAACGTAATATAAACCAATATTCTCTTCTTTTCAGACAGTGATGATAGTGCTGGCATTTATATCTTGCAAGTGTTAAAAGGGTAATAATAATCTGTTCTCCCCCCACCCCAGAAACTCCTTTGAGCACTTTGAGCATGGACAAGTTCTCTGGATCAAGTATGGTGACACAAGGTCAACCAGCTTAAGGAAAAGTTAACATTAGTGATTTATGAGAAATTAATAAAAAGCAATATGAAATGTTATTAAAATAAATCTGAAGGAATGTATTGTTGAAGGAATGCAGAGAGAGAAAAAAGACAGGCATAAGAAAATAATCTGAAAGACTTATGAAAAATATATTTTGACCAGTGGTTAGAAAATACATTTTTGACCATAAGAATAATGTGCATATATATGCCAGAGTTTTTCTGTTAGCCACCTCACTCCTGCTGTTCCTATTAAAGCTGTGGTTTCTTGAATTCATTCCAGAGGGATTACTTCAAAGCACAGCAGACTGACAGATGGGAATAGGCAAATTCCAATTGGAATTAGTGGGAAATGGGAGGTCTCCTTATCATGTCAGTAGCTAATGGCTTCCCCCTCCTCCTCCTTCACAAATATCAGAGGAGTATGGCCTGAATTGGGAAATTCAGAAAGGATATTGCCATAAAAATGGCTGCCTCCTTCCTAGGGGCTATCATTATGGGAGCCAGGTATTTAGTATATAAGTCATCCCCTTCCACTGCAGTTTTATGCAGATGATTCATCTAGCAGCATTTTTTAAAATAAGCCTTCTAATGAGAACACAGTGCTGAAAGCAGGCTTCAATCAACACAATATTTACATTTATATTACTAGAAAATAGGGCCATGCAAAGTATTTGAACTCATAAAGTGAGTTCGTGTGAACAAAGTACGATTTCTTGAAGCACTCAGCCAGTACTTCAATCCTCTGAAGAACCTGATGTGGCTTTTTGAAGGTTTTCTCAGGTCATCTCAACATGCTCATTCATGTACAGCTGCTTTGCTTCATTGGCAGTTCCAGAGGTTTTGTCTATTCTTGCATACTACTCTAATAGGATCTTCTCTGGATTTGCTTAGATAACACAATTGACAGGGCTACCTACAACCCTTACCTGCACCATGGGGAATAGAAGGCTTTCGGGGTTTTATAATGCATTTATCAACAGTTTCAAAAATCAATATTGTCTTGAAATCACCCCTATTGTAGCTTATTAGCAGAAATATTTTACAAACTACCAAACAAATATACTGTACAAAGATACATTGGGACAAATGCATGAATGATGTGAGTGTGAGAAATTTTAGAAATTTGTTTCTCTTTTTGTGATGGAAGGGTAGGCTGACCATACGTCCCGTTTTGAACGGGACAGTCCTGTTTTTTTAGCATTTTTCAACTGTCCCGCCGTTTTCATAAAAAATCTCAATTTTGTCCCATTTTTCAAACTCGGCGGGAATTGCACGGAAGGAGGATCTGAGCTAGAGCGTGGATCGGGGGGTGGGGTTTGCAGGCGGGAGCCAATCGCGTGGACTGGGGGCGGGGTTTGCAGATGGGAGCCAATCGTGTGGACTG
The DNA here is from genome assembly GCA_023362775.1 of Charina bottae. NCBI lineage: Eukaryota > Metazoa > Chordata > Lepidosauria > Squamata > Charinaidae > Charina > Charina bottae. Next base: position 3,690,246 of record JALMGJ010000012.1, read on the forward strand.
GGGGGGCGGGGTTTGCAGGCAGGAGCCAATTGCGTGGACCAGGGGTGAGGTTTGCAGGCGGGAGCCAATTGTGCGGACCGGGGGGCGGGAACCCCTGTCTTTTACATGAATACGGAATATTGCATAAGACCCCATCCTGTTTTGCCACCCTGAAATATGGTCAGCCTATGGAAGGGGAAAGACTTTATAAAAAATTCACACAGTGCTGGTTGCTCTGAAGGATGCACAGTCAGCAATTGATCAATTTGAAATGGAAAAACTGAGCACTAATTGGTTAACATTCTCTGCACTCAGCTGTTTGGCTAGTTTGGACTGAGTAGTGATTGGTTGAGAGTCTCTCTTCAAGCTCCAAACTTGCAATATGTAGACAATATTGAGTTGAAAATATTTAAAGTCTGCAGATGAGGAAAACATTGTGAACAAATTGCAGGTTGGTTAAACAGTGAATTGAGAATTATTAGCAAGTGGAAAGACTTTTATTGTGGTAGATCTCACTATTAATCCAAGTCTATGCATGACTAATCAGTACAGCTGTGCACACTTCCAAAATGATTCAGAAGCACTTTGAGACGCCATGCGAGTGCAACACTTCCCTGCTATTCATTAGCCTGACTTTTCTGGGGCTTCCAAATTTTAAAACACTCATTAAAATGAATGTGACTCTTAAAACAGAGGCACCTTTTTTTCAGGCTTGTAAACAAGCCTGGAAAATGTGAGGCTACTTTAATGAACAGCAGAGAGATGTAAGGTCTGACTGTCTTCTCCTGAAACATTTATGGTATACCTCTTCGGTAATTATACCTGCCTTCCATTTCCTATACTTGTCCCTTTTAACTCCTAGATCAGTTGAAATTTCCATTTGTATCCACAACTGTTTTCTAAGATGACTTCCATTTTTTTCCATTGGAAAGGTATGCAACTATATTTCCAGTATCTTTTTCTTCAGAAGTTCCCAAACTCCAGTCCAACACTTGACTTGAGAATTTCTGTCCATAAATTCACTTATTATTTCTAAGCTGATTCTTGTGGAATCTAGAACTTCAATTTCTCTTTCTGTAGTATCTTGAACCCCAAGATAACACAGTCACTTCCTCTCAAAGTTCCCACTTCAAGTTCTCTTCCCTATTGGCTAGAATCTTATATAGGAGAGACAATCCCGTTATTTCTACTTCAACCTTCTGGAAAATGAAATAGCAAGACCACTGAGGAATTTATGGGATCTTGCAGTCTTGGCTGAGTTGGTTTTCCAACTGATATCTGGGTTTTTGAACATTCCCATTACTACTGTGTTTCTCCTCCCTGAAAGTTTTGTAATCTGGTCCAGAAAGTCATTATGCAGATCTTATGCCTGGCTTGTGGTCTATAGCACATCCATATAATCTTTGTTGTTTTCCTATTCCTTCTTGTATTTAGATCCAAAATTTCTTCAGTGAAGCTAAACATCTGGCATATAGAATTATCAGCCAATCTTCTGTCTAGGCACTGACTAATCCCAAAGCTACTCAGCTTCAGAAAATCGCAGTGTCGTTTGCCTTCAGACAATAAATTCAGTCCCATTAAGATGCTTCCCTGATTTATCTGCTACTATGAGCTATTTAAAATTAAAGTATGAATCCTGAGAAGCATAAGGAGAGTTCCAGTGGAACAAAACAGCTCTCCTCCCCTCTCCATTTAAACTGCCTGCATGTTTCCAAAACCTATTCTTAAGGCTGAGAAGCAACCCCAAACTATCAGGGTTGTGGTGGTTGTACACTAAGTAGGAACTATCAACACAACTCAAGGAGATACTTTGCTTAAGCTTCATTCCTCTACTCCTAGCGTTAGGTCCTACAGCAGTGATGTGGCTCTCTGGTAAGAGTGAGAGATTTAGCCCTGTTCAGAAATTAAATCCCCACATCAGGAAGAAGCAATCTTTGGACCCAATGCATACATTGAGAATTTTGAGAGCACATGATAAATCAATCTCATACGTGTGCTTGTCTATGCTGTTTACCACCTCAGTTTGTCTTTTGAGAAGCAAAATGACACAGCACTAAAGAAAGTCCTGGTGGAAGCTATTCTCCAGAAAGTCCACAGGATCAGATGCTTTTTTCTGAATGACAAAATGAGTATTGCACTGCCATGATGCAAGCTCCACCTGTTTCATACTGTGTGTGATGTCAGGAATCAAGTTCAAAAGGAGATTGTGTCATGATGGTGCAATGATATTTATTTATTTAAACAATCTATATGCTGACTCATCTCACAAAACTGACTCTGGGCAGCCCCCCTTGACCCCCCTGTGGATAACTCTGCATCCCCCCTTCCATTTCTAAAAAACCCTAAATGGGATCCAGAGGCATTCTAACAAATAAAGATGGTACTAGAGGCTGGCGCTTTGCTTTGCAGCATGTCTGGTATCAGGAGAGATGATTTTTGACACATTGGCATCATGCTATCTACAGTATAACTTGCACATTCAAATAATTTGTGGGAGGGAACAAGGTATGTGTCTACTAGACCTTCTCCCAACATCCCCTTCTTCCCAGTTTCCCCCACTCCAATCATCTTTAGGGTTCAGTAGAATCATTTGTTGTTTATTTGTTCAGTCGCTTCCGACTCTTCGTGACTTCATGGACCAGCCCACGCCAGAGCTTCCTGTCAGCCGTCGCCATTCCCAGCTCCCCCACAGTCAAGACCGTCACCTCCAGAATATCATCCATCCATCTTGCCCTTGGTCGGCCCCTCTTCCTTTGGCCTTCCACTTTCCCTAGCATCAGCTTCTTCTCCAGGGTATCCTGTCTTCTCATTATGTGGCCAAAGTACTTCAGTTTTGCCTTTAATATCATTCTGTAATTGGGATTCCAATGGAGTAAAGTTACCAACTGCAGGAAGGATTTTAAAGACCTCCAGCCAAATCCATACAAATTTTCAACTATATTTATCCAACTGCATTCAAAATGTAAAGGGTTAGGTAGAGCAGGACAGGATTAGCTTGTACCATCCTTTTCCCTCCAGGAATGTAAAGAAAGTACAGAGGAATGGCTTTTGAAGCAGGCTAGTAATGTAGAGCCCTTGTGTGCATAATCCAAGCTGCAGCTCAAAGCAAATAATTTAGGCATTCTTTTATCTGCTTTCAGAGCCTGTAAAAAACATTGTCTTGGATTCAAAACATAATTCAAAGGAAAGTAACCTCTTAAATTCAAGCCCTTTGATTAAATGGCTGTAAACATGATTGCCCCAGCAACTTCATCAGGATTGTTCTGTCTTCCTGCAGTTTTGCAGCATAATTTTTTATAGCAGAACATTGCTCGTTAACTTTCTTGAATTCAAACCATGTTGTAGTGATTTGATTTAGGAAACCAACCCACAGAGCTTTCAGGCAATAACTAATTGCAACATCATTGCAAGGACTGGACTCAACTCAAAGACAAGTTATTTTGCATTGCTGGAGTCTAGGTTTTCACCCTGGATGTTTCAGACAGTTTTTGAAATAGATAAAACAGTTCCAGGTAAACTACCGAACAGATTATTCCTGCTTTTTCTGCAATGAACATTGTCAGCCATCTCATATAAATCACATCCTTCTGTCACCCTCCTTCTTTTTAGTTTGATCCCACCTCTAATAAAAACTACTTTAGTGCACCATACTCATCTTCCACTTTTCTGCCTGTGGTGCAGCACATACATAAATACATCTCAGATCATCAGGTGTTCCATTCAGGCTCCATGAGGTCTGAATAGATGCTATAAATACTTTTTAAAGTATTAGTATTGCTTAGTATAACTCATGGAAATATGGGTATGCTTTACTAAAGAATGGAAATAATCTAAAATTTGTATTCCAAAGTGAAGTGGACTTAAGTGAATCACATTCTAGAACAAAACAAGCATACTGTGACCTTTTCGGTGAATAGTTATACATTTTAATAAGAGATATACTCATCAACTACCACCCAAAAGCTCCTTTTTTCTGAGCAGTCAATGACTATTCAACAGAATTGGAGGTGTCCATTATGTAAGCCCAGCTGCTGGATGCCAGGAAGAGAGCTACTTTCCTTAGTGTCATATTTTGGGGACAGATACGATGTGTCCAGGACTTTTAATAGAGCTTTCTATTTTTATGCAAGCCTCTATTCTGGGAACTAATCTCCCTGGTGTAAATGATAACACTATCCACAAATGAGCCTCTACCTATTCGCACACAAACAAACATACACACCTCATTTTTTTATGAAGTGAGAATTAAGTAAGTGACTCAGAGCAAATTAAAAACACTGCAGAGATGTTTACATGTTTGCCCATTACAGCAATATTTGAGTACTAATGATGCTTATCAGTACACAGTCCTTTGCTGTTCATTCCTATATGAAAGCTGCTGCATGGACGCAAGTCCTAAAACCAAGTCATTGAGTCAAGGAATATCTTATTATCCAGAATTTCAGTTTTTTTTTGTTTCTACCTCTAAGTGGAATTCTGAGCATCCTTTCTGCAATTCTCAGGGTTGAGTGGACTATGACAATAATTGACACAGCATTCCTGAACTTTCATAAAAGGATCTGATTCTTTCTTGTTTGGGTTTATATACATGAAAGTCTTTTTAAAAATGGAACGTTTCACTGGAATGAATTGTTTTATTTATTGAAAGAATTTCTATGATAAGCTAAAAAGGCACCTACTAGAAACAGAAGAGCCCCTTTCCTTGGGGTCACCATTTCAAAAAGATAGAATGGAGAAAGAAAAGAAAAATCTTTGGTGAGGAAAAAGCAAACTTAGATACCAATTCTTATAGTTTAAAAATGCATCAAAGTTCTAATGGCCAATGGGAATGAAAAGGGCTGCTCATAATTCAAAAATACATCTCAGCAGGTATTTGGTACCCCTCAAAAAGATTGTAATAGCAATTAGAAGTTTTTGATCTCCCAAAACTAATTAAAAGAGGCCAAATTAAAGAGGTACTTACAGCAACCTAATTATCCATTGTTTATTTAACAAATATTCTAGGTTCCCACAACATGATGATCTACACAATCACTACACTATATGGGTTCGTACCACATACTAGGCTGAAATAGGATTGGTTAATCTGTGATTCAGGGTAATTTGTGAGCCCAGCCAGTGAGGCCATAGCCATTTGGGGCCATATTGAAACTACCTACTTCTTAGAATCATAGAGTTAGAAGACACCTTTGAGGCCACTGAATTCAATGAACAGAACCCTCTGCTCAGTGTTGTTGTTTATTCGTCCAGTCGCTTCCGACTCTTCGTGACTTCATGGACCAGCCCACGCCAGAGCTTCCTGTCAGCCGTCACCATCCCCAGCTCCCCCAAGGTCGAGTCCGTCACCTCCAGAATATCATCCATCCATCTTGCCCTTGGTCGGCCCCTCCTCCTTTTGCCTTCCACTTTCCCTAGCATCAGCTTCTTTTCCAGGGTATCCTGTCTTCTCATTATGTGGCCAAAGTACTTCAGTTTTGCCTTTAAGATCATTCCCTCAAGTGAGTAGTCTGGCTTTATTTCCTGGAGTATGGACTGGTTTGATCTTCTTGCAGTCCAAGGCACTCTCAGAATTTTCCTCCAACACCACAGTTCAAAAGCATCTATCTTCCTTCGCTCAGCCTTCCTTATGGTCCAGCTCTCACAGCCATAGGTTACTACAGGTAATAAACTACATAGGTTACCTCTGCTCAGTACAGGAATCCAAATTGAATCTTCCCAGATAAATGATTTTCTAGATGCCTCCTGAATAAAGTGTACCCTGACATTTCTCAGGGTTATTGGTTCCTCTTGAACTACTCTTAGTGTTAGAAAGTTTTCACTTTTAGCTAAAATCTGTCTTCCTAAAATCCATTATTTCATGTCCTGTACTCTGGAATAAGAAGGAACAGGTCTTGACCTTTTTCTTTATGGCATACAGTACTTTCAGGTATTTGCAGAGTATTTTCATATCCCTCCTCAGGTGTCTTTTCTCAAGGCTGAACATACCCCATTCTTTCAATCTCTCTTTATGGAAGTTAATTTCTAGTCCTTTGATAATTTTGGTTGCACTTTCCTGAATCTGTTCCATTTTTTTTCAAACCATTCTTAAAGTATGGTTTCCCAAATTAGATATATTGGATGTGGGGATGGACCAAAACATTACTTTCTGTGGTTTGGAAATTTTTATTTTTATTTCTGTTGATGCAGCCTAAAATTGCATTTCCCTTCATTGCAGCAATATCACACTGCAGGTTTATATTCATTTTGCAATCTACTACTGTTCCAAAATCTTTTTCACAAGTACCAACCCAAGTATCCCCCATCACATACCTCTGATTTAGCTTTTGCACTTGTCTCTATTAAATTTCGTTCTGTTATTGTCAGCCAATTTCTTCAACTTATCCAGATTTTTTTGAATTTTATTTCTATCTTTTTTCTTCCCCTTTTTGAAGGCATTTGTTCCCCTTCAGTCTTCTAGAACATTATCAGTTCTCTAGTATTTCACAACATATAAGGGTTCAATCAGATTTTCAATTATCTTACTTAATTTTGTATCATCCGCAAAGCATTACCTCTTTTGGATATTTTATAAATAAAAATATTGCGGAGAATAGGGCCTTCAACTGATCCCTGTGACATCCCATGTGATACTTCCCTGATGAGTGCTCTTTGAGTATGATTTTTGAGCCAAGTATGTTTCAACTTAATTGTCATTATTCAGCTAGATGTCTTATCAGCATGTCATGGGGTATTTTGTCAAATGCTTTGTTGAAGTCATGTATACTATGTCTCCAACATTCCCACAATCTATTAAGTTACCCAATCAACAAATTAGATGATTAACCTGGCAAGATTTATTTTTGTCAAATCCATTTTGACCTTTGGTAATTTCCACATTATAATTTCCAGATCAATTGCTTTATGATCTTTCCAGGTATTCATGTCAGACAGGTCTCTAATTATTGGACCTTTCTTTTGGCCCTCTTTGAAAACATTGACAATATTTGTTCTGCTGTCCTCTGGCAGTTCATCAGTTCTCCAGGATTTCTCAAAGATAACACATAAGGGTTCTGCCAGATTATCAGCTATTTCCTTCAGTACCCTATCATGCAATTCATCTGGTCCTAGAAATTAAAATTCATTCAGATTAGAGAGTTCTTCCTAGACCATGTTTTTATAACTTGCAAGATTCAATCTTGCCCCTTCATGCTGCTCTTCACATTTCCTGGTGGAACACACTTTTTTTTTGGGGGGGGGGGGGCAGGTGTTGGCAAGAATGGAACCAAGATAGCTCTGCCTTTTCTTTGTACTTGTTACCATTTTGCCTTCTCTGAGCAGCTGGTAGCCCTTTTCAGCATCACTGGATAACCTCATTTCATTCAAAGCTTTTGTTTCCTATATCACCATTACAGTTCTGGGCTACATATCTGTAATTTTCCTTTGTGACCTGGCCCTCTCTCTCTCTCTCTCTCTCTCTCTCTCTCTCTCTCTCTCTCTCTGTATGTGTGTGTATGTATGTATGTATGTATGTATGTATGTGTGTATATATATATTCTTATCTTCACCAACCTTTTTGGGTAGCCACATTGGCTTATTTTGCTAGCCCCTCCCCCTTTTTTTTCTCCTGCACACCTCTGTAACTAAAGGTAAAGCTGAGGAGAGTCTAATAATACAATAATCAATCTTCCCCATGGGACCAATGGTCTCCATGAAAAGGGAGATAAATTTTAGTTTAACTGGTAAAAGGAACAGATTAACCTTGGTTCTCCAGCCTGGATGACTATATAAATGCTGAATTGGGGGATTACTCATGGAAATCTTTGCAACATAGAAATGACAAACAGAAGTCAGGATGTGCCTATAAATTATAACAAGGAAGCAAAGATCTTACAATTCCCATGATGATATAAATGGGAAACATTCCATTTATTTCACAATCAGGTTGAGGTATTACAAGCATTTTGCATATAGGTCATGATAGAGTGGACAGCATTCTCATGATGAACCAGTCAGAACACAAGTTAATGAAGTGGATTATGTGGATTAAATCTTACATGAAATCAAACTGAAAGATAGGTCAAGCAAATTAAACCTGAATAATTCTGTAATCAATCCTGTACCATATGATAACAGAACTTCAGGGTACATGTGTGAAATTGTCCATTGGGAAAAACTGCATTTTGAATGTTGTGTTACAGTATTGCATAAGAAACAGAAGAGTAGATTTTTTTAAAAAATAGTAAGGTTTGCTCTAGAATTGCTACTTTCCATCAATGCAAGACTCATCTACCTGTACAGCAGAACGTTCATGTGTTCTTTTAGCCTAAACAGACCTAAGGACCAGCTGAGAAACAATGTACAAGGAGTTTCAGAGGCAGAAATAAAAGGAAGCATAAATGATTATCCCACAATATAATATCTCCCTATAAAATATAGGTGGGAAACCTTTTTGAGCTAGGGCCACATTTAGAATTTCAGGAACACACTCACAAACAGCCATGGGATATTTGCCTACTCAGAAGAGAATGACTCTTATATTACATAGAATACAACCTGGAGACTTGCTATTGAATTGCTGTCTTCATACTGCTTGATTGTGTGTCTATCAAAGAGGCAATCCTGACACTTTAACATGAAGCCTGGTTGATTCCTTTAGTCTACCAGACCTCCAGCTTCTCTGAGAGCCTTGACAAGCATGTGACAATATAATGTGTATCTGCCAAAAGCTGTCCTAGTGTGACAGTATGTCACAGTAGCAATTAATTAGGTAAACAAAGTCAACTCCTTTCCTTTTCTCGTTAAGACAAATTATTGCACTGATCCAAATAATCATGATTTTGCATGTTAATTCCCTTAAAATCTATGGTATATAATTATTTTTCTGGCTAATGCAGTGCTCTATATGTAAATGTTAAATGTTTTCCAATTAAGCTGCTGCCTAAGTATCTAAAAATATTTCCATCAATAAGCATATTGGCACTTTGCACAAATTTAACTCTCTCTCTAATCTGCCATGTTAAGAGTTTAATGAAACTGAAATGCTTGCAACTTCTTAATATCAAGAGATATTTACCCACCAAACTGATTCCATGTCAGCACCTCTGGGCTATATATTCCCTCCACCCAGGGCCTCAAGATTTGGCTGCAAAAAAGCCAAATGTTGTGCCACGGGCTTTATTTTGTGTTTTCTTTTTTACAAAAATGTAACACACCCAAATCACCCTTTTGGCAACCAGATTTTGACAGTATGATTTTGCACCTTAAGCTGAAAAATTTTACCTCCTCCTTTTGGTGTTGTTATCACATCTTGTGTCCTTCTAGAAGTTTGAGAGGCTGAATTGCTGTCCATGATTGCTCAAATGTTGTTACTCACCCAGGGGTATCTATGTGAGGGCTATGTGTGTCAAGTCAATGCAGAGGTTTCCATTGCATAGTCATGGCCAATATCTTGACTTTTTTTCAACCTCTCCTGGGGATGCTTCTGTGCCTACCACACACACACACACACACACACACACACACACACACACAATTTTGCCATGGGCTAGTTCACAGATCACTTAACCGTATTGTAGTTTGTTTTGCTTTGGCTTAGCATATGAAGCCAAACCAAACAAACTGCTTTATTACCATGCAAGAGTCTCACTCACATAATGCGCTAAGACCTAATGTGGTATGTTTGGTTTTGGCTTAGCTAGTCAGGGTTAACATGTTGTGCAAACATAGTTTCTGCCTTTCCTACCAGTGAAAGTGCAATTCCTGCACAGAGAATAATACTTGAATTGCAGCTAATTGGGGGGGGGGGGAGGAGAATGGTACAGCTCGGTTCGTGGTGAATCCAGCACTGCAAAAACCTGAAAGGCCACTAGATGACAGCAAAGTGTTAGTGTTCTGTAACTCTTTATTTCCATCTAGTGGCAGCCCCGACTTTTGCAGCCCAGAGCTGGAAGATGAACCATCCGAAAGCTACATGCTCCTATACAAGTATATCCATTCATTCAGCTCATGCTTAGAAGTCCTTCCCATTGTGAAGCTTTAAAGCACTCTACTAGTGCCAGAACAAACATCTACTAATGCAGCCAAACATCTTTGTGTTTCATATCTTTATTTCATACCTATCCCTCTTTTATTCCATCAGAAAACTCGGGATACTGTTCCCAGCTGTTCTCTGTTCACATGAAGATCATCATGATAGCCACTGTACCTACCACCATGAGTCAATCTACTTTGTGTGTGCGTGTGTGTGGCTTATTTCTTCTACATGTATCACCCCTCTTATTCTAGAACAAGGAACACGTATAGCTTTCTAAAATAAATAGCACTACAACCCCCACATTCTTAATCCTCTAGGAAGTAGCTTGGCAGCAAATCCAATTGAAGGAACCTGTCTTTCATCTCCTGATTACTGCTCTGGACGAAGACTGTTGCAAGCTAATAAGTCTCAGTTGAGCTTTTTAAAAAGTCAATGAACCTTTGTCTTCAGAGGAGGATATCCATGAGTTGCTTCTTTTAATTAACATTATTGGATGGGCTTTCTTAAAGCTGCTAAGACACAGATGGAACCTTCAATCGACAGCAAACTAGTATAATTTTATTGAAGGATATATTATGAATTCTAGTCTTTGTTGCTAATTAATTTAGCATGTTGGGCACTGGAATATATTATACAGAAGCAGATTTTGGGCTGCTCTCATATGCATCTGAGTGGGCCAAATGACAACACATGCATCATGATGTCATGACACAAATGCCACGACTTACATCAGATGTCACAACAGTATTTTATAATCATGCCATTTGCACAATGATATCACTTTGATGTCATTCTGGCTTGCTACAGACACCTATGGTTGCTTCTCAAACTAGACTCAACAGAGAGCTGCAGATAATTGTGGGCGCTTCTACCCAACCACCCTTTTTACTCCATAAATCTTTGATAGCACGTTAGAGCTGCAAAGCCCTCGAGCTGGCATTTTTCTTTTAAGCCCTGGAGCTCAGGACCCAACAGAAAGGGCAGGGCAGGTGTTTCCCCCAATGGAAAAACAGAGCCGCAGGATCTCAGAAAAGCCCTAGTTTCCCAGTGCTTTGAACTTTGCTTTCTGAAGCTGAGCCTGAAATATATCACTTCACCTCCCCAATACTGCTGATGTCATGGGATTACAGAAGTCCAGAGCTGTTTTCAAACTTCCAGAATACTTGCTGGAAATGCCAAGAAGATTTTTGATTAGTGTTTCTGTAGGATACCTAGGAGGGGGCGTGGTGGCTCAGCAGGTAAGACGCCAGGCTTGTCGATCAGAGGATTGCAAGTTCGGAGGTTCGAATCCCTAGCCCTGCGTGCAGAGTGAGCTCCCGCACTAGCTCCAGCTCTTGCCAACCTAGCAATTCGAAAGCATGCAAATGCAAGTAGATTAATAGGTACCACTTCGGTGGGTAGGTAACAGCGTTCCGCGTGTGTCATGCAGCCACATGACCGTGGAAGCATCTTCGGACAACGCTGGCTCTTTGGCTAACAAACGGAGATGAGCACCGGCCCCTAGAGTCGGACACGAGTGCACAAATGTGCGGGGGGAACCTTTACCTTTACCTAGGATACCTAGGTGAATGTTTGCATATCAATAGTTGATATTTTTGAATGTATGCACTTAAAATATCTCTGATGTACAGCTAAAAATGTAACAGGTGACAAAAGCCTTCGTGCTTTATCTGATACGAAATATAGCAGATACATATAATAAGCATATGTAAAATAAAGTAGGGCCAGCTGATATTGCAAATTTCCTTTGCACAACTGTATATTTGTATATTTGTATATTATTTATATTAACTGTATAGAGCCAGTTTCGTCTAGTGGTTAAGGTGCTGGGCTAGAAACCAGGAGGCTGTGAGTTCTAGTCCCGCATTAGACATGAAAGCCAGCTGGGTGACCTTGGGCCAGTCACTCTCTCTCAGCCCAACTCACCTCACAGGGTTGTTGTTGTGAGGAAAATAGGAGGAGGAAGGAGTATTAGGTATGTTCACCGCCTTGAGTTATTTATAAAAATAATAAAGGCAGGATAAAAATTAAATAAATAAATAAATAAACAAAATATTCAGGTACTGCCTGATTCTATACATAGTACAGACTGTACTAAAAAAAGCTAGTGCATTCTGGACTATATACAAAATGGCAATTCATCTCATAGAAATGAAAGCAAGAAAGCCAATTCTGCTTAAATTATCTACAGTGGAACCAATATTTAGGAAGTTTCACTAAGGCTACCAGATTAGGACTGCAAAATTATGGATGATGACAAGATGGCAGCAAAAGTTAAGAGTGTTATATGTTTCCTTCCTGCCATCTAGTGATGATTCAGATTTGTTCAGCCCAGACCTGATAGCCCTAGTTTCATTGAATGTCATGGTCAGCCCTCTGTAAGAGATGTTTTTATCGGGATTCCTGGATTGTGCAAGGGGATAGTCCTAGCCACTTCCAATTCTATGATACTATATCCCAGATCAGTGATACAAACCTATGCAGAATTCACTATGTAAGCAGCCCCTCCCATCTTAAGTCAGATTGACAATCCTACAGAAATACAGCCTGTCTGCACTGAGGAAGGCATACGTAGAGCTTATATCTGAAGGCATCTTCATGAGTTCCAAACCTTATTCTGAAAGATCATGGGTGAACAGTGAGGATTTATGTGCTACCAAATTATTCAGGATTGTGAAATCCCAGGGCACATCATCTGAAAAAGAGACATAATATTTTCAATCCTTTTATGTCTTTGTTTAAAAGAAAATGAAGGAGTTAAAACATTTGGCACTACTTAGTTAGGAAAAACATAACTGGGAATAAGAGAAATTCAAAAAATTATGAAGCTTTGTGATAGTAGACAATCTTTTATCCTATATTTTTTTCTATCTGCTATTGGAATTCAGAAACATCTTTTGAAAAAGATTCTTCTTAACACACACACACACACACACACACACAGAGAGAGAGAGAGAGAGAGAGAGAGAGAGAGAGAGAGAGAGAGAGAGAGAGTGTTTACAGAACTCAATGCCCAAGATCTGTTGTTGGCTTATTGGATGATAATGATGTTTGGAAATGGGGTTCAACTACTTTATGGAGGAGAGCACTATTACCAGCATTACCAAGAGTGTGTAAATTAAGATTAACGCATATACCAGTTTGAGAGAAGAAAAGAAGCAGCAGGCAAACAGAAATGAAAATAAAAACAGCCATCCGCCCATTGTTGCAAAGGTAATATTGAACTTTACCAGACTCTACAGCTATAGAGTTCTTCTTGCCTACACATTGCACACTTTCTGTTCTAAAATAACTGTTTATTTTGGTTGCTCTGTTCCAGGTAGTGTAGAAGTGACAGGAAAATGAATTGATTATAATCACCATGCTGCTACAATGACAGTTAGAGGCAGACTAGATATTACTTTTTTCTTTTTCTTTTTTTTCAAAAAGAAAGTCTAAATGAGGGATAAAATTTCACTGCAGTTTCATTCCAAAACCCAGTGCAAATAGAGGGTAGAAGTTTGAATGGGATTAATAACCCACAGAGTTCCGTAAATCTGGCTACCTTTAGACAGAATGGTAGAGAATGCCCTGAGAATTAAGAGATCATGGTAAGCTAGTTAGACAAATAAGTAAATACATGAATAAATATGTTTAGAACTGCCTTTTTTTTACTTTTTAAAACACATTGAAGAATATTCGAAAATCTGCAGATAATGGCTGATCATATGCCATCAAATTAGTGTTGACTCATAGATAGACCTTCTCCAGGATGAACTAGAGACAATAAGGAACCCTTAAAAGATACTCAATCCTCAGCAGAGATTATAGCAATGGCTGGGGTCTGCCAATGACTACTTTTCCCCAGTCATATATTCATTCAGAAAGATTTTTTCTGAAATTTGCATACAAAGGGAATAGTTACATAAAAAAAATAAGTTGCTTTGGGGAGAACGATCTTCAAATCAGTCAGCCAAATTTCAGTAACTTAAATACACTTCAACTTTTTTGAAAATGAAGTGAGATGCTAGAATATGACATCGGAGGACAACCAAGGATTTGATGAAGTTTGCACCATTTCATTCGTAAATATAAGGAGAAGATCACATAAATATATCACATATCCTGGCTGTGGTACACCCTATGACAGCTTTACCCAGGAGTTTACTGTATGTTCAGAACTGGCAAAGGGCGTCAATGCAAATGCTTTTAGCAATTGACCTAATTCAAGAGGCAAAAATCAGTTCCACATCTTCAGATGCTTTCGGCCACTCCTCCAGGATTGTCACATTCAGGCTGTAATTGTAATCTGAAAATTAATCTTCATAACTCATTGATATCTATTTCTGAGGAGACATGCATAGAACTTAGTGGCAAAAGTGCATTGCAATAGCCTCGTTGGCTGGCTACATTGCCTGGCAAAGTTTTCTGGAAATAAACCATTGTGTTTTATAATACTGTAAAGTTATTAACCCATAAAGGGTGGAGGGTTTTTTTGCCTATCTTACATGCATGTGGTATTAGATAGGGACAGGACCATCTTCCTAAAGTTTCCTTAACTCAATCCAGGCAGACTACATTAGCTACAGATGCCGTAGTAGATGGTGCAATAATGGGAAGCAGCATATTTTCATGAAAATTTTCCACTGCTTCAGATGATGTGGTAGGATTCCATTATTTACTGTGAAACGGTGAAGAATTTGGGCGCAGATGGGAATAATCGTGCTCAATTTTAATTTCTTTTATAATCCAGATCACCATAGTTCCAATATGGGCTCCTCTGATCTTAAATTGAGGCTGCATGCTTTTCCTCACCTTGCTCCAGAAATTTTCAGCAGAACACATACCCCAACTCTGGGCTGAAACAGAGCTTTCATTATGAACAATGGATTTGTCCTGAAAAATAATAGCTACATTTATTGCAGCAACATGTATATTGCAATGAAAAGAAATACATTAAAAAACCCTTTGGTGTAACTAAAATTCTGTTTCAAAAATATTGAATTCTGCAAGAAATGTACCTCCTTTCTGGGGCTGTCAATGGCCTTGTGGGCTATTGTGGGAACCGGTTGTGGACAGATCAGGGAGGATTGAGCTTCTCTCTGATCTGGTGCAAAAGCCTCATCCTGTATGTTGCTAATGGTGGCTCTGTTCTCATTGGAAAAGGTCCATTTTAGGCTGAGCAGGTTTTTTTCATCCTACAGTATTTCCCAAAATGAGGGGAAGGAGAGTGAGGAAGCTTGTTTTCCTTTGAGGTGCATCCAAAAATGTGGGTGGGGACTTTGTTGTTTATTCATTCAGTCGCTTCCGACTCTTCGTGACTTCATGGACCAGCCCACGCCAGAGCTTCCTGTCGGCCGTCACCACCCCCAGCTCCCCCACGGTCGAGTCCGTCACCTCCAGAATATCATCCATCCATCTTGCCCTTGGTCGGCCCCTCTTCCTTTTGCCTTCCACTTTCCCTAGCATCAGCATCTTCTCCAGGGTATCCTGTCTTCTCATGATGTGGCCAAAGTACTTCAGTTTTGCCTTTAATATCATTCCCTCAAGTGAGCAGTCTGGCTTGATTTCCTGGAGTATGGACTGGTTTGATCTTCTTGCAGTCCAAGGCACTTTCAGAATTTTCCTCCAACACCACAGTTCAAAAGCATCTATCTTCCTTCGCTCAGCCTTCCTCATGGTCCAGCTCTCGCAGCCATAGGTTACTACGGGGAATACCATTGCTTTAACTATGCGGACCTTTGTTGTCAGTGTGATGTCTCTGCTCTTAACTATTTTATCAAGTGTATAGTTGAAGGCTTTCACGGCTGGAATCCGATGGTTGTTTTTATCCAAATTTTATCAAGATTTTATTTTATCAAGATTTGTCATTGCTCTCCTCCCAAGTGGGGACTAAGGAAAACTAATGTAATTTGAGTTAAGTGAATACACATAACATTGTACTTCCTATGTCTTTAATAATTTTTGCCCCCTAGTTACATTGTGTGTTGCAATTTGGCAGCAGCTTTGGAGTGGCACTGGGCTCCCAATATTGAGAAGTCTTAGAACCACAGGTTACATATGCCTGCTATAAGATGTCCTGGGGTACAGCTTCAAAATGCTAACTCAGCCTGGGGGTTGGTATGCCTATTGCATATCTAGGTGACAAGAGGGCCCTTACTCTCACCTTACATCAAAGAGCACCTGCCACTCCTACCACTTGTTTCGTTGCAGCTGCGGAACCCAGCCTAGAATGGGGAACTGGCTAGCGATCTAGAGGTTATATGCTCATCTTAGGCTTTACAAAATCTATGCAAAATGGAACTTTGTTTGGTCCTCTTTATTATTTTTTTAAATCACAATCCTGGTTGTAAGTGATTAACGCCCCTTATCTCACCTTGTTTCAGTAGTGCTTCTAATAGTAATGCAAAGCACTGAATTCAGGTAACTTGCTTCTGGAAGATACACTGTTTTCACTTCTCTTGGCTTTGAAAATTTCAATGATCGTTTATCAATCTTATTTTTATATCCAGTTGCAATGTCTTGAAACTTCATAAAACAAACAAAACAAAGATGTGCTTTTCAAGATGCTGAACTCCTTGCATATGGTGCAAATGAAAAGCACAAACATAGTTATATCAGGCAGCTTATTATTACAGTCAAAGACCTTCCCCAGAAATACTGTATAACTCATACATCCAGTATATCTGCTGCCATAAACCTAATACAAGAACTTCATTTAGTGGTTGCTCCATAATAAAATCCATATGGGAAAATTCTTAATATTCCGTAATTGTTTTACCTAATCCTAACTGAGCTTCCTCAAAAATACAGTAAATCCCACTTTCCTCTAGGGAAGGATGCTTTGGATTCTAGCATTCCTCTCCAAAAAGAAAGGGCTTTTGTCATTATACAGAGATTAAATCCAACTGGCCTATAGATAAATGTGTTTTGAGTTCTCCCTGCTGCTTTTGGCTATTGAGCAATTGTATAGCATGAGGCAAATATAGCCCATACCTCCTCTTAATGGCTCTCATGGCATGAGTGTAGGGTTCCTCATCATTTTAATGCCCCACACAATAAATGTCTAGGTTATAAATTTTGATATGCTTCCCAGCTGAATGGATGCCTTAAGTGGAGACAGACTGGCTGGAGCTAAGAGCTGTTAGCTTTGATTTACCTCCCTTCTATTATTCAATCCTATTGAGAATTTTGAGGACTGATCACAAGTCATGTTGATTGGCTGCAGTTTATAGATCGAATGATATTTAATTCGAGTCAATAGCCTGCAACCTAATCAACATGTTACTGGAGATGAAGTAATGGTTATGTGGTAAGAGGAAGAGAGTGAAGCAAGGTGTTTGCAGATAAAACCATTGGCAGCAGAGTTTTCCCCATTCAGCACACAATTTACCCCCCAGATCCTCGCAGAACTTTAGGCTGTAAGGGAATATGTGTGAAAAATTCTCCAAGGCATTTCTCAAATGCACAATTTAATGCATTGTCTGGTTTGTAACATTTGGCCTACATATTTCCAAATACATGATGTGCATCTGGTGTCAGCTCCATCCATGTTAAAGATTTATATTTACAAAATTACTTAGAAGCACTGCCTCTTGAGATATTATATCCATCACACATGTTGGATGTCAGAGAAGAGGGCAGAAACAGTTTTCATTTAAAACAAAGTGTCCTTGAAGACTATGTAGCACAGAGTAATAATACATGATGGACATAAGGAGAGAACCAGAGCAATATATTGTAGTATAAAGACTGTTTAGAATGATAGATCCAGGTTCTAACCAACTCATCCATAAAGTTCATGGGGTTACAGTAGGCCAGCCATTTTCTTTCTTAATTTCATCTGTCTCACCGAGCCATTGTGGAAAAAAATTTTGTATTGTTCTGAGTTCCTTCTGGAAGGGTTTATTACAAAATTGTAAAAAATAATAAGAAAGTAAGTGAACTGAAATATAGCTCCCGTTTACAGGTTGCCATTGGTGTGTTTCATATCTCACATGCAAATGCACATGATTCCAGTGCTCTGTTGCATCATGGGGGGAGGGGCAGGCTGTAGAATTGCTCTTCTGCTCCTGATGAGAATTATAATTGGAGTAGCTCTCATGACTTGCCAAAAATTTGGAGCAGATTTTCCTGAACCTGGTGTTTTCCAGGTATATTGGACTGTACCTTTCACTGGCTGTGAATTCTTGTAGTAGTAATTCCATAATATCTGGAAAGTAACATGTGTGTATCTTTACCTGTTTTTCACATCCAGGTCCAAGGTGGGGCAAACTCTACAAACTGAGTCCCCTGCCCTCTGTTATTGTCTAAAATGCAAACATGCAAATACCAGCATGTTGGATAGATTCAAATTATTAGTGCATTTTATTCATGAGTGAACCTGCTCTTGGAGAAAACTTTCAACTCTTTTGAGGAAACAAATATATTTCTGTCTAAGTAGAACTGCTTGCAAAGGAGAGCTCAGACTGCCATGTTGTGAGTTCATATGGCATGGCAGTTCCTTGATATGGCAGGCTTGCTGATCAGTTTTTTGGAAGAGGGGTCCAAAGATGCCCACATTCCCCAATGGGAGCACTATGAGATATGGACTCTATGAGAGTACAACACCCCCACCAACACAGGCAGGACAAGCCAGGGTATATAAACAGAGAGCAAGTTCCACTCCCTTTTCACACTGAAGATGTTGCCTAGCCTGGCAATGAAACGTCTGCAAGAAAACAACAAGGGTCAGAGAGCACCATGGACTCCACAGTTCAACCCTGAGCTACAAATATTCTCTTCGAGATATGGACTGCATATCTTCTAGGAGGAGAATGAGAGAGTATTTATTTTTATTTAAACAATTTGTATGGCCGATCATCTCAATGACTTGGGGTCATGTATAAAAAGTTACAAACGAAACTACAATCAAACAATCAAACAATGATCCATGTAACTAAGGTCCAGAATCAAGAAAAATACTCCCAATCTGCCAAAGCAACAATAAATTGATCAAGTATTGGAGCTGCCAGAGTTTTTCCTTTACATTTAGGAAAAGCAAAGAGGTCTGTTAATTGTGTCTGGGATGAAATTCAAATGATCAACCCTCAGCTTAGAAGGCATACCCATACCTCTGAATAGGCCACACAATTTTACATAAAAAGCATACTTAAATAAATAAAGAACTCTGAATTTAGGAAGGCAAGTAAATATAGCAGTGCAATTTGAGATATAATCTCTTACCCATAATTAAACCATATTAACATTGTTTCTTTCAAAGCAAATCATTTAGTCACTAAAACCCCTAATTAAAGCTTCATTTTTATATATGTTGAAATTGAATAAAGTTCTTATTAGATTAAAAAAAAGAACTCTGAATTTAAAAGTTGAACAAGAACCTTAGTAAGAAAAGTACTTTCTCTTACTACAAGTGAATCCTTGAGAAAATGGTAAGTTTTCTTCCAAAAGTGAAGTTCAATGCTTTCCTTGAGATACAACTTTGTGTGACATTTTTGCATAATAAGAATCTTGGACACAAAGTGTTTATTTATTTTATTTTATTTATTTTCTATCCCGTCTTTATTACTTTTATAAATAACTCAAGGTGGCGAACATACCTAATATTCCTTCCTCCTCCTATTTCCCCCACAACAACAACCCTGTGAGGTGAGTTGGGCTGAGAGAGAGTGACTGGCCCAAGGTCACCCAGCCGGCTTTCATGCCTAAGGTGGGACTAGAACTCTCAGTCTCCTGGTTTCTAGCCCAGAACCTTAACCACTAGACCACAGCTTTCCAAACTGTGTGTCGTGACACTTTAGTGTGTCGCAACACACAGTCTGGTGTCTCGCCACACAACCCAGAAGCGGCAGTGGGGGTGGGCACGGTGGCGGCGGCAGCAGTGCGCCATCAGCGCTTCTGCATTTTAGCAGAGGCCGCCGCCGCAGCCACCGCCGCCATGCACCCCCCCGCCCCCGCACGCCCCCGCACCGCCGCCGTGCATGCCCCTGCGCGTGCCGCCACGCCACCACCACTGCCGTCGTTGGTGTGTTGCCAACGGCGGCACTTTAGAAAGCACTGCACTAGACCAAACTGGTTTCTTCTCATAGAGGACCAAGAGAAATAACTGGCATTTCTTTGAAGTGTAAATATGGCTCATTATTCCCCTTTTGAAATCATCCAGAAGTCTGAGTCCATGGCCCTTCCTTTCATCAGCCCCACCATTTTTTACTAGACAACACGAGGCCCAAGATTCTGGTTGAGGCATCCTTGATATCTATAAACTAAATTGCAAGTTTTCTAGGCTGGAGAAGAGATATTCTTAAAAGCAGGTGACATATACATGATTTTTTAGAATAAATGTTAAACTAAGAGGAAGACATTAATCATTATGATAAAGAACCACTGAAAATGGCTTCATTTCCAAGAGTAGAGTCCAAACTGAAATACAGGTAGTCCTCGTTTAGCAACTGCCCTGTACAGCAACCATTTGCAGTTACGACGGTGATGAAAAAGTAACTTTGTGACCAATCCTCACATTTATGACCTTCGCAGGTCTGTAAAGCAAAGGAAAGCTGAAGTAAAATCATAAGCCCAGTCGTCCTTTCACTTAGCGACCACTTCACTTAACAACCAAGTTGCCGATCCCAATTGTGTACTATTCTGTCATGTATCGATTAGACATGTTGTTCTTTTTAGCTGATAGCACACCTGGAGAGTAAAGAAAAAGAGCATAATTTCCTCAAGGAAAGCAGGGTTACCACTATGTTGGCAAGGAGGAGGAGAAACGTGACAATTTTTTTTTTTTTTAAATTTTAAAAATCATTTTATTTACATTCAACATAAAACATAAACAAAACACATAACACATAACAATGATCATATATAACACATAACAATGGTTACATTTATGTATATATATTTACATTTGATTTTATATAATCATTTTATTATATTTAATATAATGTATCCTTCTCTTTTTTTTGTCTCTAATCTTTTCTCTCCTTTATCTTTCAATCTCTTCTAACCTATTCTCTCTCTATCTTTTCCTTTCCCTTTCCTTTCCTTTTGATTCTTCCTTTAATTCCTTTTCTCTTTCATCCACTCCCTTCTTCCTTTTTTAACCTCTCTCTCTCTCTCTCTCTCTCTCTCTCTCTCTCTCTCTCTCTCTCTAATCTCTTCTCTCACTTACCTTACTCACTCTTTCTAACCCTCCCATCTCTCTCTTTTCCTTTCCTTTATCTTCCATTTTTATTCTTCCTTTTATCCCTTCATCCATTCCTTTCTTCTTCTTCTTTTTTTTTATTTTTATTGGACCTTCTCATTCTCTCTAATATCTTCTCTCATACTCCCTCTTTCTCTCTCTAACCTCTTCTCTCTCTTCTCTTCTGTTCTATCTTCTTTCCCTATCTTTCTTTCCCTTTTCACCCTTTCTATCCTCTTTTTCTTTCTAACCTAATCCTTTCTTTTTCTTCTTACTTTATATATATTTATCACTCTTTTTCTCCCTTTCCTTTCCTTTCCTTACATTATATTATTTATTTATTTATATATTTGTATCAAATTCAATCTTAAGTTTAAATCTTTGTTTTATAATACATAATACATACATACACTCCATTAAAATTCTTCCAGTTTTCTTAACAAAAAACAAATTCTTGTAAATACTTGATTTACATTTTTCTCTTCTTATACCTTTTTTTTCCCCTCGCCCCTTCTTTATTTGTATTATTATTATTATTATTATTATTATTATTATTATTATTATTTGTTCTCTATTTAATGTTATATTCTTTTTGAATATATTTTATGAAGGGGTCCCATGTTTCATTGTACTTCCCCATTTCTTTTCCTTTTATTAAATTTGTTAATTTGTCTGTTAGGAAAAGGCTTTTGGAAAGGAGAAAGAGGAAGGATGGAAGTGTAATGACTAGGAGAGAAAAATGGATTCTAGACAGGCTTAGAGCCAAGGGCAACACTCTTAAAGTAGTGGTGAGCTGGGAATCTGAAGATCCCTGAAGGAAGAATAAGAGCACCATGGAACAATTCTACCCAATTTGGATGGCTTCTGGGAAGCCAGGTGAGAGAGGGAGAATATGTCCTGTCAAACAGAGAAAGAAAATGCTGGCCGCACACACACACGCGCGCGCGCGCACACACACACACACAGAGCCAGCCAGCATAATTACCCTTACTTAACTCTTAAGTAGGAGGTAGGAATATAGAATATAGGTATAGCAATGCATACATAAAGCTTGAGCCATCACAGAGGCTTGTTCACGTATCCAGCTGAAGTGAACTTTTAAACCCAAGGAAGAAACATCAATAACCTGTAATATGCTGATGACATTCCTCTGATAGCTGAAAATGCAAAGGATCTGCGAGCTCTAGTAATAAAAGTCAAGGAGCACAGTGAAAAAAATGGGACTAAGATTAAATACAAAGTAGACCAAACTGATGACAACAGGTCACTCAAGTTCACAAGAGGTGTCTTGTGTTCTATGAGCTGGAACATGCTTCATGAACCTTTCAAACCCTCATGAATATAGAATGGAATGGAATGGAATGGAATGGAATGGAATGGAATGGAATGGAATGGAATGGAATGGAATAGAATAATTTAAGACTGTTAAGGCTGTTCCTATAACTACACCTTAAATAGCTACAGTAGTTACAATGAATATATGCATTTATACATGGCAGCGGCAGGACTGGTGTGTAATGGCTCAGAATGAAAAATCAGTCATCATTCTGAATGGCCAAACTATCCATTAGTTTTAAGTTATAGGTGAACTGTGAAAAAGCTTTTACAAATTGAGTTGCAAGAAAAACTAATAAGATAGAATACTTTCATTCATTCTGCATTTCCATTCAGAATGAATTGATCTGAATTACAAAGGAAAAAAAACAATTTAGTGAGAAATAGAAGATCCCATTTTATTATTCATGCATTTCCTGAAGAAACAGCAATACTGCCCATAATAATTGTTATTGAATGGAATAGAGCCTTTTTATAGCCTTGGAGTATAATCTAAAATCTTCAATCCAACAGACAGACAGACAGACAGACAGACAGACAGACAGACAGACAGACAGCTAGATATTACACTGCAGAATTGCATTTGCAAAGAGAACCAGGGATACTTTTTGGTTCTCATCATATGTAAGTATAACCCACTGTATCTTATTGGACTGTCATATGTACAGTATGTATCCAAAAAAAATATGGCTTCTTCAACAAGGCAGTGTTTCCTACTTTGTACTTATATTTTCCTTAGCATAAAAATGAGTTCCAACAATTTCATGTACTTCATGTGCCAACTACAAATAGATGTTACTGAATTCAACAGATCTACAATATTTAATTGGAATATCAAACAACAAACATCACACAGAGACACCCCAATAGAGCACCCTGGTGTTGCTTTGAGCAAATTGCCTTCTGCATTTAACAATTTGCAAATCTCCTTGAAGAACCCCTGCTAGAAATCCAACCTGAACAGCTTCAAACTCTAAAAACCCTTTCATTCTTACCTGAAACAAAAGGTTTTGAAAGTTAAAGAAGTTATTATTCAATGCTAATATAAGGCATGCTGTGCTTTTCAAATTCCTGATCTTCACTGCCTAAAGATGGCATCTTTTTTCTCTTACATGGCAAAGGATGGTGGCCTCTAGTAGACTTGTTCAGTTTGTCTCTAACAATATAAAAGAGTGGGAATTGGGTAAGCAAGGTTATTAACAAGGGCATCTGCAGCAACTGAGGGACCGTCTCATCCCCAGAACATCGACCCACCCCACCCGGTCATGCAGAGAGGGCATGCTACGGACCCCGTCGGTAAGGGAATTTCACTTGACGGGGTCCAGGAGGCGGGCCTTCTCTGCAGTGGCGCCCGCCCTTTGGAACATTCTGCCCCTGGAGGTGAGGCAGGCCCCATCACTCCCGGCCTTCCGGAAACAATTGAAGACCTGGCTCTGCCACCTCGCCTGGGATGGGAAGGGTAATAGCTCCTCTTGGGGTTGGCTTGCGCTGTAGAGTTCTTTTATATATGACCTCATTGCCTCTTGGATTTTATATTTATATCTAATTTATTTTTTCTTAGGGTTGTTATATTGTATTTTATATGTTTTAATTGCTGACTTTGTTGTAAACCGCCCAGAGTCCCCCTTTTGGGGGGAGATGGGCAGTGATAGAAGTTGGATAAATAAATAAATAAATAAATAAACAAACAAACAAACTGTCACCAGCCTCAAAACGGCAGGTGTGACTGGGCGATCAAAGCCGTGCCCCTTTTTACAGGTGTAAATGCATGCAAAGCATGTTAAAAGGGGGCAGGTCTTTGATCACCCACTCACCCCTCCCTTTTGAATCCAATGGCCTTCACTGAGGATGCCACTGGTTATTAAACAAAGTTATATACTTGAGGAATAGCGATAAACATAATCATGCTCTGGATCCTTCAGGAACTGAATCTGGGTATTTCACTGCAGCAGATTCATGGTGGATCCAAGGAGGTGGCAACATTAATTGGAATGAAGTGCAGCTGATCTGTGAGGGGTGGGTGGATGTTCTCCTTACGTGTTATATTTTCTGGAGTGGTCAGGAGATCGATCATTCATATATACTGTGTATGTAAGTATGTATGTATGTATACTGTATATGTATATGTATATGTATATGTATATGTATATGTATATGTATATGTATATGTATATGTATATGTATATGTATATTTGCAGCAGCATTGGACTTTTTGAAGTGTAGAAGCAATGAGATATGCAACAAAGTGTGATGATGCCAAATGATGCTGTATAGGTGATTATCACACCAATTCCACCATTATGTACTTCAGTCCTGATGCAAGCCTGTAAGTTCTGAAATTTACATCCAAGCAAGTGCAAACTTGATCTGTCTGTAGACCCAATGTGGAAAATTTCTCTAGAAATTTTAAATAAAAAATAGAGGGAAAATTTGCCAGGCCAGAACTGTGTTCCTGAAAGCTATTTCTGACAGTTTAATGGAACAGACATTCATAGTCTTTTAATTCTTATTGAAAACTGACAGTGCATTTCTACATTGGGCTCTCAGAAATGCTCAGTTTAATGTGACTTACTCTCAGTAAAATATGTGTGCACATTAGTTTGACAGTAAATTCTCTTAATCAAGTAAGTACATATGCATTTTATTGGGGCTGTAAATATCCATCCATGTGGGGTGATCTTTACTGGAACTGGAAAACCAATTGCTATAATTTATGATAGATACAGGGCCAACTGTAGACATTGTGGTACGCCAGGCAAGGTCATATTCGGCATCCCCTATGGTTTGGCTTATCGTCCGATTTTGTCAGGAATTTCAAAAAGGTGCCCTCTTGTTTCATTTTTTTTCTTCAGGTTTTTGAACTTATTTTTTTATAAGAATTTTATTAGATTTAAGACCAAGATAAAAACTACAAAAAAGAAAAAAAATACAAAAGAAAAAAGAGAAAAGAGAAAACTAAAAAAGTGTAAAAACACAAGAGAATTTTTTTTAAAGGTTACATAAAGAGGTGACTTCCGACTTTTAACATCAAGGATATATAGCAATCTACCATAATCAATCCCTTACTCTATATTAAACCAAAATCACATTATTTCTATATATCATTCCATTGGTACAATATAAAAATCAGTAAATACAATTGCTCCTTCCCCTTATTTTAAAAGAAGTACAGTGGTGTGGTCCAGCAAAGGAGATCGTTACCTTGTCGTGGTGCTGGAGCTTGAGCACCTCAATGAAACCATGAGCTAAACCGTGAAGGGACACCCAAGACGGGAAGGTCGTGGCAGAGAGGTCAGACTAAATACGATCCCTGGGGAAGGTAATGGCAACCCACCCCAGTATTCTTGCCATGAAAACTAAATGGATCAGTACAACCAAAGATATGTCGGTATACCATCGGAAGATGGGACTCCCAGGTCGGAAGATGGTCAAAATGCTACTGGGGAGGAACAGAGGATACGTTCAACTAGCCCCAGATGTGATGACGCAGCTAGCTCAAAGCCGAAAGGACGGCTAGCGGCCGACGGTGCTGGTGGTGAACGACGAATCCAATGTTCTAAAGATCAACACACCATAGGAACCTGGAATGTAAGATCTATGAGCCAGGGCAAATTGGATGTGGTTATTGGTGAGATGTCAAGATTAAATATAGACATTTTAGGTGTCAGTGAACTGAAATGGACTGGGATGGGCCACTTCACATCAGATGACCACCAGATCTACTACTGTGGACAAGAGGACCACAGAAGAAATGGAGTAGCCTTCATAATTAATAATAAAGTGGCTAAAGCAGTGCTTGGATACAATCCAAAAAACGATAGAATGATCTCAATTCGAATTCAGGGTAAGCCATTTAACACCACAGTGATCCAAATATACGCCCCAACCACAGATGCTGAAGAAGCAGAAGTAGATCAGTTCTATGAGGATCTGCAGCACCTACTGGATAATACACCAAAAAGAGATGTTATTTTCATTACAGGAGACTGGAATGCTAAGGTGGGTAGTCAGACGACACCTGGAATTACAGGCAAGCATGGTCTGGGAGAACAAAATGAAGCAGGACATAGGCTGATAGAATTTTGCCAAGACAACTCACTGTGCATAACAAACACTCTCTTCCAACAACCTAAAAGACGACTTTATACATGGACTTCACCAGATGGTCGACACCGAAATCAGATTGACTACATCCTTTGCAGCCAAAGGTGGCGGACATCTATACAGTCGGTAAAAACAAGACCTGGAGCTGACTGTAGTTCAGATCACGAACTTCTTATTGCAAAATTTAGAATCAGACTAAAGAGAATAGGGAAGACCCACAGATCAGTTAGATATGAGCTCACTAATATTCCTAAGGAATATGCAGTGGAGGTGAAGAATAGATTTAAGGGACTAGATTTAGTAGATAGGGTCCCGGAAGAACTATGGACAGAAGTTCGCGACATTGTTCAGGAGGCGGCAACAAAAAACGTCCCAAAGAAAAAGATAACCAAGAAGGCAAGATGGCTGTCTGCTGAAACACTGGAAGTAGCCCAAGAAAGAAGGAAAGCAAAAGGCAACAGTGACAGGGGGAGATATGCCCAATTAAATGCAAAATTCCAGAGGTTAGCCAGAAGAGATAAGGAATTATTTTTAAACAAGCAATGTGCAGAAGTGGAAGAAGACAATAGAATAGGAAGGACAAGAGACCTCTTCCATAAAATTAGAAACATCGGAGGTAAATTCCAGGCAAAAATGGGTATGATCAAAAACAAAGATGGTAAGGACCTAACAGAAGCAGAAGAGATCAAGAAAAGGTGGCAAGAATATACGGAAGATCTGTATAGGAAGGATAATAATATTGTAGATAGCTTTGACGGTGTGGTCAGTGAGTTAGAGCCAGACATCCTGAAGAGTGAGGTTGAATGGGCCTTAAGAAGCATTGCTAATAACAAGGCAGCAGGAGACGACGGTATCCCAGCTGAACTGTTTAAAATCTTGCAAGATGATGCTGTCAAGGTGATGCATGCCATATGCCAGCAAATTTGGAAAACACAAGAATGGCCATCAGATTGGAAAAAATCAACTTATATCCCCATACCAAAAAAGGGAAGCACTAAAGAATGTTCAAACTATCGAACAGTGGCACTTATTTCACATGCCAGTAAGGTAATGCTCAAGATCTTGCAAGGTAGACTCCAGCAATTCATGGAGCGAGAATTGCCAGATGTACAAGCTGGGTTTAGAAAAGGCAGAGGAACTAGAGACCAAATTGCCAATATCCGCTGGATAATGGAGAAAACCAGGGAATTTCAGAAAAACATCTATTTCTGTTTTATTGACTATTCTAAAGCCTTTGACTGTGTGGATCATAACAAATTGTGGCAAGTTCTTGGTGGTATGGGGATACCAAGTCATCTTGTCTGCCTCCTGAGGAATCTGTATAACGACCAAGTAGCAACGGTAAGAACAGAGCACGGAACAACAGACTGGTTTAAGATTGGGAAAGGAGTACGGCAGGGTTGTATACTCTCACCCTACCTATTCAACCTGTGCGCAGAACACATCATGCGACATGCTGGGCTTGAGGAATCCAAGGCTGGAGTTAAAATCGCTGGAAGAAACATTAACAATCTCAGATATGCAGATGGTACCACTTTGATGGCTGAAAGCGAGGAGGAGTTGAGGAGCCTTATGACGAAGGTGAAAGAAGAAAGTGCAAAAGCTGGGTTGCAGTTAAACCTCAAAAAAACCAAGATTATGGCAACGAGCTTGATTGATGACTGGCAAATAGAGGGAGAAAAAGTGGAGGCAGTGACAGACTTTGTATTTCTAGGCGCCAAGATTACTGCAGATGCTGACTGCAGCCAGGAAATCAGAAGACGTCTACTTCTTGGGAGGAGAGCAATGGCAAATCTTGATAAAATAGTTAAGAGCAGAGACATCACATTGACAACAAAGGTCCGCATAGTTAAAGCAATGGTATTCCCTGTAGTAACCTATGGCTGCGAGAGCTGGACCATAAGGAAGGCTGAGCGAAGGAAGATAGATGCTTTTGAACTGTGGTGTTGGAGGAAAATTCTGAGAGTGCCTTGGACTGCAAGAAGATCAAACCAGTCCATACTCCAGGAAATAAAGCCAGACTGCTCACTTGAGGGAATGATATTAAAGGCAAAACTGAAGTACTTTGGCCACATAATGAGAAGACAGGATACCCTGGAGAAGAAGCTGATGCTAGGGAAAGTGGAAGGCAAAAGGAAGAGGGGCCGACCAAGGGCAAGATGGATGGATGGTATTCTGGAGGTGACGGACTCAACCATTGGGGAGCTGGGGATGGTGACGGCCGACAGAAAGCTCTGGCGTGGACTGGTCCATGAAGTCACGAAGAGTCGGAAACGACTGAACGAATAAACAACAAAACAGTGGTGTATCCTAATCAACTTCCCGCCCCAAAGATAACATTTATTTAATTATTTCCTTCCTACTACTATTCTATACATTTCTGTCTACTATAAAAAAAATCAAACTAAAAAGCATATAAATTGTCTGCCATTATAATTAATAGTACCACAATTATAATAATCTTAATCTTATTAAGCCCAAAACCAAGCATTTATTATTATACCTTATTAATCTTAATCCAAATCATTAAAGATGAATGAGGTCATACAAACCCTAAAAGCAATCCAAATAAGTATTTTTAAAACTCTTACCCCACTTCACAATAAACCAGAGCATTTACATATCCCCACAGTAGACACAGAGCTATTTTCATAAAGAAATCAGACAGCCCAACTGCCCCCCTTAAAAACTCAGACCTCTCAACAGAAAGCCTCCCATACATAATGAGTCTTTCTTTTCCATAACATTCCATCCAAATATTGGTTTCACTTATGGCTTGCAACTCGATCTGTCCCTTTAATTTCTTCAACTTGACCATCTGATCTTCATCTAGCATTTTAACAGAAGCCTCAAACTCGCTGTTAGAAGAAACATTTCTATCATTATTAAGCTCTTCAATTTCTTCCATGATATCCCCAACCAGATGACACATTTTAGACCTCATGTTTTCCACAATGTCCTGAATATCTTGCATAATAACTTGACAGGAATCAAAAATAATCTTTTTTTTTAAGAATATTTACTATTCTTATCTTTGATTTTGACTACAGGAGAACAAAAAGTCCTAGGCTTTTATCTTGGGTGTTTGAAACACTGTGGACTTTTATATATAAGGGATTATAAATGAACTAAGAGGAAAAATTTTAAAGGAGCCTATTTGAAATTTTTTTCTAGTTCTTTCTTTTTTTTTTCTTAACCTTTTGGATATTTGTTTTTTCACCTTTTCTTTTTTCTTTTTATTACCTGTAAAAAATAATAATTATTTTTTCCCCTTTTTTTAAATAATTATTGTTATATTGTTATATGGTGCTTTTTCCCCCTTTTCTCCCTTTTTTCTTCTTTTTTGCAGGGCTATGGCATCTTTGGGAACGAGACGGGCGGAGAAGGAGAAGAAGAAGGAGACTGGAGGATCATCTATTGATTCTGCTACACCTGCTACATCTGCCTCAGAAACTTTATTACCAGAAATGAAAAAGATATTAGAAGCTGTTGCAGCACTAAATAAGAAAATGGATGATCAGAATACAGCAATAAATAAGAAAATGGATGATCAGAATACAGCAATAAATAAGAAAATGGATGACTCCACGAAGCAGATGGAAGATCAGATTACAGCATTAGACAAAAAAATGGACGATATGAAGAAAGAAATAACCCGAGAGATTAAAC
Source organism: Charina bottae (assembly GCA_023362775.1). Classification (NCBI taxonomy): domain Eukaryota; kingdom Metazoa; phylum Chordata; class Lepidosauria; order Squamata; family Charinaidae; genus Charina; species Charina bottae. Next base: position 3,720,506 of record JALMGJ010000012.1, read on the forward strand.
AAGACTTTAAAAAAGAAATTCAAACAGTCAAGGAAGTGGTCAATTCTCTGTCAGGAGAACTTAAAGATACGCAAAGCCAGATGCAAAAATTAGAAGATAAATCAGAATATGCTATTAAAGAGATTGAACATAATCTAGATATCACAGCTTTAGCAGAAATGAGAGAGAAAGAGCACATCTTGAGATTTAGAGCAGTTCCAGAACAAGTAGATGAAAATGTGAGAGAAAGGATGATTTTTGAATTGGCTAAATTTCTGGAGATAAGAGAACAAGATTTAGATTTGGAGATAGACAAGATATTCAGAGTAAACTCACGTTACGCTAAGGAAAAAAAAGTCCCTAGAGACATATTGATATATTTTGTAAGAAAAGTGACAAAAGAGCAAATCTTAAGGAAACATTATAATACTAGACTAAATATAGAAGGGAAGGAAATAATTCTATTAAAAGAAATACCCTTGAGAATATTAAGGAAAAGAAAAGACTATTCTTTCCTTACAGACAAATTAAGGCAACATAGTATTTCATTCAGATGGGAAAAATTGGAAGGCGTATCATTTGAGTTCAAAGGACAGAGATTCAAAATAACTTCCATTTTAAAAGCAAAAACTTTTTTAGAGAAATACAAGAAAGAAATGGGTTTACCAGAAGGAGAATTGACAAAAGGAGGAGAAACATCGAAAGACAAAGAGAAGACTGAAGATCTATCTGAGAAAGGAGCTACAGGTGTGGACTTAACAAAGGGATTTTAAAGAATAAAACACCAATGGAACTTAAATATCTGACATGGAACATTAATGGAGCTAATGCTCCACAGAAAAGAAGAAAGATATTTCATTTTTTGAAAAAACAGAAATTGGACATAAGTTGTTTACAAGAGACTCATATTTGTAAAAAAGATACTAAATATTTGATTCAAAAACAGCTTGGAGAAGAATTTTCGGCTGGATATAAAAAAACTAAAGGGGTAGTCTTATATGTACAACCAAAGTTAAACCCAAAATTGATATTAGCTGATGAAGTGGGTCGATACATTGTAGTAGAAACTAACATACAAGGAACGAAAACACTGATAGTTGGACTTTATGCACCGAATATGGATAAAGGAGTATTTTATAAAAACCTGATGGATAAACTTTTGGACTTAACGTATGACAATTGGTGTTTCATGGGGGATTGGAATGGGGTAATTTACCCCAGACTGGATAGACAGTCACAAAAAGAAGTGAAGCAAACACAGGGAAAATTGCCACAAACATTTTTCGACTTGAAAGAGATGTTGGATTTACAAGACATTTGGAGATGTATGAATGGGACTTCCAGAGAATTTACATATTATTCAGAGAGATTTAAATCACATTCTAGAATAGATATGATCTTGATATCTAAAAATTTGATGATGGATATTAACAAAGTTGATATATTACCTAAGACTTTATCAGATCATAATCCAGTAATGTTGACTCTTAAAGGGAAACGGAATGTATTTAGATGGAGATTGAATGAGTCGCTACTACGGAATAATGATGTAGTTGATGTATGCAAAAAAAATTAAGAGAATATTTTCAATTTAATTTGGATAAAGGGACTAATATTCAAACTGTATGGGAAGCCAGCAAAGCATATATGAGGGGTTATTTTATTCAATACAATGCTCAAATGAGGAAGAAAAAACAAAAAAGAATTCAATTGATTTTAGATGAAATTAAAAGTAAAGAGTTAGGTTTGAGAGATAAACCAATGGATGACACTTTGCTCACTCAAATTAAATTCTTACAAAAGCAAATATCAATGATATTAACTCAAGAGATAGAGACTCAAATGAAATTTACAAAACAAAAATATTTTGAACATGCAAATAAACCAGGTAGATGGCTGGCTTATAATTTGAGGAAACAAAGACAAAAGAATTTGATTACTAATATTCAACATGAAGGGAAAATTTTGGTGAATAATATAGATATTCAAAAAGCCTTTCATGACTATTATTCTAAATTATATAAAAAACAAGATGTCAACTTGGATGAGATTGAAGAATATTTGAACAAACAAAAATTAACTGTTCTTAATGACCAACAAAGATTGACATTAAACAATGTTATAACAAAAGAAGAATTGACAAAAGCCTTTAAGAAAATTAGTAGTGGAAAAGCTCCTGGACCAGATGGATTGTCAGCAGCCTATTATAAATGTTTTGAAGAGGATTTATGTCTACCTTTGCAGAAGACTATGAATTCTATTTTGGAAACAGGAACTATGCCTGAAACCTGGAAAGAAGCACACATAACTTTGATCCCTAAAGAACAACAGGATTTAACATTAACTAAAAATTACAGACCAATATCTCTATTGAATAATGATTATAAGATATTCACAACGATATTAGCAGAAAGAATGAAGAATATACTTAAGGATTTTATTCATCAAGACCAAGCTGGTTTTCTACCCAAGAGGCAAATACGAGACAATGTTCGAAATATATTAGATGTAATTGAATATTTGGAACAACACTATGATAAACAAGCTGCCTTGATATTTATTGATGCGGAAAAAGCTTTTGACAACTTAAATTGGCTTTTTATGTTCAAAGTACTGGAAAATATGAATTTTGGAGGAAATTTTATAAAATGGATTAAATCAATATATACTCCACAATTTGCCAAAATAATTGTTAATGGAGAATTTAGTAAGCCATGTGAAATCCAAAAAGGTACTAGACAAGGTTGTCCATTATCTCCACTTTTGTTTATACTGGTATTAGAGGTTTTACTTAGAGATATTAGACAGGATGATGGTATCCATGGTATCAAAGTTAAAAAAGAAGATTATAAACTAAGAGCCTTTGCTGACGACCTAGTCATTACCTTGGAAAATCCACTAGAAGGAATTGAAATATTAATACAGAAATTAAAAGACTTTGGGTCGCTAGCAGGGTTTAAAGTGAATTTACAGAAGACAAAAGTTTTGACTAAAAATATGGATTACCACCAACAAGAGAAATTGAAAGAAATAACAGGATATTCAATGGAAGAAAAAGTAAAATATTTGGGAGTATACTTAACAACTAAAAATGTTAAATTGTTCAAGAATAACTATATTCCACTTTGGATGGATATTAAGAAAGATTTGGAACATTGGGAAAAACTGCAATTATCATTATTAGGTAGAATTTCAGAAATCAAAATGAATGTTTTGCCAAGAATTTTATATCTTTTTCAAACACTACCTATATTGGCATCAGAAGAACCTTTCAAACAATGGCAGCGAGATATTTCTAAGTTTATTTGGCAAGGGAAAAAACCAAGGATAAAATATAAAGTTTTGCAAGATTCAAAGGAAAGAGGTGGACTGGGTTTACCGGATTTGAAATTATATTATGCTGCTTGCTGTTTAGTATGGATAAAAGAATGGATAGTTTTGAAAAATGAAAAATTATTGAATTTGGAGGGACATGAATTAAGATACGGATGGCATGGATATTTGTGGTACGACAAAGTGAAAGTTAATGTGGATTTTAAAAATCATTATATTAGAAGATCTTTATTAAGAATTTGGAATAAATATAAATTAATTTTATGTTACAAAAGACCTTTATGGATTTCTACACAAGAAGCATTTTATAGAACAGAAGTAAGAGTTAAAGATAAATGGTTGACTTACAAAGATCTTTTAAAAAAAGAACAAGGACAATATAAAACTAAATCAAAAGAAGAATTGGCCTCTGAAGGATATACTTTCCAATGGCTTTCATATATGCAACTTGTAGAAAAATTTAAATCAGACAAAAAAGACTTTGAATTTGAACAAAATAAATCGGAATTTGAGATACAACTATGTGAGACAGATGACCATTTAATTGCCAAAATGTATAAATTATTGTTAAAAGGTGAAATGGTAGAGGAACAAGTTAAAGATTGTATGATTAAATGGGCAAAAAATATTGGTCATAATATTCAAATGCAACAATGGGAAGATATGTGGACTAAAGGATTAAAATTTACTCTGTGTTATAATTTGAAGGAAAATTTCTACAAAATTATGTACAGATGGTATATGACCCCACAAAAGTTAGCTAAAATGTATGGGAATGTATCCAACTTATGTTGGAAATGTAAAAAAAAAGAGGGGTCATTTTATCATATGTGGTGGACTTGTGAGAGTGCTAAGAAATTTTGGACTCAGATACATTCATTGATGCAAAATATTTTACAAATTCAAGTTCCATATAAACCAGAATTATTTTTATTGGGAATAACAGAAGAACAAATAGGAAAGAAATTCACAAGAATTATGCAATATATGGTTACAGCAGCAAGACTTATATATGCACAAAATTGGAAAAACCAGACTATACCTACAATACAGGACTGGATGTTAAAAGTAATGGAAATGGCAGAAAACGATAAATTGACATGTTTATTAAAAGAAAATACAAATTATTATTTTCTTAAAGAGTGGAAACCATTAATGGACTATTTACAAAATGCAGGAGGGGTAAAGCTTATATGGGGTTTTGAAGATTAAAATATACATAAATTGATATATTAGACAGGAAATGTTCTACAATGTTATATATAGACCTAGCATGTAAGAGACTATTTTTTAAATCACTATGACCAGAGATAAATCGGAAGTTCTAATTTCTATGTTTCATCTTTCTCTTTTTCTAGTTACTTTACTACACTTTTTTCTTTCTTTCTTTGATTTGTATTTCTATTTCTTTTTCCTTTTCAACCTTTTATCTATGTATATTTAAAATTCAATAAAATATATTAAAAAAAATAATCTTTTTAAAGTTTCAATGGAAATCTGAGAAAGTCTGCTTAAAATCCTCCATGTCCCACGTAGTAGATTATGGCGCCCCCTAGGAACTTAATCAGTGAAAGTGGGAGATAATAGAAAAATTCCGAGACATGTTTACACAAGTGGAAGTATGATAACAGGCAGTTTCCCAGAGAAAGTAGCAGCAGAAAGCTGAAATTTCAAAACAGCAGATTCAACATGTAGGAAAATACTAAAATCTTCAAACTTAGTGCAAAAATAACAACAGGGAGACGATTACATACTCTCAACCTTCCTTAATATTTGGATGGAAAGCAAAATCGAAGACTTAAAAAGAATATTTTTTAAAGAAACTAATCACAAAAATAATGGTACGCACCAAGAGAATGTTTTTTCCTTGTTGTAAAAAGCCTCTCTTAGGGTACACATACTTAAAAGAAAAATAAATTGGGTGGTTTAGAAATGGGGTGGCCGGTCTTAATGTCCCTTTAAGGCTACACCGTTGCTTGGAAATGATGACGCCCCAGCCTCCCGGCTGCTCTTACCAGATGATCACAGACACTGTTTGCAATTTTCTGGCTGCAAGCAGCCTTCCCGAGGACAAATGGGGTAATTCCGAGTGTCTTCCTTGCTCTGGAAAAATGCTCCAGGGCTTCAGGAAAGACCTGCCTGAGCCCAAAAAATTGCCGCATTGTCGGAGCCCATGAGCACAGCTGTTCAGACTGTCATGTTCCCACCGGAAGCCCAGGTTTTCGAACTGATTTTCATCCCCAGACAGTTTTTTCTTCTTCTTTTCTTGGACATGTTCACCCTACTTATACTGCAAAATTATATTTAACCCTCGAGCAGGCATGCTGGCTTACAGAATGCGCCATTACTGCTTTTCACTTTTTGTGTTTTTCGGAAGTGTATTGTTGAAGGCTTTCACGGCCGGAGTTCAATGGCTGTTGTGGGTCTTCCGGGCTGTGTGGCTGTGTTCCAGAACATGGCCACACAGCCCGGAAGACCCACAACAGCCATTTTTCGGAAGTCTTTTCAGTTTTGGAGCCCCCTAAAATTTAGTACTCCTAGGCCAGTACCTACTCGGCCTTAGGCTAGAGCTGGCCCTGGATAGACATCTATAATTTAAGAACTTGGAGACACTGAAGAACTCAGATAACTCTAGACCAGTGTTTTTCAAGCTTGGCAACTTTAAGATGTGTGGACTTCAACTCCCATAATTCCCCAGCCAGCATGCTGGCTGGGGAATTCTGGGAGCTGAAGTCCACACATCTTAAAGTTGCCAAGCTTGAAAAACACTGGTCTAGATAATAAAATGGAAGTTAAGACTGCTGATGGGGTCTCTGTGTACTATCCTGATGCAATAAAGAATGCCATTTCCCAGCTGGTGAAGTGTTTCTTTCATAACAATGACAGAAAAGGGGAGGGGGGTTTCCATCATTACATGGAACCTGAAATCATCTCCATGCTATGCAAGGGTGCTGCTGTAAATTTAGCTAGCGATCCTTTCCATGCAAGCAAAGCCTCTCATGTCAACAAGGACAGCTAATTGAGTCAATTCCTGCCCTAACTCAATTGTCTGTCTGGTTTTGGCAAGGATGAACATTTCTCACTCTTTTGATTGTCTTCACTTTCAATCTCAGTAGCAACCACCAGTGAACTACTTCCTAGACTATGATAGTATTTTCTATATCCTCCTGCCCTTGATAATTTCCTAATCTTCAAGTTCTATATTGACCCACAATAAACCACTGAAATGGAAATAACTATCTCAAGGAAAACAAATCCCCCCTGCCAATTCTATACAGAAAACCAGATATTGGTCAATGACCAAAATAAAGTCTCTCTCTCTCTCTCTCTCTCTCTCTCTCCCTCCCTCCCTCCCTCCCTCCCTCCCTCCCTCCCTCTCTCTCTCTCTCTCATCTGCTTGATAGCTCATCAGTAATTACTCCAAAGAGTAATAAGTAATGAGTTCTCCCTCCTAAGTATTTACTGTTCTCCTAGTTACTTGATTGTAATCTCCCAACGAAGAATCAACTGTCTTATATAATTCATATATATGGATGGATGGATGGATGGATGGTTGGTTGGTTGGTTGGTTAAGGGACCTGACTATTGTGAGTACTTGTCAAAAGAACATTTAGCTTCAAAAACGAGCTCTGTAAAGGGATAGTAAATTCCTCAGTGATGCTATTTGTTATCCCTTTGCTCCCCCAAACTAACTGTCTTAAATGTCACTTCTATAGATTAAGTTTTAGGAGATGTGTTGACTTTAAGATATTTCTTCAGTTCAGATTTCATTGTAAACTACACACACATGCACATACACGCACACACACACACACAGAGTATAGTTGAACTATATTTTTAAATAACAGCAACAAAATGAAAAATAATTTTTGCCCAATGTTTATTTGGCTCCAAGCACTAATGCTTTTTGTCCTGCTTTCATGGCACCAGATCAAGGCAGAATGGAGATATTTATAAACTCGTTTCGCCCTCGTGCCATGAACCATCAGTTAAACAGAGTTTAGCACATACTTGACTTTTCCATCACTGAGTACATTAATTTGGGAAGGTTTGCGTGAATATATTTGCATAAACAAGGTGGGAAACAAAGGCCATGGGAGACTTGTGGCCAGGACTGACGTGAAATAGGCATCCAGACATTTAACATCGATTGCCAAACCTCAGTGGGGATCACCCTCTTTTGTTCTGTTCAGAGCTCCCCGTTTCTCTTCTGTTCACTTCCAGGTTTGTCTTTTTCAGTGGGAATGATGCAACCACATAATTGACTAATGACCTAAGCCAGCGCATCCCTGATTTTCTAGTCCTGCTGTTTTGGAATGTCATCAATATGTCAACATTTGGCCTGCTGTTGCGCAATAGTTTTGAAAGCTCAGATGAGGAGCCTTCACTGTCAGCTATTCAGGCTGACACGCTCCTAGACCAGTTCTGAACCCATCACCAAGCAGGAAGCAAAAAAGTTATTATTTGTTTTATGGCAGTGAAGCAGGGATCACGTATGTGTAATGTTTTGCCTGACGAAGGTCCCACAGTCAACCTCTGCATTCTTAATTTTTTTAAGTTCGAGTAGCAACACTGAAATCTTGAGTCATTCCTTCTCAGTACAGACTAACCCTCTCAAATCTATGGCCATTCAAGTATTTTGGAACCACAATCCATAAGAATATAATAAGAGTGCTTGTGCATCAGGCAAGGACCCATCCAGTCCAGATTTCTCTGCCATGCATTTTCTAGCCAGATGCAATCAGGAAGCTCATAAGCACGGACAGGAGTGTAATACTGTAGTCCTTTTCCACTACTGCACTCGGCAACTGCTAATCTGATATATGCTACTTGGGGGTCTAGTGATAATAAACAGTAATTAAAAAAACAGTAGTCACTAATAGCTTGAACCTCTCATCCTTTTTTGGGGGCAGGCATCAGTATAGCTGATAGCAGCAAATTCCATACTGGTTGGGAATTCTGGGATCTGTGGCCTTAAGGCTGAGAAAGCTTGGATAAATAATACAAAGCTATCTGAAGATCAAGTACTGGAACTATATCAGTTACAGCGGGAGTTGACGTTGTACATACTATATGGAGCAAACCAGATAGCAAGAGACAGCTCTGCAGAGAAGCATCAACATGAAAAAAGTATCAACAACTGAAATGTTACTACTGGTCTTCCTGAATGATTTTTGAAATACCACAATTGATACATAGAGCCAGTTTGGTGTAGTGGCTAAGGTGCTGGCCTAGAAAGCAGGACACTGTCAGTTCTAGGCCTCCCTTAGGCATGAAAGCCGGCTGGGTGACCTTGGGCCAGTCACTCTCTCTCAGCCCAACTCACCTCACAGGGTTGTTGTTGTGGGGAAAACAGGAGGCAGGAGTATTAGGAATGTTTACCACCTTGAGTTATATGTAAAAAAGGTGGGAATAATAATAATAATAATAATAATAATAATAATAATTAGTCATTCCAACCCAGTCCTGAAACTTTCCACCTTTCTTTATATTTGTTGGAGGTTCCAGCAAATCAGCATGCCTCATTAGCATATGGGTGATTGCTCTAGGAGGCAAACTCTCTATGTGCTTCTTCCTGAGGAAGCTGTTTGTTGCCCCTCCCACTTCCTCTCTCTCTCTCTTGCTTTCTTCCACCGGAGAAGAAGGGCCATACACCTGCTGGTCCTTCTATGGAGAGGCCATGTGCTAGGCGTCAACTCCAGAATTTTTGGGTACCACCTTAAGTGGGAAAATTTGCTGACGTCCTGTCGGGGGTCAGCTTCCACCGAACTGAAAGATCCCTTGAATGGCAGTGGTCACGACGGATCCTGAAGCAACAACAACAGGATGTCAGCAGCCAGCTCGGACACAAGGCATCGTGGGACATCTAGTCCAGAAGCCAGGGAAGAGTCGGTTCCCTTACCCCCTTCCTTGGCACATGGTTTAATGAAGTAATTGTATAACAATGTATATGTATGTATAACGATGTATGTAAGCCGCCTAGAGTCCTCCGTTAGGGAGGGGATAGGCGGGGTATAAATACAATAATAAATAAAAAATAAATAAAATAAATAAATTTTCCCCTTTTCTCCACGCAGCCCTGGCAGCAACATAGGGCCAGGGGCCCACAAAGTTTAGGGAACCAAATAAGAATCATTTCTACTAAAATGGATGTAACTGGACCAAATAAACATAAGAACTCTTTTGTACTTACTTTTTGTAACCTACATTGTCTAAGCATGTAATCAATTAAAGAGAATGGGGTGTAAAAGCATGTAATTCTTTATGCTTGGGTGGGCTATGTGCTTAAGATCAATAACCTATATCTCTCTAGTGTGCTCATTAATGCTATTAAGATAAAAACTCCTTTCTGTGTGTACGTATTTCTTTGCTGTTATACGCTCTGCTCCATTCAGTGGTACTAGCTGCCCACTAATGTTCTTCATAGGGTTATGGGCCCAGGCTTTTATAGAAGGAGAATTTATTTTTAATAGAGAAAAACATAAACAGCAAAAATTTTCTTTTTGGGCTTGCTTTGTTTTTGCATGAGCATTGTTGTTGTTTTTGAGAGAATGCTCAGTCTAAATGCTGAGAAGGTTATCTTGCACAATAAAATAGCCATTAAGCTATTAAGCCATTAAGCTTAAGGGAGGATATTTTTTTTCTTTTTGAAAGTGATTTTTAAAGTTTTTGCTTAGACAAAATGGCCAGTGTATACCTGCCTCACAATCTGGTGATTTTTAAACTAAAACCCAGAGAGTTTTATCCCTAGAAAATTTGGGTGGAAAGGCAGGCAAGGATTTTTAATCTGCATAATATTTTGAAGGAAGATCCTCCAAGTTCAGATTCAGAAGGCTATGAAAACTGGATAGCCAATGATCTTAAACTCCAAGGACTAAACTTTAATTCATTAAGTGGAGCAATGATGGTGCAAATACAGCACAGGGAAACTGCAAAAGGAATGATGGAGGAATTGTTTAAACTCTTTGGGGAAGGAGGGGACTCCGAATTTATTAATCTGATAAGGGAATTATGCAATGAAAAACTCCAGCCAAATGGAGATATTGATGAGCATATTTCCAAAATTCAGTCATTACTGCACAAGCTTGCTTGCAATGATGTGATTTTGGATAATAGAATCCAGGTAGGATTTTTATTGGGATCTCTGCCTCAGAATTTCTCAAATTTTGCTGCCAGCTATAGGGGGTCCAGACAACCCCTACCAGACCTGATTCAAGAATTAAGGTCTGAGCATAGCAGACAGGCCTCCTATAGAAATTCTAAGCAGGGCCATCATGAGGCAGGCTATTTTACAAAGGTGCCTCAGGGCAAGGATGATGGTTAGAAGCAGAGGAGTGATCCAAAAACAAAGAAACCCATCAAGTGCCATTTTTGTGGCAAGAATGGTCACCTAAAGAGAAATTGCTTGGCCAGGAAGGGAGATCAGAAAAAAAAGAGAGAAAGCTCCAGATGCAACTCTTCTTGCATTTTCAGCTATTAATAAAAATTGCTCCTCCTTCATCTTAGACAGTGGTTGTAGCATGCATATGCTGAAGAATCAAAGTATCTTTATTAAATTGAACCCAAGTTCAAAAGAAGAGATTGGCTTGGCTGATGGAAGAACAATCCCAGCGGAAGGGGAGGGTCGTGCTCTCCTAAGCTGCGGAAATGGCGCCACCCAGAGGGTTTGATTGCAACTAACACTTTATACATTCCAGGCTTAAGCTTGAACTAGGCTCACCATACGTCACATTTTTTAGCATTTTTCAACCGTCCCGTCGTTTTGATAAAAATCTCAATTTTGTCCCATTTTTTAAACCCAGCAGGAATGGCACGGAAGGAGGATCTGAGCTGGAGCTGCTGAATGGAGGCAGCCTCCCACCTATCAGCGTGCGGCAAAGGAGGGTAAGGTTTGCAGGCAGGAGCCAATTGCGTGGACCAGGGGGGCGTGGTTTGCAGGCAGGAGCCAATCGTGTGGACTGGGGGCGGGGTTTGCAGGTGGGAGCCAATCGCGCAGACCGGGGGGGGGCATAGTTTGCAGGCAGGAGCCAATTGTGTGGACTGGGGGCGGGGTTTGCAGGCGGGAGCCAATCGCGTGGACCAGGGGGGAGGGACCCGTCTTTTTCATGAATACGGAATATTACATAAGACCCCATCCCGTTTTGCCATCCCAATGTCCCGTTTTTGTCTCAAGGAAATATGGTCAGCCTAGCTTGAACCCAATAAGTGCATCTGTGCTGATGAAAAAGGGCCATACTCTTTGATTTGAAGGTGAGAAGTGTGAAATAATTGATCAAAAAGGTGTCTTTTTAACAGGATTCCTAGATCAAGGACTAATTTTTCTCAATTGTGAGAGGCCAGGCATGGCGTGTGTGGCCAGTCACGAAGAAAGGAGGATTCAAGTGCAATTCTCCAAATGAAGAGAAATGAATTGGCAGGAAGTTTGGAAATCAAGGACTGTGGTAAGTTTGATGCAAGGTACAAAACCTGCATACAGGGAAAGGCCACTAGGCCTGCAATTCCAAAACAAAGCACCAGGAGCTCTAGACAGCCCCTTGAGCTAATTCACACTAACCTGTGTTGGCCAATTCAAGCATTTGTTGGGGGTAACATTCCAAAAGGGAAAGGAACCAAATTAGATTCCAAAGCAAAGGAAGGAATCTTATTGGGATACCCACCGGGAAGCAAAGGATATAGAGTTCCAGATCCTAAGACTGGCTCAATCCACACTTGCAGAGTGGTGCAGTTTGATAAAACAGAGCCAAATCAAAATCCTCTAGCCAATAGCACTGCAGAAGGGGGAGGTACTGAAAATGTGTTTGAGGTACTTTACCCAGTGTTTCCAGATACAGCGTGCAAGCAAGCCCAGAGGGAGGACATCAAGACGGAAACTGTGCCTGAGTCAGACGATGAGGAACCAGGAGGTACAGAAGGGGCAGAGATGCAGTACGATCCAAACCTGACTCCTGTTCCAGACCTGAGACGCTCATCGCGACCCAACAAGGGAGTTCCGGCCAAGCGACTGTCCTATCTCACAGGAGTGGCATTGCCGAAGGTTCCTGCATCATGGAAGGAAGTGCAACAGCTGCCACCAGCTGAAGAAAGTAAGTAGAGAGCAGCAGCACAAGAGGAATTTGAGGCTCTGCAACACAACACTTGGACACTCACAAAGTTACCTGCTGGCAAAAAGACCATTGGTTGCAAATGGGTCTTTAAGACCAAACAGAATGAGAAGGGAGAAGTAGAAAAGTACAAAGCTAGACTGGTAGCCATACTTCACAAAAGTATGGTGAAGATTATGACCAAACTTTTGCACCTGTTGTGACCCACACAACAATTCAACTTCTTTTAAGTCTAGCAGCCAGTAGAAAAATGCAAGTAGAGCATATTGACATCAAGACAGCATTCTTGCATGGTGAAATTCAGGAGGAGTTGTACATGCAACAGCCTGAAGGGTTCACTGATCCAAAGAACAGGAATTTAGTGTGTAAGCTTCAGAAGGGGATCTATGGGCTGAAGCAAGCAGCAAGGGCCTGGAATGTGAAATTAAACCAGATACTAATAAAGCAAGGTTTCACTCAAGGCAAAGCTGATCCCTGCCTTTACACACCACACAAGAATGGCAGAGACATGTTCATTCTGACATATGTGGATGATTTGATTCTCTGTTACGAGGATCAAAGGGATATTAATGAAATTGTATCCAACTTGAACAAGGAAGTAGAGGTGAAACGTCTTGGGAAGGCAAGCCACTACTTGGGGATACAAATTGACAGAGAAGAGGATGGAAGTTTCCTCCTTAGTCAGAGGCAAAAGATTATAAAGTTATAGGAGAGCCTGGAGCTGGAAGATGCAAACACAGTGCCAACTCCAATGGAAACCGACTTTCACAAAATAAAAGACACTAGTGAACTATTGCCTCAGAACAATGGATACAGAGAGGCCATTGGGAAGCTATTATATCTGTCAACCACAACAAGGCCGGATATTTCAACTGCAGTGGGAATCCTCTGCAGAAAGACCAGCGCACCCACCCAAAGGGACTGGACAGGCATTAAGCGGGTGGCAAGATACCTGAAGGGGACTGCAAACCTGAAGCTTAAGCTGCCAGCAACTGATTCTCCTGAACTAGTGGGATACACTGATGCAGATTGGGCAGAGAATGCAACTGATCGTAAATCCAATTTCTTTGGGGGAGGGGCTGTGAGCTGGGCTAGTCGCAAGCAGACTATATTTGCACACTCATCCACTGAAGTAGAGTATGTCTCAGCAGCTGAGACTTGCGATGAGATGCAATGGCTCAAGTATTTACTTGAGGATCTGGGGGTTAGTAAGACTTTATCAAAGAAGGTGGGAAGGCGGACCAAGCACATGGATGTTCGCTACCACATGATTAGAGAGGCACAGGAGACAGGACTAATACATTTGGAGTATTGTCCCTCAGAAAGGATGATCGCAGACATCCTGACAAAGCCACTTGCTAGGGGTGTCTACCAAGGCCCACAAAGTGAGTTAAATCTTGTGTAGGCATGACTTTGATTTGAGAAGGGGTGTTGGAGGTTTCAGCAAACCAGCATGCCTCATTAGCATATGGGTGGTTGCTCTAGGAGGCAAACTCTCTTTGTGCTTCTTCCTGAGGAAGCTGTTTGTTGCGTCTCCCACTTCTCCCTCCCTCCCTCCCTCCCTCTCTCTCTCTCTCTCTCTCTTGCTTTCTTCCACCAGAGAAGAAGGACCATGCAGCTGCTGGTCCTTCCATGAAGATTCAATGGAATTTCCCCCTTTTCTCCATGCAGCCCTGGCAGCAACATAGAGCCAAGGGTCCACAAAGTTTAGGGAACCAAAGAAGAATCATTTCTACTGAAATGGATGTAACTGGACCAAATAAATATAAGAACTCTTTCGTACTTACTTTTTGTAACCTACGTTGTCTAAGCGTGTAATTCTTTATGCTTGTGTGGGCTATGTGCTTAAGATCAATAACCTATATCTCTCTAGTGTGCTCATTAATGCTATTAAGATAAAAACTCCTTTCTGTGTGTGCATATTTTCTTATTTTTGTTATACACTCTGCTCCATTCAGTGGTACTAGCTGCCCACTAATGGTCTTCAATATTCAGACTGTTTAAACCAGAGCTTTCCAAACTGTGTGTAGTGACACAAAAGTGTGTCGCCACACACAGTCTGGTGTGTCGCCACACAACCCGGAAGCGCTGATCATCACCAGCGCTTCCGGGTTTTCCGGCGACACACCAATTACAGTGCGAAAAACCCGGAAGTGGCAGCAGCGCTTCTGGGTTTTTGCGCACTGCCGCACTTCCGGGTTTTCCCACGGCGACACACCAACGCCGGTTGGTGTGTCACCGCGGGAAAAACTTTGGAAAGCCCTGGTTTAAACATTGAGTTGCTTTCTTGATCAAGAGGGGAAAATCGAGCTGAACCAGAAAGAAGACTGCCGTGGGCTATGCTGTGCAGTGAGGCTTTGTCCAGTTTGTTTAATTTGGTTTGGTTTTAAAATCCTAAGTATGGACAAGACCCTGTTTCATAACATTTCCATTGCAATCATCATTTCACAAATCATTTTTTATATTTCTGCTTTGCAAGTATTTCTTTATAAGAGACATTATGAGGAAGTCAGGTATGGCACATTCCTTAACAAAAAATCATTTTATCAGTTTTTTAAAATATAAAATAAAACAATGGGTTTTCTATTATTCCTGTGATGGGTGCTAGCATTCCACTGGCCATACTTCCAATTCCAGCTCATAGGAAGTTAAATTTAAAAGCAGAAGTTACTAGCTCTCACGCTTGCAGAACAAAATCAAAACAAAATGTGTGACGTCTTCAGTGCTAATCCTAGAGAAATGCTTACAGTTCATGCAAGAATCCTATCCACACTCTTGCCTCCCTGTTTAAATGAACAAAGGACCTGGAAACAAGGACATTCCATTTTACATTCATAGAATTGCAATTTATTACTTCCTTGCAAGAACTGGTTAAATAGAATAATTTTCTCTAGGGAGCGATATCAGCAGTTCCCATATTGCCTTCATATCAGCTTACAGTATGGGAACTGAGAAGACATGACAGCTATAAATATGACACTATTCCCATTATGTAATCTTCATCCACCTATTTCTGTCTATGACATCAATGTCCCACTGACCCCACTGAGACTGGAATAAAGCAAATGTGCTTTGTAAGTAGAATTGAAGTCTGAGGCCCACATCATAGGTAACAGGGCCCCTTCGTTTGAAGAACTGTATCTGGCAAGATTAAAATCCACTCAAGGCATATGGGGTATTGTCTCATAAATAGCTTACTGTGAAAACCTGTATATATGACATTTAGGGATAGATCTGAATTGTTCCTCAAATACAGTATATGCACTCTGAATCCAGTTACCATGCAGCTGAATCATTTGTGTATTTTTGCAGACACTTCACAAGGAGTTTGGTTTATTTCTTCAACAAGTCCTTTATCTTTTCCTGAATTTGGGATTGGCCTTTCTGGTTTGGAATGCTAGAAGTTAAAGTTTTCCCAACCTTTCTGGAAGACACCAGATTGGGGAGGGCTGTGCTAATTTAATAGCAGGTAAAAGTAGAATTTGCTCACAATCTCCTGCAGTATAATATAATGGGTTTAAGGCTTGTGTGCCAAATGTAACTATGGGAGACAATAATATGTTTCTGTTTATATTCCAGGGAACATCCAGAATGATATTTAAATGGAATGGGGTTGGTGATTATCACCTTTCACTTTGTGGGTATGTATGTGTGTGCATGTGTGTATTGCATCTAACAGACATTCACAGTAGCAGACATTGTCGTCAACTGGAATGAAGCACAATCTAATTTTATATTGCGAGAGTCTTGTCTTGTCTTGTCTTGTCTTGTCTTGTCTTGTCTTGTCTTGTCTTGTCTTGTCTTGTCTTGTCTTGTCTTGTCTTGTCTTGTCTTGTCTTTTCGTCAGGTGAAAGAACTGTGCCGGCAACTAAGTGTGATTATTTGAATTCTACTTATTTTCATTTGCCTGTCTGACTGCTAGAAAATTAATTCCTTAGCTAGTGACAATTTATATATGTGATGTATATTACCAGGGCCCAAACTCTCAGATTCCAGGTTTACTCAGTAAATTTAGCATAGGAGAAGGACACCTCAGAGCCTGCCTTGCAGGTTATTATTGTAGAGGAAACTGGAAAGGGGTGAACTGTGGGCACTGCCTTGAACTCTTAGAGAAAAATTGGGATATAAATCTAATAAATAATAAAATTATTTTTTTTTCTGAAAGATTCCTCCCCTTAACAGGTATGTGACAGGCAATATGGTCTTCTCTGTGATGGGAATAAAAATACTTACTGAATTTAGATGGTACACCCAGATGAGAATAGGATGTCTACAGGGTATGGTCAAAAACAGTCAAGATAGCAGCCACAGTGATGTGAATGAAGTGCCACCCTTTTCTTATGTGCATCACAAGGAGAGCTTTGATTGCATTGTTGTGGTGCTTCTTGTATAGTTTGCTTTAATATATATATTAAAGCAATATATATATTAAAGAGAGTAGAGAGATGGGTGGTGATAAATTTGATTAATAAATAAATAAATATATGGCAAACCAACCAGGAGACAATAAAATACCATCTGGGAGTTGAAGTCCACACATCTTAAAGTTGCCAAGGTTGAGAAACACTGCTCTAGAAAGAGAAACTGAAAGGCCCTCCTTGCAGGGCCTCTGTCAACAGGCAGATGTGGAAGCAATCCCACCGAGGCTATAAAGGATGTCTTCCATGTTGGAAGTGGTATACCAGGCCCACAGTTTGATTTTGACATGTCTGGCTCTGAATCACAGTTTATAGGGAAACAGATACCTTCTGTTTTAAAAAGTGGACAATTTAATAGCATCTCCCAAGAAGTTCAATATAGTTTCTTGGCTTTAAAAACAACAACAACAACAATGATGCAACTTTGTTGATGACATATGTTGGTCTATGACCATAATAAAGATTTGAGTTGAGTTGATTTGTTGATGACAGTTGTTTTAGACTGACAAGATATTTAGAAAAAAGATGAGCAACCTGTTCATGGTTGGGAGCTGCATTTAATGGCCTTGTGTGAGTGAAAGCTACAGTGAGTGAGGCCAAGTCATAGAGCTGGGTGGGCCAATGATTTTCTGCTTTATTCTGATATACTGTATATATGTAAATATATATTTCAAGGAATGGAGAGCTTCAGGCTTTTTTTAGGTTTTTACTATAGTTTCCCACCTCCAAACAAAGGGAAAGTGGCATCTGTGGTGCAGTTTAAATGTCCTGTATGGACTTCAGGAGCCCTTGGGCTGCAGTTTGTGCATCCCTGATTTAACAGATGACACATCATAGATCTGGATTCAATGTGTGAAGCCCTTGAGTGCCTTGGCCTCATTTAGTCTGAAGCCTTTTCTGAAGTCAGCATGTTAGTTGCAGTGTGAAATCTGAAGTCTGAAGGCTACTTATGCTGGTGTCCAGCCTGTATCTTCAGGGTAAAAATCAGAAGACCCTGGAAAAGGAGCCAAGCCATCCTTGGCTTGTTAGACTGAAATGACTGCAGGTCAATCTTTGGGGACAATTAATCTCAGGAACATGGTATCCTTCTGCTAGGACATGACTTGATTAGAATATCAAGAGTGTTTCACAGCTCATTGATTATAAAACAGGCTCTACACTAGAATAGTCTCCAAATAGCTTTATAATAGATTAGTTAAAAGAATAAGGAGGTATTCTATAATAAGAGCCCATACATTTGGTTTATAAATAGGAGGTGACTGCTTTTATTTTCCTTGCACTTGGCACTGCCAGAATCTAGGAAATAATCCAATAATCTGTTTTCGCTCTCCTTTTGGCTTTGCTTAATTAAGAAATGTCTGGCTTATATGCATTGTATGGAATCCTTGTTAATAGGCTATTGATGGCTGAAAGAACAGCTGCCTTTGGTCTTTTCCAATTCACTATCTTCCCCAAAGCCAGTAGACTTTGCCACAAGTGCAAGGAGATCTTTCACATTTTTATTTTCAGAAGCTGCTCTCCACAAGTTGCACACTACTCTTCGACACCCTTCTCCAAAACTACATTGGAGATCTGGAATGGGGCTATTTACTGTACATTTCTGAGGGGCTCCTTTAAACTTCTTTTGCATCAACCCCCAAAACTAGCTCACTCGCTCACTCAAAAGCATTCTTCAGAACTATTTAAAGATCAGTTGGGGATTCTTGGAAGACAATACTGAAGGAGAAGCTGTACTAATATAGCCTCCCTGATGCCTACAATCATGTACTCTCATCTTCCCCATCCTGTTGCTCTCCAAATGCAAGTCTGCTGGCTGAGAATTATGGGAGCTGTGATCCCATCTAGAAGGCAACAAGTGAGGGATGGATAGTCTGCTTTGTATTTGCCTCCCTCCCAAGCATTATCAGAGGAGATGGGCAAAATTATCTTGCTGGGGGTGGCACCAAAACAATGCAGTCCCCATGGTAAGGAGGCCCTATTGAAACTTTCTCTGTCAACCCCAAAGAATATGTTTTTCAGTGGGCTTTTTGGGGCTTGCTTTTAAAGCAATTCCCCTTGTTATTGCTATTTCTAATTCAGGTTTATTATTTTTTTTTTACTGTGGTGCTAATTTTATAATATAACAGAGGGAAAAAGCATTCAGCTTTGAAGATCTACTAGCAAACTGACATGGGTATGGACTATAAATATTTTTTAGTTACAGGCTGTAGCTAAATTGTTCTACTCTACAGAAAACAATCCTCCTTTGGAAAGTGACCTCTCTTTGAAAGTTTGTCCCTCCCAAGTCCAGTTTAAAGACAGAGCAGCAGCATCTAGCTGACAGACTGAGTGTTCCCTGCTACAGAACAGGGAGATGTATTGCATTCCTACTGAGATCACAGTAATTATTTCTAAATATATTCCAAACATTATGCAATGTTTAAACAAATAGTCTTTCTTTGTCATTTTGTACTTTTCAAAATGATAAAGGTGTGATTATCCCCAGTACGGCTTTATCCCATCCTCTTTGGAACTGAGATCTTTGTAAAATGTGTCTTCATTGAATTTGATCTGCTCCCTTGATTCTGCTCTCATTACTTCTTCATTCCCTTCCTCTTTGATGGATCTCTTTTATTCTGAAGTTTCTTTCTCTCCCTTTTATGCAAATAATTTGTTCAGAGCTTGTCCATCAAGCCAACTGCACTGTTATACTGAGTTAACATTCAGGGCCCTACTCTAGTGCTTCCTTTCAACAACAGTTGGCTTCATGCCATCCCATCAAGCTTTAGTTGCATTGGCATGCTGACTCTGCACATTCGTTCTTCAGTTCTCTCTTCTTTGACCAAGCTTCTTCATCCTTAAGCTGCTATAACACAAGATCTTCTCTCCCCTTCCACACAGCTGATTCATTTGGGCCCATCTACTAGGCCAGCAATGCTGTTATGCAGAGTCCGCATTCAGGCCCACTCCAGTGCTTTCTCTCTCTGGCAATCAAGGAGCTGGCATATAGTATAAGAAGAGCTCAAAACTCTGCAGAGAGAGCACCGAAATGGAGCAGCACACACTGGGAAATAATCACTTCTGTCAGAAACAAAAAATAGCAGACACAATATATTTGAGAAAGTGGTTGAGCCTGGGAAAGGCAGTTTTATTCCAGCTTGGGGAAAGCAAGGAGAAATTTCTTTGAGTGCCTTCCTGGAAACCATATAAGCCAGTAAGGCAAAACTGTGTTCTTCCCTCATCTTTGCAATTCTTCTTTGTCTCCAAAGTTAATATGCTGACCTACTGTTCCTCTTTAGATATCATTTGCAAAATTGTAATTCCTCTTTAGGTGCCAGGCCCAGGAGAACCTACATGTCAGTTCTATCTACTGCCTGTTAATATTTACTTCCATGCTTAAGCTGGGAAGAAGGAAAACGCTTATTTTAGTTACTTACAAATTAACAACTTTAAACCATATAATAATTTCATTGGAGATGGGATGAGCCACCAGAAAGAATCTCACTGTTTAAGTTTTAATGATTTGTGGCTTATAGCTAGGGTTAGGGTTAGAGAAGGCTCATTTCTTCCTATTAGAGCAGAGCTTTCCAAACTGTGTGTCGCGACACAAAAGTGTGTCACCACACACAGCGTGGTGTGTTGCCACACCACCCGGAAGCGGCGGCGTGTGTGTGCACGGCGGCGGCAGCGACGCGGTATCAGTGCTTCCGCGTTTTAGCGGAGGCTGCCGCTGCCTCCGTGCACGCACGCGCCGCCGCATGCCCCCCCCCGCGCCACCACACTGCCACCGCCGCTGCTGCCGCTGGTGTGTTGCCAGCGGCGGCACTTTGGAAAGCCCTGTATTAGAGGAATCTCGTAGGCTCCCAACATTCTTCTTTTCTGCACCTGAAAAGTTTACAGAAGGCAACCTTTTTTAGTCTTTTGCTTCAAACAGTTTGTGGCACCTTAAAAGTGAACACATTTATTATTGCGTAAGTTTTGTGGATTGTAAGAGTTTGTGTATCTACTTCACAATCCACTGAGATCCATGGAAGCTTTTGCAATAATAAATGTAGCAAGCTTTAAGATGTTGTTCCTGAAGAAGTATCCATTCCCTCCATTTTATCTATGCAGACGAAGTAGGACAGGTAATATGACCTGTTTACTAATTACTCTGGGGTATATCTATCAATTTCCTCAACCCTGGTCCTATCCTCATTCCCATTTTGAACTTGCTTCTCTTTATTGCCAACAAAATTCTATTATTATTATTATTATTATTATGGATTTATTTATTTAAATGTATTGGCCGCCCAACTCTAATGGACTCTCTGTATTGTAATGGTATTGTTACAATTCTCACTCTCCATGATATGAACTATTTGTGTTAAAGAACAATAATCAAATGTAATAAAAGAGAACCAAATCAATATACTGTATTGTGTAATATTCCGCAACTCTTCTCCAAAAAAAGAGTCTCTCCTTTGTCAATTTAATCTCAGATATGGCCACATAATGGGTTCAAGCTAAGATTTTGAATGTTGATTTTCAAACAGGTTTATTTGTGGGAAGGTCTGTCAGCATCCCCCTTGATGATTGGAGGAGAGCACCCTTTGTAAATGTACCCTTTGTACCTTCAACGAGCTACTAGTTTTCCTTGGCCAGAATCCAGAAGTACATAAGGTATCTGTGAATGAGGTATCTGTATCATACATCATATCTAACACCAGGTAACAATGGATGATGTTTGCTAAAACCGATTTACCATGAAATGGGGGGGGGGGGGGGACCCTTCAGTGCCTTTTTTATCAGTTTAACAAGGATCTGATCCACTAGTAGAACTTTCCTGGTCCCACCATGCAGTCTGATCATTTTGCCAGGAGGTGAATGTCTTACTTGATGTTAAGGTAAAGGTAAAGGTTCCCCCCGCACATTTGTGCAGTCGTGTCCGACTCTACGGGCCGGTGCTCATCTCCGTTTGTTAGCCAAAGAGCCAGCGTTGTCCGAAGACGCTTCCACGGTCATGTGGCCGCATGACACGCGCAGAACGCTGTTACCTACCCACCGAAGTGGTACCTATTCATCTACTTGCATTTGCATGCTTTCGAATTGCTAGGTTGGCAAGAGCTGGAGCTAGTGCAGGAGCTCACTCTGCACGCAGGGCTAGGGATTCGAACCTCCGAACTTGCAATCTTCCGATCAACAAGCCTGGCGTCTTACCCGCTGAGCCACCACACCCCTCTTGATGTTGATGATCTTGATACTTGATGTTGCAGGGAGCTTATTCCAGAACTGCAAGACAGATCTATCTAGGTAAACATTTAGCCGGTTTGGCAACTATTTTTGGCAACCTGTTTGTCATTTCCAATGGGTGCAAAACACCTATTATTCATTGAAAGCAACTTGAAAATTTAAGTGATTTCTGTTTGGCATTATTTATGTTTGGCAGCAGCAGCTGATGCAGTCTGTAGAGAATAAAAGTGGCATTGTCTGCAATACTGTGTCAAAGCCCATAGCCTTTTATGAAAAGTTTTATTTTCAGCTGCATTGGGAAGAAATGTTTGGTTTGCAGTGTTAATGGCTTGGATGATTGCCATGCTTTATATTTTAGAGCAGAGCCTCAGTCCAGCTTTTTTCTTTGCTTTCACCCCACCCCCACCCCATGAGTCACCATTGTTTGAAATTCTTTCTAGGCCAAGGGGGGTATTCAGTTTGACATCTTGTACTATTAACTATGGCAGTCAAAATATAAATGCTTTTATTAAGACAAGAGTTCAGATTGAAATTCAATCTCCACTGAAGGCCAAATTTGACACGGCAGTAACCATTCATTGAAGGTACCTCTTTTTATATTGTTAATGCAGCTACATCATTTTCCAGATGTATGCAGCTGCTTTGGAAGCTGCTCATGGCTGTCTACATGTGTGTATAAATGAAGAGTTACTTTGCTTCACTGGGAAAAATGCAACACTTCTGCATGTTTTACAGCAGTTCTCCTAAAGGATTTGCATAGCCCTATTACCTTCTTCCAGTTTCTCTTCTCTGCTTCTGCTTTCTGCGTGGCTGTGGAAGCATAAACATATGGAAGGAACTTGCTTTCACATCTACCTTGTCCCTAGATGAATTTATTTTGTCTTATTTAGATGATATGACTTCCAAACCAGCTTGACCACTGCATTTTTCTATTACTCCTTTCTTCATTAAGCAACATTCCTCGAGGTTTTAGCTGAGTTGTATTTTGCTTCATTGACTCTGCTGAAGTTGGGCTTGATGGATAGGGATTAAAAGAGCATTTGGCCAAACAGCTCCATTCGTGTAGCACAACCAAAAACAGGAATCCCCAAACCACTTGTTGTTGTTGTTGTTCAGTCGTTTAGTCATGTCCGACTCTTCGTGACCTCATGGACCATAGCACGCCAGGCCTTCCTGTCCTCCACTGTCTCTCGGAGTTTACTCAAATCCATGTTCATTACATCGGTGATGCTATCTAACCATCTCATCCTCTGCCGTCCCCTTCTCCTTTTGCCTTCAGTCTTTCCCAGCATCAGGGTCTTTTCCAGTGAGTCCTCTCTTCGCATTAGGTGGCCAAAGTATTTGAGCTTCAGCTTCAGTATCTGTCCTTCCAATGAACAGTCAGGGTTGATTTCCTTTAGGATTGACTGGTTTGACCTCCTTGCAGTCCAAGGGACTCTCAAGAGTCTTCTCCAGCACCACAGCTCGAAAGCATCAATTCTTCGGCGCTCAGCCTTCCTTATGGTCCAACTTTCACAGCCATACATTACTACTGGAAAAACCATAGCTTTAACTATACGGACCTTTGTCGGCAAGGTGATGTCTCTGCTTTTTAATATGCTGTCTAGGTTTGCCATAGCTTTCCTCCCAAGGAGCAAGCGTCTTTTAATTTCATGGCTGCAGTCACCGTCTGCGGTGATCTTGGAGCCCAAGAAAATAAAATCTGTCACTGCTTCCATTTCTTCCCCTTCTATTTGCCAGGAAGTGATGGGACCAGATGCCATGATCTGGGTTTTTTTAATGTTGAGTTTCAAGCCAGCTTTTGCACTCTCCTCTTTCACCCTCATCAAGAGGCTCTTTAGTTCCTCTTCACTTTCTGCCATTAGGGTGGTATCGTCTGCATATCTGAGGTTGTTGATATTTCTCCCGGCAATCTTAACTCCGGCTTGTGATTCATCCAGGCCGGCATTTCTCATGATGTACTCTGCATATAAGTTAAATAAGCAGGGTGATAATATACAGCCTTGTCGTACTCCTTTCCCAATTTTGAACCAGTCGGTTGTTCCATGTCCGGTTCTAACTGTTGCTTCTTGACCCGCATACAGGTTTCTCAGGAGACAGGTAAGGTGGTCTGGTACTCCCATCTCTTTAAGACTTTGCCACATTTTTTTGTGGTCCACACAATCAAAGGCTTTAGCGTAGTCAATGAAGCAGAAGTAGATGTTTTTCTGGAACTCTCTTGCTTTTTCCATGATCCAGCAAATGTTGGCAATCTGATCTCTAGTTCCTCTGCCTCTTCGAAACCCAGCTTGCACTTCGGGTAGTTCTCGGTTCACATACTGCTGAAGCCTAGCTTGTAGGATTTTGAGCATAACCTTGCTAGCATGTGAAATGAGCGCAATTGTACGGTAGTTTGAACATTCTTTGGCATTGCCCTTCTTTGGAATTGGAACGTAAACTGACCTTTTCCAATCCTGTGGCCACTGTTGAGTTTTCCAAATTTGTTGGCATATTGAGTGCAGCACTTTAACAGCATCATCTTTTAGGATTTTAAATAGCTCAGCTGGGATACTGTCTTCTCCGCTAGCTTTGTTGTTAGTAATGCTTCCTAAGGCCCACTTGACTTCACTCTCTAGGATGTCCGGCTCAAGGTCAGTGACCACACCATCGTATTTATCAGGGATATTAAGATCTTTCTTGTATAGTTCTTCTGTGTATTCTTGCCACCTCTTCTTAATCTCTTCTGCTTCTGTTAGGTCCCTGCCTTTTTTGTCCTTTATCATGCCCATCTTTGCACAAAACGTTCCCTTGATATCTCCGATTTTCTTGAAGAGATCTCTAGTCTTCCCCATTCTATTGTTTTCCTCGATTTATTTGCATTGTTCATTTAAGAAGGCCTTCTTATCTCTCCTTGCTATTCTCTGGAATTCTGCATTCAATTGTTTATATCTTTCCCTTTCTCCCTTGCCTTTTGCTTCCCTTCTTTCCTCAGCTATTTGTAAAGCCTCATCAGTCAGCCACTTTGCTTTCTTGCATTTCTTTTTCTTTGGGATGGTTTTAGTTGCTGCCTCCTGTACAATGTTATGAACCTCCATCCATAGTTCTTCAGGCACTCTGTCTACCAGGTCTAATCCTTTAAATCTATTCCTCACCTCCACTGTATATTCATAAGGGATATGATTTAGGTCATACCTGATTGGTCTAGTGGTTTTCTCTACGTTCTTCAATTTAAGCCTAAATTTTGCGATAAGAAGCTCATGATCTGAGCCACAGTCAGCTCCAGGTCTTGTTTTTGCTGATTGTATAGAGCTTCTCCATCTTTGGCTGCAAAGTATATAATCAATCTGATTTCGGTATTGACCATCTGGTGATGTCCATGTGTAGAGTCGTCTCTTGTGTTGTTGGAAAAGAGTGTTTGCTATGACCAGCGTGTTCTCTTGACAAAACTCTATTAGCCTTTGCCCTGCTTCATTTTGTACTCCGAGGCCGAACTTGCCTGTTATTCCGGTTATTTTTTGACTTCCTACTTTAGCATTCCAGTCCCCTATGATGAAAAGGACATCTTTTTTTGGTGTTAGTTCTAGAAGGTGTTGTAGGTCTTCATAGAACCGGTCAACTTCAGCTTCTTCGGCATCAGTGGTTGGGGCATAGACTTGGATCACTGTGATGTTGAATGGTTTGCCTTGGATTCGAACTGAAAGCATTCTGTCGTTTTTGAGGTTGTACCCCAGTACTGCCTTTCCCACTCTTTTATTGACTATGAGAGCTACTCCATTTCTTCTAAGGGATTCTTGCCCACAGTAGTATATATAATGGTCTCCTGAATTAAATTCGCCCATTCCTGTCCATTTTAGTTCGCTGATTCCCAAGATGTCGATGTTCAATCTTGTCATCTCATGTTTGACCACATCCAGCTTACCTTGATTCATAGATCTTACATTCCAGGTTCCTATGCAATATTGTTCTTTACAGCATCGGACTTTCCTTCCACTTCCAGACACATCCACAACTGAGCGTCCTTTCGGCTTTGGCCCAGCCGTTTCACTCTTTCTGGAGCTACTCGGAATTGCCCTCCGCTCTTCCCCAGTAGCATTTTGGACACCTTCCGACCTGAGGGGCTCATCTTCCGGCGTCATATCTTTTAGCCTTTTGATACTGTCCATGGGTTTTCTTGGCAAGGATACTGGAGTGGTTTGCCATTCCCTCCTCCAGTTTTGGACCACGTTTTGTCAGAACTCTCCGTCATGACCTGTTCTTCTTGACCTGACTTCATTGAGTTACGCAAGCCCCTTCGCCACGACAAGGCAGTGATCCATGAAGGGGCCCCAAACCACTAACTCAGTTCTATTAGATACAGAATATGGTCACAATAAATAATATTAATATTCATCCCACTCTCAGTTTTCATAAAGAAAACAATCCACTTCCTGAGATTTCGGTCACCTTATCTTATCCTGTCTCATTCAATCTTGTTAAAGAAATTCTGGAAGATTCAAGTATTGTACAGTATTTCCTTCATATTCTACACAGCAGGGGAAGGAATATTAAGATTATTTATTGTGATCATATTCAGACATCCCTAATCAGTTGAGACTCTGAGTGGTATATCACAAGGCAAAACAGGACAACAAGTAATGAACACACACACACACACACACTTAGTAAGGATGTCAGACTTCATACCAGACTCAGCAAAACGTGACCCGTGTTCCAGTAGCTTGCAGGAGCATCAGGAACATGGCATGGTGCAGAAGATCAACCTACTGTAGAACACAGGAATCAAACTACACACTCTCTCTCACACACACACACCTGGAGTTCTCTTTTTCTAACCCAGAGTTTAAATCCTAGGCCTTCTTTCCCCCACCTTTTGGAATCAATGGACTTTTAGCTATTCCTTTCCCAGCCTTGAAGGTCAACATCTGTTCAGTATTTGGTTCTGGTTCTGTCTGGTCTTAGTTCCTGCCTCGCCAAGCTTCAGTCTTTGCAGTGGGAGAGGAAGAGAAGAAGGACTTCCCTTGTTTATTTATTTATTTATTTATTTATTTATTTATAATTCGACTTGTATTTACCGCACCATCTCCCCGCAAGGGAACTCTGGGCGGTTTACAAAAAATCGAGAGTAAAAATTCAACAATTAAAACAGTGTATATAAATATTCTCCAATACAATAAATTTAAATACAAAATCCAAGATTTGATGGGTCGATGTTTAAAAGGGCTCTATGGCACCAGCCATCCCCAAGAGGAGCTGTTCCCCCCCCCCTCCCACGCAAGGCGGCAGAACCAGGTCTTGTTGCTACCATTCTCACAGCATCCAAGAAAGTGGGAAAGAAAAAGAGGAAGTTAGAGAGTGGGTGAGTAGTAGTAGTAGGGTTCCAGTTCAGAACACAAGCATGCATGAGGAATTCACAGATTCCTACTTTTATCAGGGTATTATCAAGCCTTGGCTACATCACCTACATTGCTATTGTGATACAGCAGAGAATTTGAGAAAGCAGAAGCAGATACTGTATTAGAAGTGTTATTTTGTTGCACATGTAGCAGTGGAAGAAAAAGGAACAATTACAGTTAAGGCTGGGTTTTTTCCATATCACAAATAAAAATGAAAAAAAAATAACATTTTCAGAAGAAAGAAATGCCAAATACCTTACATGCAGATATATTCTAGGGCAGCTCTTGCACAGTTTAGAGTCCTTGAATGGGAGAAGACAACCTCTGCCCTGGCTTCATTTTTAGGCCCCCACATCACCCACCGATTGCACTGTAAACCCACCAAGTTTGACTCTGGGAGGTGAAAAAGGGTTTTGAAAAAATTAAGTGTGGCCCTAGTGCGCAGAAAGTTTGACAACAGCTGTCCCAGAAGATCATGGTTTCTAAATAAAGCATGGAGCCTTCACAAGTAAAGCAAGCTCTCCACGGTTGATGCGGAACATTCCATGGCTGGGTGGGTGCAGGTGGGGAAAGTAGAACAGGTAAGAAATGGGGACACCAAAAGACTTTTCTGATTTCTCCCTTTCATGAGCTTCAGGGAGAATGATTGAAACGGGCTTATACTAGCATAAAAAGAACTGACGATGAGGCTGAATCAACAGGCTCGGAAGTATGATGGGCAAGAGATGAACGACTGGATTGGGAGAAGGGAGATATATGACAAAAGGGAAGCTCAGACTTTCCGTTACAGTAAAAATGCCGTCTCAGCATGCGAAGCCCTGATTGAAAGCTTGTTGACTTTAGCTCCCTCTCCAAGCTATAAAGAATGAGTTACCAAATTAGACCACATCCTCTTTATAGAGCAACGGTTACTTCTGATTAAGTTAAATGCATAACAGGGCAGGACGCTAATCAAACAATCTGATCTCTGTGAAATCACTTCCATGTTATACTCGGCCAGTCTTTGGGGGAACATCAGGACCTCCCCCCGCTTGGCATGGTGCAATTTGTCACCCGAGCTTTCACGAGTCCAGTTAGCTCTTGAGATATACGTATAACGATATCTCTAGTCAGTCTCAACTTCATAAAAATTAAAAAGAGGAAAAAGACATCTGTGTCACCAGATGCTGCTCCAAAGCAGCAAGAATTCAAAAGGGGCGTGGCCTTACAAACCTGACCAATTTTGAGGGGGCCAGACAGTCTTTTTGCAAGCACGGGCTGCATCATGGTTTGGTTTCTTTGGGTTTTATTATGCTTTTAGCTGCTGCTGAGAGCTATGGGGTGGAGATATTGCCTAGATGCAGTGAGCTCACTGGAGAGGTGGAAGAAGAATAGGGTGGGATTTTCTGCTCCTTGTATAAAATTATTAAAGTTTTGGGGTGTGCTAAAAAAAAAGACATTAAACACATCATAGGCTTAACACATGTATTATGATTATGATTATTATGTGTGGGTAATCTACAGTTGGATTCACAGTCTAAGACTGGTAGAAACTTAATAATTCAAGTCCTAACCAAGGACCTAAGAATGATTAAGGTAGCATCTAAGAATATAGGCAGTTCCAAGCAGGGTGTTTTTCTAAAAATAAAATTAGGGTGTTCAGGTCCGATAAATTCAATATTTCCAGATATCGAGGGAGTCCTTTAGGTATTGCTCTGAGGACTCCAATCACGATTGGTATAACAACAGATTTCTTTTTTCATAGGAGTTCAACTTAGATCTGCAAGTCCTGGTATTTTGTAATGTTTTCCAATTGTTTTTCCTCAATCCTAGCATCACCTGATATAGCAACATCAATGAACCAGACTTTCTTCTTTTCAATAATTGTTATATCAGGCATGTTATGAACAAGATGCCTGTCTGTTTGGATCTTAAAGTCCCATAAGATCTTAACCTGCTCATTTTCCAAAACCTTCTCAACTTGATGGTCCTAGTAGTTTTTACTACATTCGAATCCAAACTTCTGGCAAAGCTTCCAATGAATAATTTTGGCAACTCGGTCATGATGCTGCTTGTAGTCAGTTTGTGAAATTTTGCTGCAGCCACTGATCAAATGGTCAATTGTTTCATCCTTTTCACTACAAAGGCAACATTTACTGTTGTTTGTTACATGTTGAATTTTTGCCTTCATGCAATTAGTTGGCAAAGCTTGTTCTTGTAAAGGTAAAGGTTTCCCCTGCACAGTCGTGTCTGACTCTAAGGGCCGGTGCTCATCTCCATTTGTTAGCTGAAGAGCCAGCGTTGTCCAAAGACGCTTCCATGGTCATGTGGCCGGCATGACGCACATAGAACGCTGTTACCTACCCACCAAAGTGGTACCTATTCATCTACTTGCATTTGCATGCTTTCGAATTGCAAGGTAATTATTGGCCATGCATTGGCTTGTTCTTCCAATTAACAAATCGGTTTTCAATTGTTTCTTTTCTATACTCAGCCTTCACCTTCGTTGTTTTCAAGAGCTTTCCTTGATTGACTTCCTTCAGCAAGGGTTCTTGGCTTTACTTAATGTAGTCATTCAGGCCATGCTTTTCTTCCTCCACAGTTTGTTTCACCTGAAGGAGTCCTCTGCCCCCTTCGGCTCTTGGCAAATACAGCCAATCAGTATCACTTTGGGGTTGTAAAGCATGGTGCATAGTCATTAGTTTTCTTGTCTTCCGATCCAAGTTTTCAAGCTCCATCTGGGTCCAGTCAACTATTCCTGCTGTATATCGAATAACAGGGACTGCCCAGATATTAATTGCTTTAATGATGTTTCCACCATTTAGCTTTGCTTTCAAAATTATCTGAACTCGTTTGATATATTTGGTAGAAGTATTTTCTTTGACTTGATTCTGTAATAAATCAGAAGCTTCCAAAACTCCCAAATATTTGTAGCCTTCTTCTGGTGCTTTATCAAATGTTAATTGTTAAGCTGTATTCCATCATCTTCAATTATTTTGCCTGCCTTTATGGCTATGGTTGCACACTGGTCGATGCCAAATTGTATTCCAATATCTTTACTGAATTCTTTTGTGCTTTTTGATAAGGAATCTAGCTCAGCCTTTGTTTTTCCAAATAATTTTAAATCATTCATATGGAGTAAACGCAAAAATTTTACTCCTTTTTTGGCCAATTCATATCCACAGTTTGTCTTGTTCAAAACTGTTGTCAGTGGGGCCATTGATAGTATAAAGAGTAAAGGTGATAATGACTCACCTTGGAACATTCCACATTTGATTTTGACTTCTCCTAACTCTTCCCCATTAGCCACCAGCTTCATTCGCCAAAACTTCATTGAAGTATTCATAAATTGCTGAATGTTTCTGCTAATTCCAAAAATTTAATCCTTTGGAGGGATGATGATGATGATGATGATGATGATGATGATGATGATGATGATTTGCCCTTGAATCAATTTTAACTTCTGGTGACTGCCTGGACAAGTTCTTGCAATTTTCTTGGCAAGATTTCAGAAGTGGTTTGCCATTGTCTTCTTCCTAGGACTGAGAGAGAGTGACTGGCTCAAGGTCACCCAGCTGACATTTCAGAACTGCAGTTAAAGGAGCTTGGTGCTGAATGCAGCCCATGGTTATAGGCTCCCCATTCCAAAGTATGGTATAAATAAAAAAATAAACCTCAAGCCAAGATGAGCAAATAGCAATAGTAGCACCTACAGGTTAAACAATAACTTTTGTGCATACTACGTACTGTATAGTTTAAGTCAACAGGTGGGATTTCTGAAAGTTTCTGTGCAGAAATCAACTTCATCTGAAACCCATAGAACAGATTTCCCCCCAACTCCAGCCAGTACTATTATCTATGCAGTGAGTGAATTCAAAACAAGTTTTCTTTTCTGTATTCATATTTTGAGCTTAAAGAGGGCATTTCGACAACTTTACAGGGCTTGAATGCATCCTGGCTCCAATTCTTTGTGTGTTCCTATTCCCCCTTCCCTGCTGCCTGCCTCGTTCCTCCTTAACAGATTCTCAATTGGCTGCTCTTTTTTAGGCTGTGTGAAATCCAGAGCAACAACAAAAATGTGATGTCTTGAAAGCTCTTCTATTTTTTCATGTTCCAAAAAATAAAATTACTCCTAAAAGCTTATGTTTTGAAGTGAAATCTTAGCTTGCTAAGTATTTCAACATTTGATTTTTTGAGCGTAAGAAATGGAAAAGATCACAGTTCATGTCAGGACAGAGCTCTGCATCATTATGTGGTATTTTAGGTGGGGCTGCTTACACATTCACAGACTAACCTTATCTCATTTTTTGATCAGCCAATGTCCTTAATAGATTGTAGGAATGCTATAGATATAATATAGCTTGTTTTCAACAACATTGAAAGAAAACATTTGTTCTAGTGGTTAAGGTGCTGGGCTAGAAACCAGGAGTCTGTGAGTTCTAGTTCCTCCTTAGGCATGAAAGCCGGCTGGGTGACCTTGGGCCAGTCACTCTCTCTCAGCCCAACTCACCTCACAGGGTGGTTGTTGTGGGGAAAATAGGAGGAGGAAGGAGTATTAGGTATGCTCATTGCCTTGAGTTATTTATAAAAATAATAAAGGCGGGATAGAAATAAAATAAATAAATAAACAAACAAACATACTCACCAAGTATCTCTTGAGGCCATGACATTCTGATTAGTGAGCTAGTTAAGGGCAGACTGGATGACATGACATGACATGGCATGGCAATTAGGATATAGAGTGGGTAGATAGCTGGCTCAGATATTATACTCAGCAAGTGTTCATCAGTGGTTCCTCATCAGAAATACTGAATGAGGTATCATAAAGTTCAGTGATGTGGCTGCAAAAGAGGGGAAATACAACTTTTAGTCTGCATCTAAAAACATATGGTTTCCAGATCATCGAAAGTATCAGTTCCACTTTATTCTGCTTTGATCAAATGCCATCTGGAATATTGTGTCACAATTTAAGAAGTATTCAGAGCTCTTGGAACCTGACAGGGAAGATAACAAGATCACGGGACTAGAACCCACATCTTATGAAGAGAGATTCAAGTAGCTAGGCATGTTTAGCCTTGAGCAGAGAGAATTGGATAGAAATGATAGTATCCTTTAAATACCTGAAAAGAGGTCAGATTGAAGAAGTTCAAGATCTGTTATCTCTTGTTCCAGAGTACAGGACATGGAATAATGGATTTAACTTACAGGAAGGCAGATTCCAATTGAACATTAGAAAAAACTTCCCAACAGTTAGAGCAGCTGGACAGTGGAACAAATTATTCAGAGGTGGTGGGTCACTGAAGGGATTCAAGCAGAGGTTAAATTGCTGGGATACTATAATGTGGTTTTTCTACACTGAGCAGGGGATTTGATTGGATGTGCTAAATGGCTCTTTACAACTCTATGATTCTAAGAAATCACAAGCCAACCAAACCACATTATGGATGTGTGAGCTCAGCCAGTGATTAGCTAAGGAGCAACTTATCAGTGTATAGACTTGGGCATTAGCTTAACGTACGCAGTCTTGCTGCACTCTTCGTGTATTTCTTTCCTTCCACATGTGGGATTGTGCAAAACTCCCTACTAACACTTTGAATTGTGCTTGGAAACAGACTGAGAAACAATGTAGTTATTTTAAAACTGGTATGATATATTCCATTCTTCTTGTGCCAGTTACTAACCTGTTTATAATTAGTAATTTTGAACTCACTGAATTTTATGAACATTCTTCAAAGGCCACTCCATTCAATACCCTAATCCAGATGGGATATTTATTTCCCAAGACATAGTTCTGTATTTTTAAGAGACAAGTCTTGAAGGCCTAAGGACAACCAATCCATATGAGTAAAAGGTTTTTTACCCCATGAATAGCAGGACTGGCAAAATTCCCTTGGAAAGGCAAGTTAACCAATAACTAAGACCTAATATTAGCTGTTGATCTATAACCAAGAAGAGTTTTTAGTTAAAGTGACACCTTCTCTACAGTCTCCTCCTCTCTGTACAATCTTTGTCAACTGGAGGCCTATCAGATATGTTTGTTTGTTTATTTATTATTTAAATTTGTATTACCGCCCATCTCCTCCAACCAGGGAACTCTGGGCGGTTCACAATAAAATGTTGGCCTTCAATTACCCTAATTCCCAGCCACTATAACTGTTGATTATGCTGGCTGGAGATAATGAAAGACTAAAACATCTGAAAGATGATGGTTTAGGGGAAGCTGATATGTAGCATATAGTAGCCTGTGTTCAACCTCAGAATACAAAAAGAGCCTAAAAGACAAAACTAGAGTACTAGATACCTTTGATGGGTTGGTTCTGCTGCATACAGACTTAGGGCTTCCATCTAGCCTGGGTCATTCTTACCAGAAAAGGTGGCTTGAAGACTATCAAAATGGAGCTTATGGAAAAGAATGTGACACTTTCCTTTTTCTACTCCAGTAACTAGCATGTGCCATCTTTCTCTAGACTTGAAGCAGACCGAACACAGTCATGCAATGTTGGTCATTTGGGACACCTTGGGCTTGAGCATCTGTATAATTTCAGAGAGTTGGCTACCTGAGATGGAGGTGTTAAAAAGGGGAACTGACTGCATCACCGGGGTTGGTCTTCAATCACTTTGTTAATTAAAAAACAAAAGAAAGAAAACTTTTAAAAGGAAATAGTGGTGTTTTTTTTAATTTACAGAGAAAACCTTCCCAGCAAGAATTTCTGAGTGACTGGGAGTCCAGAGCTCTAAAGGTAAAGGTAAAGGTCCCCCCCGCACATTTGTGCAGTCGTGTCCGACTCTAGGGGCCGGTGCTCATCTCCGTTTGTTAGCCAAAGAGCTAGCATTGTCTGAAGACGCTTCCACGGTCATGTGGCCGCATGACGCGTGTGGAACGCTGTTACCTACCCACCGAAGTGGTACCTATTCATCTACTTGCATTTGCATGCTTTCGAATTGCTAGGTTGGCAAGAGCTAGAGCTAGTGCGGGAGCTCACTCCGCACACAGGGCTAGGTATCCTAGATAATCACTGGTTAAGTTTGCTCACACAACTGCCTAATTGGGACATAATTTCTATGGGACATGCATTTACCATGAGGAGTCCTTTCCTTGGTTGAAACAGTAAACAAACAGCATGTTATCATTAAATGGGGGGAAAATTAAACCACTATCTCATAAGGTAAAGGTTCCCCCCGCACATTTGTGCAGTCATGTCCGACTCTAGGGGCCGGTGCTCATCTCCGTTTGTTAGCCAAAGAGCCAGCGTTGTCCGAAGATGCTTCCACGGTCACGTGGCCGGCATGATGCACGCGGAACGCTGTTGCCTACCAACCGAAGTGGTACCTATTCATCTACTTGCATTTGCATGCTTTCGAATTGCTAGGTTGGCAAGAGCTGGGGCGAGTGCGGGAGCTCACTCCGTCACGCGGGGCTAGAATGAGACTAAGCAGGCTTCCCTCACACTGACCAGGGTGATAGAGACTAGGCCCTCAAAGTAGGTTGCACAGTCTCTGTACACTCCTAATATACAGTATGATCAGCAAACGGATGCTTTTTCCACAATATCCCATCCTAATGAGTTGTAATAATAAATAGCTGAGGGTTTGGAAGACATCTGATGCAGGCTTTGCATACATTATGTATAATAGCATTTCCCAGTCTGACAGTTACCAGATATGTTGGACTTCAACTCATATATTTCCCAATAAACATGTCTGTACTATAATTTTCCCACATGCCTAATATTACTTATAAAATAAAATAGGTTTACCTTTAGTTTAAGCAAAATAGCATGTACAGATTTAGTTTCTCAACTCTATTAGCAGAAATTTATGTGGGGTGAAGCCAAACATCATTTCCTCGAAACTTTCTTTCTATTATGTTTTTAGGACACTTTGAAAAAATTTGTTCTCTTTTTAAAATCTAAATAAATGCATATTGGTTTCATTAGGTACAGTAGAAAAAAACATTTGCTTCTGCTAATAGAAGAAAAGTTACATGCAGCACAACCAAATAAACAGCACGAAGGAAAAATGTGTAAATTTAAATATGAAAACCTATTTTGGAAGCAGAAAATTGACGGAGCGTGAGAATAGAGGCCAAAGTGAATAGAGTTACTCCCATTCTTTTTCTGATAACCCATTCTCCCCCTCCTACTTTATTCTTGCTTTGAAGCAAGAATCTGCCCTTGCCAGAGATTTGAATGCTCTGTTGCAAAGACTTTTTAAAAAGTGAGTGAAATTAGGGGGAGACTGCAATTTGTCTTCATCTGTTTTACATGATACAAACTTAACACAACTTAACACATGAACTAAGCAGCAGTTAAAGCTCCTACTGAAGGGTTTGGAGACACCAAAGTTCTCTGTTGTTCAGTCGTTTAGTCATGCCCGACTCTTCGTGACCTCATGGACAACAGCACGCCAGGCCTTCCTGTCCTCCACTGTCACCCGGAGTTTACTCAAATTCATGTTCATTACATCGGTGATGCTATCTAACCACCTCATCCTCTGCCATCCCCTTCTCCTTTTGCCTTCAGTCTTTCCCAGCATCAGGGTCTTTTCCAGTGAGTCCTCTCTTCGCATTAGGTGGCCAAAGTATTTGAGCTTCAGCTTCAGCATCTGTCCTTCCAATGAGCAGTCAGGGTTGATTTCCTTTAGGATCGACTGATTTGACCTCCTTGCAGTCCAAGGGACTCTTAAGAGTCTTCTCCAGCACCACAGTTCGAAAGCATCAATTCTTCGGCGCTCAGCCTTCCTTATGGTCCAACTCTCACAGCCATACATTACTACTGGGAAAACCATAGCTTTAACTATACGGACCTTTGTCAGCAAGGTGATGTCTCTGCTTTTTAATATGCTGTCTAGGTTTATCATAGCTTTCCTCCCAAGGAGCAAGCATCTTTTAATTTCATGGCTGCAGTCACCGTCTGCGGTGATCTTGGAGCCCAAGAAAATAAAATCTGTCACTGCTTCCATTTCTTCCCCTTCTATTTGCCAGGAAGTGATGGGGCCAAATGCCATGATCTGAGTTTTTTTAATGTTGAGTTTCAAGCCAGCTTTTGCACTCTCCTCTTTCACCCTCATCAAGAGGCTCTTTAGTTCCTCTTCGCTTTCTGCCATTAGGGTGGTATCGTCTGCATATCTGAGGTTGTTGATATTTCTCCCGGCAATCTTAACTCCGGCTTGTGATTCATCCAGCCCGGCATTTCTCATGATGTACTCTGCATATAAGTTAAATAAGCAGGGTGATAATATACAGCCTTGTCGTACTCCTTTCCCAATTTTGAACCAGTCGGTTGTTCCATGTCCGGTTCTAACTGTTGCTTCTTGACCCGCATACAGGTTTCTCAGGAGACAGGTAAGGTGGTCTGGTACTCCCATCTCTTTAAGAATTTGCCACAGTTTGTTGTGATCCACACAATCAAAGGCTTTAGCGTAGTCAATGAAGCAGAAGTAGATGTTTTTCTGGAACTCTCTTGCTTTTTCCATGATCCAGCGAATGTTGGCAATCTGATCTCTAGTTCCTCTGCCTCTTCGAAACCCAGCTTGCACTTCGGGTAGTTCTCGGTTCACATACTGCTGAAGCCTAGCTTGTAGGATTTTGAGCATAACCTTGCTAGCATGTGAAATGAGCGCAATTG
Source organism: Charina bottae (assembly GCA_023362775.1). Classification (NCBI taxonomy): domain Eukaryota; kingdom Metazoa; phylum Chordata; class Lepidosauria; order Squamata; family Charinaidae; genus Charina; species Charina bottae. The sequence continues at coordinate 3,757,525 of JALMGJ010000012.1, forward strand.
TACGGTAGTTTGAACATTCTTTGGCATTGCCCTTCTTTGGAATTGGAACGTAAACTGACCTTTTCCAATCCTGTGGCCACTGTTGAGTTTTCCAAATTTGTTGGCATATTGAGTGCAGCACTTTAACAGCATCATCTTTTAGGATTTTAAATAGCTCAGCTGGGATACTGTCTTCTCCGCTAGCTTTGTTGTTAGTAATGCTTCCTAAGGCCCACTTGACTTCACTCTCTAGGATATCCGGCTCAAGGTCAGTGACCACACCATCGTATTTATCAGGGATATTAAGATCTTTCTTGTATAGTTCTTCTGTATATTCTTGCCACCTCTTCTTAATCTCTTCTGCTTCTGTTAGGTCCCTGCCTTTTTTGTCCTTTATCATGCCCATCTTTGCAGAAAACGTTCCCTTGATATCTCCGATTTTCTTGAAGAGATCTCTAGTCTTCCCCATTCTATTGTTTTCCTCGATTTCTTTGCATTGTTCATTTAAGAAGGCCTTCTTATCTCTCCTTGCTATTCTCTGGAAATCTGCATTCAGTTGGTTATATCTTTCCCTTTCTCCCTTGCCTTTTGCTTCCCTTCTTTCCTCAGCTATTTGTAAAGCTTCATCAGTCAGCCACTATGCTTTCTTGCATTTCTTTTTCTTTGGGATGGTTTTAGTTGCTGCCTCCTGTACAATGTTACGAACCTCCATCCATAGTTCTTCAGGCACTCTGTCTACCAGATCTAATCCTTTAAATCTATTCCTCACCTCCACTGTATATTCATAAGGGATATGATTTAGGTCATACCTCAGTGGTCTAGTGGTACACCAGACTGGCTCTCTATTATGACATGGAACAACTTTGGACAACTGTAATCCTGGATCCTACATCATCACAAAGTTGAGTCCTGCTTGGAAATGGGAGTGGAGGGTAGTTGTTAGACTTGGACCATGTGGTGGGAAGGGGAATCCAAGTTCAAATCTACACATAGCCATGAAAGCTCACTGAGTAACTTAGACCAGTCTCTCTCTTTCAGCCTGTGAGTTGTGAGATTTACTGACCCACAATAAAATCCAGACACAACCAATAGCAGCTAACAAACCATTTATTCAAGTGTTTTGCAAAACCTGGCAGCTCCTCAACCTCACTCAAAGTTGGGGTGATTAGGGCGCGCCGATTCATCATAGTTGACATGTTTTTATACCTCCTCCTCCCGGCCGGTGTTACAAATTCCCGAACGCCTAACCCCTCCCTCTGTACCCCCTCCCTTCTTCACCCCCTGCCTTGTTTTCCATGTTAAGCACTAAAAAGAAACTTTTATATCTAGCTAGCTTTGCAGCTGGAGCACATTCCAGCCTAGGTGTCCTTGGTCAGTCTCCCTCCTCCCAGCTTCAAATCATTTCTTTCTGCAAATGGCTTCACCTTGGTTCAGAGAACAATTAGACATTTTAATTCTCTCAAGCCCAAACTACCTCACAGTGATTCAGGAGAAATGTGGAATATAAATCCAATAAATAAATCAAGTATCTGTCATGGGCTGACTACTATCTCTACAGTTCATCTGAAACATCCAGTAAGAACACTTAAGTCTTGTCTGGACTGAGCTTCTATTTACCACTATTTCTAATCCTATGCACATCTTTAGAATATTTATAACCTATCCTGGATCAGACAAAAGACCTGAGGGTATTGATGACATTTCCCCACCACCCAAATCTCCAGGTCAATTGTAAGATCTATCATCCTACTCAAACAATCTGCTAATATCCAGCTGTGTAAGCAGGTTATACAGGATCCCTATAAATGGCTCACTATTCTTGAGTATATTTGAGTAAACTCCGGGAGACAGTGGAGGACAGGAAGGCCTGGCGTGCTATGGTCCATGAGGTCACGAAGAGTCGGACACGACTAAACGACTGAACAACAAAAATTCTTGAGTATACAGTGGGGGGAAATGACATAATGAGATCAAACATGGGCAAGACATGACTCAGTAAACCTCAGTGTTCAGAAACACCTGAGATAGATAGACTGCAGAAGTCAAACTAACCATAACTGTATATTAATTACAGTGTGCAGGTGGAGGATTTTTCCTTGATGAATATACTGATGTCAGTATTCTTTGCAGTAATTATGATATTCCACTTACTAACTGCCGGTAGTTCAAAGGAGAGAACATGCTGTAGCATCATTTTCAATGGCTAGAGCAGGGCTTTCCTAAGTTTTCCCACGGCGACACACCAACCGCCGTTGGTGTGTCGCTGCGGGAAAACCCGGAAGTGCCGCTATTGCGGCAGCACGCGAAAACCCGGAAGCGCTGCTGCCGCTTTCGGGTTTTTGCGCACCGCCGTTGGTGTGTCGCCGCGGGAAAACCCGGAAGCACTGATGATGATCAGCGCTTCCAGGTTGTGTGGTGAGAAACCAGACTATGTGTGGTGACACACTTTTGTGTCGCGACACAGTTTGGAAAGCTCTGGGCTAGAGTATGAGATGGTTAGATAGCATCACCGATGTAATGAACATGAATTTGAGCTCCTGGAGACAGTAGAGGACAGGAAGGCCTGGCGTGCTATGGTCCATGAGGTGGACACGACTAAACGACCAAACAACAACAACAAAATCGGATACAGTTCTTCTGCCATTGATAAAGAAACAAAGATTATGAAGAGCAGAATCTTCTAACTAACAGTTCTCACTTGGGAAGTTTATTTATTTGTTTGTTTGTTTGTTTGTTTGTTTATTTATTATTCATATTTATACCCCGCCTATCCCCTCCCTATTGGAGGACTCTAGGCGGCTTATAATATCACACATCCAATTACTAACAATTCATATATTTATTTTTTAACAATGTTACAACCGTGCGATTAGGGAGGAGGTAAGGGAGCCGGCTCTTCTTCCGCAGGCGTCGGAACTACATGCCCCAGAATGCCTCGCTTCTGAGCCGGCTGCTGACGTCCTGGAAGTTGTTAATCGGGATCCGCCGTCCTCCACCGCCGTCCTCAGCCGCCATCCGCGGGAGTCTCCAGATCTTCCTCCTCGGTCCGAGGGCGACCCCCCGAAAGGAACGCCAGCATATTATCCCACGTAAGTGGTACCCATTTATCTACTTGACTTAGCTTTTGAATTGCTGGGTTGGCAGAAGCTGGTGCTAGTGACGAGAGCTCACCTCGCCACGTGGATTCGAACTGCCGACCTTATGGTCGGCAGACTAACAGCTCAGCGGTTTAGCCTGCTGAGCTACCGCGCCCCCATAAGTTCTCTAGCACTTGTGAAGATATGGAACCTATTATCTTACTTAAGATGATCTGGGTCTCTTTGCTATTTCAATTCTTTGTATTTTTTAAAAAAACTTCCTAGCTATCTGTTCTGTTTTCATTTACCAGAAGATCTAGTTTGCTAACAATGAAAAGAACTCTGACTTTAACAATTGGACTTGATATTTCCAAAGCTGAGAGTTATTTGCTTGTCTCATTTTTGTTGGAAATCCGGCAAATCAACATGCCTCATATGCATGCAGATGAGTTCATCCCATGATGCAATTCTCCGTGTCTTTGAGGAAGTTGTTTTGTTGCCACTCCCACTCCCTCCTTCTCCCTTCATAGTCAGCTCTCTGACTTCATTCTCCATCATGGAAGGAGTACATGGCTACGGCTCCTCTCCATCGAGAGGCCATGCCTAGGCCTCAAGCCCCTTTTCTCCACACAGCTCTGGCAGCAAATTAGGACCAGGGGTCCACAAAGTTTAGGGACAGAAGAAGAACAAGGAGTCATCAGAAGACTAGCAGAATGCATCCACGAACACCAACTAGCAGTCAGAAGACATGATGAAAACTCTTTAATCTCACAACACATGGACAGACTTAACCATACTTTCAACTGGGAAACTGAGCATCTTAAACCAAGCCAAATCCAAAAACACTAGGGAATTCCTGGAAGCCTGGCACTCAGACAAAGCAGCCATCAACAGACACATAGAGGTAAACAACATTTACATACCATTCATAAGAGACAATAGAAAAGCCAGAAGACTAGAACACCTCCTTGCCAGCAATCAACAACCAGATAGGCAAGGATTAACACCAAGATTAACACCAGAGGAGCAAGGAACTATTAACTCAGTCAATCAACCAAGCAGCAAACAACAACCCAATCAAGGAACTATCAAGGAGAGTACAACACCCCCACCAACACAGGCAGGACAAGCCAGGGTATACAGTATAAACAGAGAGCAAGTCCCACTCCCTTTTCACATGGAAGATGTTGCTGTAATAGCCTGACATTCCAGGCCACCATTTCAAGGTTTATTGATTTGTTCTAAATGGTTTTATTGTGGTACAGGTTTGACACTGATGAAATGCAAAACGTAACATAAACTGACATGTCATTCCTTCTTCTGGCTTGGTGCAGTGAGGAACATTCAGCATAACAGAGAAAAATAGAGCCCTTTCAAGCACTGTTAATTATGAACTGAAAAAAAATGGTATGAACAGGCCCTTTTGTGGGAGGCTTCGGAGGCAAGAACTGAAACGATGGATACTGGAATGAGTGGGTGAGAATGGGTAAGAAGAGAGAGGAAAGCACTTGGCAAGCCTGTGACCAAAGTTGCATGATGTACATGAATGTACATGAATATGCCCTTCATCTTGCTTGATCTCCTTAATACAGCCTAATCTTCAATTATTTCTCTTGACACCTAACAACCTCTCTCTCTTGACACCTAAGAACCCCACTTCTCTCTCTCTCTCTCTCTCTCTCTCTCTCTCTCTCTCTCTCTCACACACACACACACACACACACACACACACACACACACACACTTCCTAGGTACATAGTCAGTTTTGCTCTCTTAATCCTCTGATTCCAGTCTGTTTGCTGAGTTTTCTGTGAATGACTCACAGAGATGGCATCTCTTGGTACTGCTATCTTCATCATGTAATCATAATAATCATTCTCCCGTGGTGAGGATGGTCTGGAAATAGCACAATCCTCACTCATTTAACTTTCAATAAAACTCACACATGTTTTTAATCTGTGGTCTATATTGCCATTAGAAAATGTAATGGTGTATTAATTCTAATCTTTAGTACAACTGAAATAGCCATTGAAGAGATGTTTACTATCCTCTGGGGTTTCCTCTGCAGGCTGAAAAGTGGCATTTGGGCCCAAAATAGAGAAAATGCAATCGTGTGTGCTGATCTTATAGGGAGGCAGTTTTTATTTAAATGCTAGAAATTAAGTGATACCTGAAGTGGCTGAATACACTTGTGCTCACTGTAGACTAGACCTAAAACAGACCTACCAGACCTAAAACACTAGACTAGACTAGACCTAAAACAGACCTACCAGACCTAAAACACTAGACTAGACTAGACCTAAAACAGACCTACCAGACCTAAAACAGCGACAAACAGGGCTGAGACTCAGAGTAAACGGAAGAACCTGGTCATTCCTTACATGGCTGGTGTGTCTGAAAAGATAAAAAGAATATTTGGCAAACACCACATAGCTGTATATTTCAAACCCACCAACACACTGAGACAGAGGCTTGTACACCCCAAAGATCAAACTCCAAAACACAAGAAAAGCAATGTAGTGTATGCAATCCAGTGCAGTGAGGAGTGCTCTGAGCTCTACATTGGAGAAACCAAACAACCTTTGTACAGGAGGATGGCCCAACACAGGAGGAGCAACACCACAGGACCAGAGTCAGCAGTTTACCTATATCTAAAGGAAAAAGGACACTCATTTGAGGACATTAATGTTCACATTTTAGACAGGGAAGATAAGTGGTTTGAAAGAGGGGTCAAGGAATCCATTTATGCCAACTTGGAAAATCCTTCTTTGAATAGAGGTGGGGGCCTCAGGCACAATCTTTCCCCTATTTTCCTTCCTGATTTGTCTTCTGTGCCTAGGAAGATTAAGACCATTTTGCAATCTCAACAACAGCAAGGTAATCTTAACGATCCTCCTTTGGATGATAAAGGGACTTAGAAATAAACATCTCAAAATAACCATGACCTAGCCCCAGGTGCAAGGTCACACAGCCACCCTAGAAATATATTTAAGGATTCCCTTACAAACTTTGCTCAGACTGAAGAAGCTTCTTGGATAAGGAGTGAAACGTTTCCACTGAGAAAATAGAAATCCAGTTGACATGATTCAAGCTACAGACAATTCCACCTGGATGACTGAGAACCTTCATCAACACACTGTAGACTAGCTTTCCCCAACCTAATATCCTTTAGAAGAGTTCAAAATTTTATTCCCATCCAGTGTGGGGATTCTTGCAATTCCCACACATCTGAAGGGTTGATGGGGTATATGCTGGCTTAAAGGGGAAAAACTGAGGCTTGAGAATAAACAGACAAGAATGCAGCTTCTTAGGGCCAACAGTGTTTACTGTTTAGCATAGGGCAATAATGCAGATACAGTACATTATCGCAAACAATGAAAAAGATGAATATACAGGATACATCATTGTAAAAGGAAAACAAAACAAGAACTTATAAGCAGAGTTCCGTGTATTGATCCCAGGGCCAGAGTTCCTGCCATGGCCTATACCCAAAGCCAGGCATAGCTCACTCTGCCCAGTCCACAGGAAGTGAACACGTGAAGAACTACATAGCTAAGAGACACTAGAAATCAAGAAGACATAGAACACCATTTTGCATGGTTGTATATTCAGTTCTTCTAGCTTTCTGATTGGCTGGAAGTTAGCTGTTACACACACTAGGCCTCAAAGCACACAGCATGAGTTCCCCCTCCTCCTTGCTCAGGGGGGCCTTGGCAAGTCTTCCCACGGAAGGACATCAGGAGGATATCTTCTCATGGGAAGATTTCCATTGCTAGCCATAATATGGTACCTTCTCGCTCCTTATCTCATGAGGACGTAAACAACGCCAAGGCTTCTCTGTTATCCAGCCACCTGGCATTCACGTCACCATGAGAATGCTTTGCTTTGCTTTGTAAAAGATGCAATTTGCCAAAACACTTTTGCATTGAAAAGAAATCCAATTTACCAATATCATATAGTATAAGAAATCTGACAAGGGTAGGGCGTTGGAAAAAGCTTCCTCCTCTATATGTCAGATTTTTTTCTGCCTTTCAATTCTCCTTGTCATAAGCCATGATTCATAAAAGTCTTGTAAAGCAATAGAAATGTATGTAATAAAAGGTGTTACCTTAAGCCTGCCTGAAGCTTAAGAAAACATTTGAGAAGGTATTGTTAGAACAACACTTCCATGTTTCGTATACAGTAAATGTCTTTCCTTAATAAGTAGGATTTTTGAAAAAAACGTTCTGCATATATAAGTTTATTGCAATGATTTTCTTCAGTAAATTTTAGTGGTCAAAGTACATCTATATCAGAGCTTTCCAAACTGTGTGTTGTGACACGTTAGTGTGTCCGCTGCAGTGCCTGAGTGTGTCGCGGCTGCTGCTGCCTCTGAGCCCTGCCAGAATTCCGCGCAGGTCCTAGTGCCTGCCTCGTGCCTTGCTGCCTCCAAACCTGCTGTGATTCTGCGCAGGTCCTAGTGCCTGCCTTGTGCCTTGCTGCCTCCAAACCTGCCCTGCCAGGATTCCGTGCAGGTCCTAGTGCCTGCCTCGTGCCTTGCTGCCTCCAAACCTGCTGTGATTCCGTGCAGGTCCTAGTGCCTGCCTCGTGCCTTGCTGCCTCCAAACCTGCTGTGATTCCGCACAGGTCCTAGTGCCTGCCTTGTGCCTTGCTGCCTCCAAACATGCCCTGCCGGGATTCCGTGCAGGTCCTAGTGCCTGCTTCGTGCCTTGCTGCCTCCAAACCTGCTGTGATTCCGCACAGGTCCTAGTTCCTGCCTTGTGCCTTGCTGTAAGAGTGTGTCGCGAAATGATGCCTTGCTGTAAGAGTGTGTCGCGAAATGATACATGTCTAAAAAGTGTGTCACCAACATGAAAAGTTTGGAAAGCTCTGATCTATATAGAATTATATTAATTCATTTCTAACATCAAACATTTTATACTTATTAGATTTTTAGCCTGCCTTTCCTTCATGAGTTCAAGATAACTTGAGGACTTCACTTTATTCTCACATTAGCAACCCTGTGAAGTAGGTTGGCCTGAGAGATTGACTAGACCAAAGTCATCCAAGGGGGTTTTATGGCGAAAGGAGAACTTGAACCTTCTAAGTAGAAGCCCACATGTTTTTATACTTAGTTTTAAAAGTCTCAATGGCTTTACACAACATTATTTTTTTAAATGATCAGTAATAATTTCCTAAATCAGATGAGAAGGTTTGTTATTCCTGTTTGATGCCCTTTCCAATAGCACAGCTGTGAACACAAACATCCCTCTGTATAAGAGGGATTTATAGTGCAAAGAAAGGGAGGCTTTATCTCACAAATACCTAAAAGCTTCCTCACACCTTGCAATTAAAAAAACAATCTTGAAGCAATTGTCTTCAGACTCCCTTGTTTTTAAATGTGTCGTCCTTCGATTTTGAAGGAATTTGCATATTCCATAGAAGAAAAATCTCACATAACGAAAGCGTTATGGTCCTTAATCAAAATCTCATGTTACTATTTATTACGGAATTTGCCGGTTGCAATTTTCTATTTTCTGTAAAAAAATTCTTAGTCAAAATTTTATTTTGCTGATAAAGCCTTCAGTTGCTGGCTGAATTTACAGTTATCAAACAAAAACTAAAACACACTGAAAAAGGAGAGAACAGAAATGATAATGGAGAACTATATAGAAATTTAGAAAAAGGGACATAGTGCAGTAAAGGGAGGGAAATCTTTGACACAGTCTGAGCATATGCACAGATGAGCTTACATTACATGTGTTTCCCTGTGATCATTTTCCAGACTGCAGGATGCTAATGAAGCTGCTTATTGCCATCTCGTTTGTGAAATTACTAAGAATATGTAGCAGTTCTGTGCCATGTGTCTATGGTGCTGGCTGTTAGCATCTGTTTGCTCTGATGCTGTTTGTTAAGCATCTGACTAGATAGACTAGTCTGTTAAATAAAAGCTCACAAGCTACTATTCATTCTATAACAGTTCTAGTTAGTAGGACTGATCCAGTGTAAGTCTGTTGCACTCCAGAATAGTGAAATGTATTTTCAAGACTGTTCCATTGATATGAATAAAATCTACTCCCATGGTAATATTTAAGATCACCATGTTACTAAGTTACAGATTATTTCATAATATCATGCTAAGTGTTTACTTGAAAAAGGCTGGAAGGGCTGATTTAATTTCAAGTCCAATAAATTGTTCCATCTCTTGCCATTTATGAATCCAGGAAAATTCCAGGATGCTTCTTTGGGTGGATCTCACAAAGGAAGACAAAGAAAGCTCTGCTATGGCAATTTTGCTAGGTTCTTGGCAGATAAAAGCTCAGGCTTGGACTCCATATTTTTTAAAAGCAGAAACTATGCCAGAGATATCAGAGGCTGCTACTTGTCATATTTATTTAGATTCCTTCAATGGGAGGCTGTCAAGGAAGTATGAGAACTTATTAAGGTGGCTATATTTATCACAATGTCCACTCTGATTCTTCATCCTGAAATCATTTATATGAAAAGGATATTCTCTATTAGTATTCTACAATACACTTCCTAAAGACAATGGATTACTACTGGATTTATTTTTTTTTTACAGAAAATCAGTCTTCCTCATTTGATGCACGCTAGAATTGTTGGATGTGAACTCCAAGCACAAATGTTGACCCTGCTGGTTAGGAAAGATGGGAGTCCAACTCAATTGTCTGGAAGGTTCAGAGCTAGGGACAGTTACAGTAAATAATGGCCACAGATGCTGGCGAAACGTTAGGAACCACAACTTCCAGAACATGGCCACACAGCCCGGAAGACCCACAGCAGCCAATGATGTGTTTGTTTGTTTATTTATTTATTTATTAAATTTATATGAATATTATATTATTTCTAAGGCAGCATAAACTGTAGTATTTGAGCATGCAATGCACAGAAAAATGGGAAGGGGGAATAATATAATTTAGGTTGGATTGATTCGTCAGGGGTTGAATAGGTACTATCATATAACTGTAATGTATGCAAGTAGCCTTCCCACTTTTAAGTTGGAGAGATTTCCCATTATATTCACTAGTGCAGCAACTTTGAATTTAACACTGGTGTCACAAAAACTGCAGATCCACGAATGGAGAAGGAAATGTTTGCTGCTTAAAAATAATGTGGCCTTATCTGTCACATTACAGTCACATGATCTGAATTTGTAAAAGTGAGGCCCATTAAGGACTTGGAGTTCACTCTAATCCATTTATTTTAATAGCCCTTTTGTTTTGCAACAAATCTGAATTATGTGCAGAATGCCATTGTCAGGGAGGATCAGATGTCTGCACTGGCTCAGAGCTCCCAAAGTGTGTCAGATGCTGAGAAATCTTATGGGATGAGTCCCAGTGAAGAGTAGTGAGTTTGCCATTTGCTCAAAATAGGATCAAGATTTTGTTGTCCAAACGGACAATGGGATTGGCAGCTCCTTTGAGCTATAACACAAAATTGTCCTGGCATGGGAGGAGTTGTAAAACTGGGGTAACTGGCCTGATGCCAGTATGCTGAGGTTACTGGAATGTGAATGTGCAGGAAAGGGTTTTTTTTTTTAATGAAAAGTGGTGATGCTAATTGAAGAAAGATGTTGACATAGTTTGTCTCAAATCAACCGTATCACTATAAAGTCACTTTTTAAATAGAATTTAGATGTTTTCCTGGCATGCACAACTGTAATTTTCATCTGGTGCCTCATTTCTTTGGAGACTTTCTGCAGGGTGTTGCTATTGTTTCTCGCTTGGTTTCAAGGGAAAAAAAAAAATAAGGCTGCTCCTGATTGGTATGGCTTTGGTTTTGTCCCGGACTGACATGCTGAAATCTAGCTGGTCAGGAATAATGACTGAAAGAGGCAGCCTGGTTAGAAAATGCCTTTCTACACGAAAAGTCTTTGCACACCTCCAACAGAGCAGCTTTCCATGAGTCAGAATTCCAGGAATAATTTCCCAATCCATACTAGCATGCTCCAGACACTCATCTATTTTTAAGTGGGCCAAAAGAGCACAGCACATTTCAATTCTTTGGGTTCTCTTGTCCAAAATGAATCTGCTTTCTGGCTCATCAAGCAAAGACTGATGTAATATGTGCTCTGATTCAAAACGACTTTAATCAATCCACGATCCACCAGTTAAAGAGGAAGCTCAACGCTAAGATGTACAATTTGTCAGCATTGGTTTTGCATATTAGGCCTGTGAAGCACTTTGGATTTGATTCCAAGAAGGTAGTTGGGAACGTGCAGGAATCTAAATGTGGCACCTGTCTACAAGTCTTTAACGCAACCCCACAATCACAGGAAAACATGCAGCTGCTTTGAGAGTTTCACACAAATGCTATATTCATGCCTCCATGTGCTCCAAAGCAATTTTTTGGAATTGAATCCAAAGTACTGCATAAGTTCACTGCATATTCACATTTTATTTGCTCTCCATAATCTCCTATTTATGCATCAGGAGAGAGAGAATGAGAGAGAGAGAGAGAAGGTTTATTTTCTGTCACATGCACCAAAATTTGAAAATCATGATAGCATTAGTAAAAATAATCCCAAAACTATTATTTCAAATTTAACTTGATCTTTTATTAAAACAGATCCACCTTAACATTCTGGAAGTAATTATAAAAGTTATCCTCCTAATCTGATATGTCAGATGCTTTGTCTAATAGTTACAGATACAGTAAATCATCTTCTAAAATGCTTTCCTAAGGCAGGAGGATCAGAAAGAATGTCAGGAAGAATTCCTTTATCCTAGAGTGAAACAGGATATATCAGGTTGGTAGCAGTTGTGGACCTAGCGGGGGAGGGGGTTGCAAGGAGAGTCAAAAAAGTCAAGATGACAGTTGCGATTGTGCAATCCAAGCCCACCCTTTTCTTAGTGCAATACATATAAAAAGGGGTAGGGCTTCAGTCACACAGTTGTGACCACCATCTTTTTTTTTTTTTACTATCCCTTGCAGACACTCCTGGGCTTTGTTGCTTATGTTGATAGGTAGGAGTACCTTATAGATGGTCTGTTCAGATTATTAACACCTGACAAATATCAACTATGCCCTTTTCACTTTTCAGGTTCACTCCTCTGTTCAAGGATGGTATTTTTGGTCAAGATTCTAGCACCAAAACCTGAACAATTTTCCTTGCTTTGCCCCATCAGCTCTCTGGAAGGTAGTGCTTGAAGTTGGAGAGAAACTGAGACCAGGTTCATCCATGATGGTAAACTAGCATCTTTAATTGTGTTTGTTACACTTGATCTTAGCCAAAAGGCTGAGATTGTAAGATCAATCTTAGCCTTACCCCCATGTATACCAGCAGCAATGTTGAAATTAGAAGTGGGCCTTCCATCAATCAATATAAGGGTAAAGAAAGCAACAATCTTATATTATAGGAAATTAGTCCTCATGCCCAATACTTATTTGCCAAAACAATGCCTCCATGAACAATTTAACAGTAACAGATGGATGAATTTGTGTCTAAAACTATTTTCACAATTATTGCTAGATCAGAAATTGTTGACTGACATAAATTACCATATACTATTGAGGGACTGTGTGGTTAAGACGCCAGGCTTGTCGATCGGAAGGTCGGCGGTTTGAGACCCGAGCGCCGCATGATGGAGTGAGCTCCCTCACTCACCCCAGCTCTTGCCAACCTAGCAATTTGAAAGCATGCAAATGCAAGTAGATAAATAGGTACCATTTTGGTGGGATGGTAACAGCATTCCTCGTGCGTCATGCTGGCCACATGACTATGGAAGCGTCTTCGGACAATGCTGACTCTTCGGCTAAGAAATGGAGATGAGCACCGGTCCCTAGAGTCGGACATGACTGTGCAGGGGAAAACCTTTACCTTTACCTTATTTTTAAAGATTTTAGAAAAGATAGAGAGCAGGCATGCAAGCTTAACTTGGCCAAATGTTTTAATGATCTTTTAATGATGGACAAGGAATGTCATATTATTTACAGTCTCTGACATCCCATTCCCTGAGACAAGCTTTTACAGAACTCTGTTTTCAAATGATGCCAACAGTCTGTTTGGATGGAAGATATAAAGGATTATGAACTGCACACCAATTATGCACCTGTAATAACTCACAGGTGGAAGACTTGAGCCATTACTTATTATTTTGCAAATTATATCAGGAACCTAGAGCTAGATTCCTCATGCCTTTGTTAATCCAATTTAATCATGCTTGTTGAGAAGAAAAAAAATCTACTTTCTGTTGACTGATGTTGATGAACATGTAACTAAACAAGTTGCATTGTTTGTAATGGCCGCAAGGAAGATACGAAAGCAGATGTTGACAAACAGTGCTGTTAATACTAGAGGGGATGTATTTAAGTGATATGGATTGTTGTAATTTTATATGAATTTTGCTAAAACCAGCAGTTGCAAATAAATGTAAGGAAAAAATTGTGTTTGTTGACTAACCCACAGAGCCATTGTTTACTTATTACATTGAGTCCTAATGAATGGGTTGTATTTTATGTGAAGCCAATTCAGCTTTGAGTGTGTGTTTTTTAATTAGTCTGTTTCAGACTTTATTAAGTTATTTAATTGGTTTATTTATTTATATTGTTTTCCACAAAAATGTATGGCTTGTTTTTTTGATTTATCTGACAGCTAGGATGGTTACTGTAGAGCAGGGCTTTCCAAAGTGCCGCCGCTGGCGACACACCTGGCGGCGGCGACACGCGCGCGCACGGCGGCGGCGCGGGGGGGCGTGCGGCGGCGCGCGCGCATGGCGGCGGCGCGGGGGGGCGTGCGGCAGCGTGCGCGCACGGCGGCGGCGGGGGGGGCGTGCGGCGGCGCGCACGCGCACGGTGGCGGCGCGCGAGGGGCGTGTGGCGGCGCGGGGGGCGTGCGGCGGCGCGCGCGTGCATGGCGGCCGGCGTGCGGCGGCGCGCGCGTGCATGGCGGCCGGCGCTCGGCGGCGCGCGTGTGCATGGCGGCCACCGCTTCCGGGTGGTGTGGCGACACACCACGCTGTGTGTGGCGACACACTTTTGTGTCGCGACACACAGTTTGGAAAGCTCTGCTGTAGAGTATTGATACTGTTCCTATTGTGGGCTTGTGGCATCTGAACTCATATTCATTATCCACGTTTGTAAGCTACTTTAGGGGCACAATCTTGGGGAGAAGTATCATACAAATAAATAAATGAAAATGATGATTATGTGCTATCTAAACAAATCTGCTTTTTAAGGGTAGGCAACTTTTCATATACAGATCCAAATCTGCTTCCAAGGGCTTTCCAACTTCCCCAGGGGCCATATTATAGATCAGAAATCACCCTCTGATGATTTAAAAGAGTACTGACTTTAGGAGATAACTGATTTCAGAACCTGCATTCCTGTTCCAATGGAAAGTTTTTATGACATATGTTCTCAAATAGTAGGAGAGGTAAAAAAAAAAGTGGCTTGAGTGGGTGGCAAGGACAAATTATGGGTGATTCTGGATCCATGGGATCCAATGAGCCTTTAATTTTAACTCCTCCCTTTTGATATGGGGAAATGTTTTACTAGTGATTATCACCCAAAAGATTGAACATGGACATTGCTTCCATGTGATCATTTCATAAAAAAGATTAAATGATTTCGCTCTTTTTAAAATATATAACTGCAGCCCAAAAGAGCTACAGTACATAATTACAATAGAGTACTGAATTAGCTACTTTTATTCAAAGTGCCAGAACATGCAGTAATATTTCAGCTACCAAGAATTTGGAAATTGATTGTTTGGATCAGTTCCAGCCAATATCAGGTCTTGGTATGTCACTTACATTTCCTTGATCCGTCTTAATGAATGGCCCCCACTAGGAGAGGCACAAGAGAAACACATAGGAGATATTTTTGATAGCATTTTCATGGATTTTCTTGTTGTACTGTGGTGCATTGTGGGTCCATTCCTTTCTTTTTATTGCTTTCATGTGCTGAGGATCCTCCATATGTTTTAGTATATATTTTATTTATTTATTTATTTATTTATTTATTTATTTATTTATAGTGCTATTTATACCCCGCCTATCCCCTCCCTAGTAGAGGACTCTAGGCAGCTTACAATCATATATATACAATTCAATTATACATCAATTCCAAATATTCACCGCTCGTGAAAGGAGAGGGGTAAGGGAACCGACTCTATTAGGCTCTGGACTACAATTCCCAGGATGCCTTGAGCCGGCTGCTGACGTCCTGTAGCTGTCACATCCGGGTCTGTCGTCACCACTGCTGTTTGATCTTCCTCCGATCCTTTCCTCTCCGGTGGAGCTGACTTCCCGACAGGACGCCAGCAAATTAGCCCACTTTAAGGTGGTACCCATTTATCTACTTACAAGGCTTTTGAACTGCTGGGTTGACAGGAGCTAGGATTTTTAAGGATGAGAGCTCACCTCATCCCGCGGGGTTCGAACTGCTGACCTTTTGATTGGCAGCCTACAGCTCAGCTGTCTTAACCAGCTGAGCCACCGCGTCCCATTTTGATGTTCTTCTTTTGAGGTGAATGTTTCTATGGGCTGAAGGGATGAGATACTGTTCCTTTCAATCTTTGATTTGATGGAACCACCATTGATGGTGTTCTTTAAAAGCCAGGTTGAGAGCAGTGGTGATAATGTATGTATCAAGAAGGTAGCCATTCTTCTGTATTGTATTATGCTCTTTTTTAAAAATGCTACATGGAGTAAGTTTCAGCAGATTGATAGCTTCTGACTGAACTTGTCTAGGTTTGGAACTATTTATTTATTTAACAGAGATTATAACCTACCCCAGTGCTGATGGAGTCTGGGCAGTGAATAACAAATACAAAACCAAAATAAGGCAAAACTGAAAGTACAAAGGCAATCTATGTATTAGTACAGGTTTTTTTTAAAAAATGTGATGAACTAGACCAGAGTTTCTCAACCTTGGCAACTTTAAGATGTGTGGACTTCAACTTCCAGAACTCCCCAGCCAGCATGCTGGCTGGGCAGTTGTGATGTCCCTGATTCTAATCCCCAAATCACTCAATACACTCCAATTGAAATGCAGAAGAAGCTTTATTAGGGATATGCAAATCAAAGCATTGCTAAAGACCCGAATGAGGATTCCCACCAAAAAGCTGAACCTTCAATTTCCCCTACTGTGCCAGCCCCTCCCAGCCCCAATATCCGTCTCTAGCTTTCCCAGCAGCCCCCCTCCCTTTGGTGCTTGTCTCCGAGATGGTTCCAGGTGGACGACCTTGATGTTGGCAAAACAGTCTCTAACTGTCTCTGGCTGCCCCACTGGAATGTGCTCCTGCCCCCTCACAGCGCTCTGTCTTGCTGACACACGTCTTCTCCAAGCCTTTGCTGGTTTATGGCAGGATTCACACTGGGGCGAACCTGACAAGAGTTCTGGGAGTTGAAGTCCACACATCTTAAAGTTGCCAAGGTTGAGAAACACTGAACTAGACTGACACAATCAACTAAACTCATTGAAAAAGGATCAATATTACTTGGTTACAAGGGGCAGGGGGAGTGCTTAGTTTTTGGAATGGAGACCTCCAGAAAATCCCAGGACTGTGATCTAAATTGTGAAGTCCTAGAAAAAGGCAACAGCAAGCCAGTTCTGTATTGTCAAGAAAACTGCATGGACATATCTATGTAGTCAGAAGTAACTGAGCCAGACACAAGGGCTTGCTTGCTTGCTTGCTTGCTTGCTTGCTTGCTTGCTTGCTTGCTTATTTATTTATTTATTTATTTATTTATTTATTTATTAATTTATTTATTAACATGGGATATAGATTTCTGAAATTAAAAGAAAAGGCAGTGTGGCTTGCATTCCTGCACTGATACCGAAATGGCATTTATATAGTGGGAGCTTGATGTTTGACCATCAGTTGTTCCTCATGCAATTCTCTTCCCCCTCCTCCAGCCACCGCCACCTAGCAATATAATAAATATAGTGTTGTATAATAGCTTACACAAACTATATTCTGAAGCAACCACAGAGCTGAGCCATGCTTGTGCTGTGATATTGCAATGAATAACAGTTGGAAGAGATAAAAGTGTTCATTATTAACAGAAAGAACAGTCGGGAATGTTTATAAACCAGTTTTGAAATGAGATGTAAGATGAACAAAGCAGACAGAAGCCAAAAGAAGGTTTCATATGGAAGCAGCAGCAGCAAGCATGACTGTCTCTGAGAGTAAGAAGACTATACTGTTAAAGACATAAAGAAGTCCAGTATTAAAAGCAGCAGGAAAAATGTTGGATGGTGGGACAGAAGATGCAGAAAGATCTGTCCCCATCCAAGACTAACTGGGAAATGTCCTGGAATGATGCAAAAAGGGAAACAAATAGGATACAGATTATGTGTGGTCTCCAAGTATAGACTAGGGAAAGGAAGCAGCACCGTGCTACTAACTGAGATTGAAATCCAACCTTGAAAGTAAAACCAGAATACTCTCAAAGAAGCATTAACTTCCTGATCTGATGGTGAACTGCTGAAGGAAAGTGAGTCAACATGAACTGGAAGGGGCTTTTATAATCAGCAAAGGAAACACGTGTCAAGTTACGCATGGCATGTGGTAAATATCAGGACAAAAAGGGAACAGTCACAGGGCAAGACAGGGGTTACTGACATCTGCAGGGGAGAGGGGGTGTTGTGTGACGTGGGAAGACTTTTGGAGCTTCTTTGACACCTGCTTCCTTGACCAGCTGCCTGGAAAAACATATTTCAGGATCTCCCCCCTCTCCTAACATGAGGAAGGAAGTCCATATTCTCTCCCAGGGGAAATCACTAACTGGTGAAGTGTCTGTCAACAGTGTTTTAGCACTGTATTAAGGAGGGGAAAGAATTGTTTTGGACTCCTAGAGAAAACTTAACTATTTCTTTTTTAAAGTGCAGAGATGATCCTTTTACCCAAATGCTATTAACAAGTATATGAACATGAAATGGAAGAAGCTAACAGAGTAATAAGGAGAACTGGGAGTATCTTGATTTTTTGTTTTTTTAGATCCTCCCTAGTAGCTTATTTCCTTGTTCATCAGGGAAAAGACTTCTATGTGGTTAAAAAGTAATGCAAAACCATGAGAATCCTGCTGTACCAGCTTTAATTTCCTAAAGGGTCTACCTTGCCAGTTCTAGTAGCATAGTCTGGAACCTACCAGTTTTGTTCTAGGAATTGGAATAAGAGATACATAGAGTGTGTTACATTGCTTTAAACGCCAAACAAGGAACTACACAATACACAAGCCCGACATACAGTTCTGTCCAATTGTAGCATTACCAGGGACCCCCACATACAACATAGCTAAAGAACTTACAAGAAAACTTGGGCATCTCACAGAGGAGAGCGAATACTCTATCAACTCCCTACTACAGTGCCTCCAGAAAATCAAAGACCTAAAAATAGATGAAGATGAAATTATGGTGTCATTTGATGTCCCTGCACTCTTTACATCCATAGACCCAGCACTAGCGATTGAATCCATGGCAGCAGTTCTACGCAACACACCTGACCTAACCAGATACATTAAGATCAAAATACCCAGAATCATGGACCTCATCAACCTCTGCCTCACCACCTACTTTCAGTTTGATGGACAAATATACCAACAAATCAAAGGAACACCGATGGGATCACCACTCTCAGGACTCATAGCAGAGATTGTAATGCAGCGTCCAGAAAGGATAGCACTCCCACGCATACAACCCAAAGTATGGATCTGGTATGTAAATGACACCTTCGTCATAATAAAAAAGGAACAACTGGAGGAAACACATGAAACCATCAACAACATCTTCAAAGGAATAAAATTCACAAGGGAAGAAGAAAACAACAACACACTACCCTTCTTGGACATCCTCATCAGTAGAGGAAATGATGGCATTCTAGAAACACAAGTCTACCAGAAATCTACCCACATTAACCAAGTGCTCCACTACCAAAGCAATAACCCAACCTTCCACAAGAGGAGCTGTGTAAGAACACTATTCAGATGAGCACAAACACACTGCAGCAACCCAGAACACCAGAAAAAGGAAACAGACCACTTATATAGCATCTTCCAGCAAAATGGATACCCACACAACTTTATCAAAAAGTGCCTGACCACTCAACCCACCACAGCAAAACCAACAGAAGCTAAGAAAAGGATTACACTGCCATGCATCAGAAACATCTCAGAAACTACTAATAGACTGTTACAACCACACGGCATCACCGTAGCACAGAGCTTTCCAAACTGTGTGTCAGGACACATTAGTGTGTCGGCTGCAGTGTCTGGGTGTGTCGTGGCTGCTGCTGCCTCCGAGCCCTGCCAGGATTCCACACAGGTCCTAGTGTCTGCCTTGTGCCTTGCTGCCTCCAAACCTGCTGTGATTCCACGCAGGTCCTAGTGCCTGCCTTGTGCCCTGCTGTAAGAGTGTGTCGCAAAATGATGCATGTCTAAAAAGTGTGTCACCAACATGAAAAGTTTGGAAAGCTCTGCCGTAGCACATAAATCAACCAAAACCCTTCAGAACATCTTAAGTAACCGAAAAGACCCAGTAGCCCAAGAAGAAAAAACAGGAGTTATCTACAACATACAGTGTAAGGACTGTAGTAGCCACTATGTAGGACAGACGGGCAGAAGACTAGCAGAGCGCATCCACGAACACCAACTAGAAGTCAGAAGACACGATGAAAACTCCTTAATCTCACAACACATGGACAGACTCAACCATACTTTCAACTGGGAAACTGTGAGCATCTTAAACCAAGCCAAATCCAAAAATGCTAGAGAATTCCTGGAAGCTTGGCACTCAGACAAAGCAGCCATCAACAGACACATAGAGGTAAACAACATTTACATACCATTCATAAGAGACAATAGAAAAGCCAGAAGACCAGAACACCTCCTTGCCAGCAATCATCACCCAGATATGCAAAGATTAACAACAGGATTAGCACCAGTGGAACAATCAAACAGCACAATATACCCTAATCAAGGAACTATTAACTCAGTCAATCAACCAAGCAGCAAACAACAGCCCAATCAAGTAACTACCAAGGAGAGAACAACACTTCCACCAACACAAGCAGGACAAGCCAGGGTATATAAACAGAGAGCAAGTCCCACTCCCTTTTCGCACTGAAGATGTTGCCTAGCCTGGCAATGAAACGTCTGCAAGAAAACAACAAGGCTCAGAGAGCACCAAGGACTCCACAAACAAGGAACTCTTGGATAATCAAACTACACATACAGTATTCATGAAAAGTTTTGGGGATAGCACCATAAATCCCTATTAAACTATCTGGGGCTGCTTTGGTTTTAATGGGCTTCATGGATGTAAGCAAGAAATATCTGCCATGTTCTCTTTCCTGATGCCCACCTATCTCCAAGAGAAGAACATTTTCCAGGAGAAAAAAAAAATCAGAAAAGTTGGGAAGAGAAGTGGTGGCTACTCACATCCAGCTTTGTGCAGAGAAGAGTTGAGGGATCAGGGTGGAGAAAATGCCAGCAAATGAACTATATATATA
Organism: Charina bottae; assembly: GCA_023362775.1. NCBI lineage: Eukaryota > Metazoa > Chordata > Lepidosauria > Squamata > Charinaidae > Charina > Charina bottae. Next base: position 3,778,033 of record JALMGJ010000012.1, read on the forward strand.
TTACAGAGAGGTAAGGCAGCTGAGCAGCATGAAGAAAGACTGGAAGGGGTTTCAGTCCTGGTCCCCCTCTGCCTAATTGCTCTCTGTGTTGCATCTAGCAGAGGAAAGTTCTCATTCCGACCTGAGGCCTGAAATGACATTGAGGGCTCCCTCAAAGCTTTTTTGAGCCTCATAATCAGGATGATTTTCTTTTTCAGGAAAAGGGTGGCTACTTTACATGACAGTCCTTGAACTGAAGAACCATATTATCTCTTTTAAAGAACAGTGCTGTGCAGATAATGTTTCTTGTGCTTTTTCTAGCAGTTCTCATTCACTTAGAACAGTGTTTCTCAACCTTAGCAACTTTAAGATGTGTGGACTTCAGCTCCCAGAATTCCTCAGCCACATCTTAAAGTTGCTAAGGTTGAGAAACACTGACTTAGAAAGTTTTCAAAGGGGAAGATAATTTCAGAGAAAAAGTCATAGGAGCAATGTGATTCCATGCCCTTACTTAGTTGTGAGGTTGGGAAAGGGTGGGTGTGAATGAACCGCCCAGAGTCCCCTTTGTGGGGGGAATTGGGCGGTGATAGAAGTTGGACAAATAAATAAATGTTCTGTCTTTCACGGTACAATTAACTCTGCAGTGCTCTATAGCCTCATTGGTTTCCCACATTCCCATTAAATCCTAAGGCACGTTGTTGGGAGATAATGCCTTCCATGAAGCTTTTTCAAGGGCAGGACTCATATAGCCACCAAGGGGGATCCTTGTCATGGGAAATCATGGGAGAATTTTACTTTCCCTTGGAGAAACTCAGAGAAGCCGTATACACCATTTCTCAGCCACTTGTTTGGTAGAGAATTTCAGAAATCCATTTGTACCCAGCTCTAGTAGAGATCCCTAAAATGTCAAAACACATGAGGGCTTTCAAATTGCCATCAGGAGGTAGCAAATGAATTGTAGGTACCAAACAGGCACCTGGGTCACCTGGTGAAACGGTGAGATTTATTTCTATTTGAATGGTTTTTGTTGTTTATTCGTTCAGTCGCTTCCGACTCTTCGTGACTTCATGGACCAGCCCACGCCAGAGCTTCCTGTCGGCCGTCACCATCCCCAGCTCCCCCATGGTTGAGTCCGTCACCTCCAGAATATCATCCATCCATCTTGCCCTTGGTCGGCCCCTCTTCCTTTTATTTATTTTATTTTATTTATTTATTTAATTTATTCCCCGCCCATCTCCCATACAAGGGACTCTGGGCGGGTTACTTTTGCCTTCCACTTTCCCTAGCATCAGCTTCTTCTCCAGGGTATCCTGTCTTCTCATTATGTGGCCAAAGTACTTCAGTTTTGCCTTTAATATCATTCCCTCAAGTGAGCAGTCTGGCTTTATTTCCTGGAGTAATTTGAATGGTAGCACTTTTAAAATTCTATGTGTGTGTGTGTGTGTGTCTATATATACATTGTTGTTTATTCATTCAGTCGCTTCCGACTCTTCGTGACTTCATGGACCAGCCCACGCCAGAGCTTCCTGTCGGCCGTCACCACCCCCAGCTCCCCCACGGTCGAGTCCATCACCTCCAGAATATCATCCATCCATCTTGCCCTTGGCCGGCCCCTCTTCCTTTTGCCTTCCACTTTCCCTAGCATCAGCATCTTCTCCAGGGTATCCTGTCTTATTATGTGGCCAAAGTACTTCAGTTTTGCCTTTAATATCATTCCCTCAAGTGAGCAGTCGGGCTTTATTTCCTGGAGTATGGACTGGTTTGATCTTCTTGCAGTCCAAGGCACTCTCAGAATTTTCCTCCAACACCACAGTTCAAAAGCATCTATCTTCCTTCGCTCAGCCTTCCTTGTGGTCCAGCTTATGTATGGTACCTATATATACATACATAAGTAAATATACAGTATGCATACAACTGAAGCAACAGTCTTGTTTCAGTTGAGCTGAGCTTGATTGCTGATTACTTCAGGGACATACAGCATCTATAAAGGTTTCAGGGTAACAGTAATAATGTGGTTTGCCATTTTCTGATATGAAATGTGTTTTTGACTTCCTAGTCTAGCTTACAGCCCTCGGATCTGGTGGTCTTCCACGCAAGTGCTAACCCGTTTATCTTCTAAGCCCAGACTAGGTCAGCATCTGATGCCACCTGCTGATTCATGCATACACACATACACAGGCATCCATATTAGAATATTCCATGTTATGCCCGTGTCCTCTTTTGCTCTCTTTTTCTGCTGATGTATTTTGGCAGAGCAGGATAGCCAGGCCGTTCTTTCCGAGGCAGGCCCTTAATTGCTAACCTCTGTAGCTCTTAGTTCCAGAAAGCTATGGGGAGTCATGACATGATTTCTTGCACAGGGCTGTCAGTGCATGGTAACCTGATGTCCTCCAGATGTTTTAAACTACAAGTCTCACATACCCTTGAGAATTGCCCTATTGACTGAGGCTGATGGGAGTTAAAGTCCAAAACACATGGAGGTCACCAAATTGTCCGGTTCTGCCCTAGAAATTTGCTCCCCATCAACCTATATTTTAAAAACATGAAAAACCCTCTTAACACAACACCTAATTTCCGGTCTCTTTGCAGACCTGCATTTATTCTCATTTTTACCCAAGTTTACTTTCTTCTCCATGTTGAGCCAATTCATGAAATGTGAGAAAGACAGAAAACTATGTGCAGGGGAAAAAGAGACATCCTGAAACATTAGTCTTTACAAGTGCAGACAGCCTTCATTTTTCTTACTTTATTTTTCCCTCTGCTAAATTGATATTTGAAGTGCTTTGAATGCACATGTCTCACTTAAATTTCTGGCTGGCTGCAGCTTGCAATCCCAATTAATGATCTGGAAGGCTAATAATTGAAATGCTGATCATGTGACAACACTTAAGTCTCCTCCTCAAACAAAAGTCCTATTAAGTATTCAAAGAATTCATCAGTTAACAGTCTTTTTAAAATACATTTATTTATTTATCAAATTTATATGGCCGCCCATCTCACAAGAAGTGACTCTGGGCGATGTACAACATTTTGAACATTCATTAATGAAAAAAGTTAACTAGGACTAGCTGGAAAATGTGCCAATGAACTTAATAAAGATTAATATTAAATTTAATTACCAATACTCTGATGCTAGGCATTTATGCACTTTCCCAAAGCATATAAGATTATATAAAAATTTCTTAATATTATGATGCATCATTTTCTTTGCTGCTGACTTTACACACTGGATATTCCTTATTCTATTATGCAAATGCTTCTGGCCTATTCTTTAACATAAGCAGAAGTGTCGGGGGGGGGGGGTTTGGGGGGAGGATAAAAAAAATCAAGATGGCAGTTTCAATCATGTGGTTGTAGTTGCCATTTTGACTAATTGAATTTGAACCTGAAATCCAGCAGATCTAGAGAGCATCCATCTGGAAACACCAATTCTAAAGTTCAATCTTCAGAGAGATGGAGCTGGTCTTTAGTCCCTGATAAAATTAAATCCAATTTATTTATATATCCTTTTTCTTTTCTTTCTGCACACAGAGTTGAATGACAACAGAGATGGAGCTAACACCTTAACAGTTATGTTTATAATGAAAAAAAATTGTCAAAATTAATCTCAAATTTACATTCAGTTCCTAATCGTTCAAAACATTTCAACAGGACTTGTATTCTGTAGATGTTTCCCAGTCAATGTGACCCAGCTAGTTTGGCATGACAGGAACTGTGGTCCAACTGGAAGACACTAGTGTGGGAAAATCTCCACTAGGAGATTTGAGAATTTAGTAGTAGTGGTAGTCAAGAGAAAATATTTTATTGTAAACCGCCCAGAGTCTACTTTGTAGAGATGGGCGGTGATAAATTTGACAAATAAATAAATAAAAATAAAATAACATTATTTTTTTATCCAGCCTTGCAAAAAGCATTAGTAGATCTTTGCCATACATAACATTCCAATTTACACTCAGCATCTTCAGAGAATCCTGAAAAGTGTCAGGTAGCAAATAATGTTAAGAATTCATACATTAAGAGTTTGAAATTTTGTCAGACAAACCAAATGATTAGACTAGAAAAACAATTATGCTGGGTTAACTCATTGCATTAAGTAATGGTTTTATTGAATAAACCACAATTAGCTGGGCTTGCACAGCTACCAAATTTACATAACATACTAAGGTAGAACCAGTTTAGCAGCACAATGTCTGAACCAGACCAAAGTTGCACCTTGTGTAGGACAGATTTAAGTAGGTCAACTGTTTCTTGGTCCTTAATTCTGGACTTGGGAACCATTTTGAAATTGATGTTTTCAGTGAATGACTTCATAAATCCCAAAGATTAAGCACTTTTGTACAGGGGTCTGGAAGAAACCATGATGACATCACATGCATCATGATGCCATTGTGCAAATGATGCACATGACATCACCTGTCCCTTTATGAACACCCATGGCTTTGTATTTCCTCTTTACCCATATCTTGTGACTCCTCTTTGTCTTTACTGTATATCCAATTGCATTCTTGCACCAACAACTTAATTTTTTCAAGGCAAACCAGCTCTACCTTCATATTTAATTTGCTTGCACTTATTAATCATCTTAGCACTCTGTCTGAAAGTTGCAGCGCTATCTTACACTGGTATTCCTAGACTCATGTCCCACTGAATTCCATGGGGTGTGGTGTGAGATAAATGTGTTCAGAATTGCAACATGACTGTATAGGAAGCTGAAGAGGAGAATTAAAAGGCTCAGGATACACAGCTGTGCCAAATTTGCTTTAATTAAGGTTCAACAGTGGAAAATCAAAGAATCCATGGACCACTCAGATATTACTGGATGTACCAATCGAAGAAAATATTTGTAGCTCAGGGTTGAACTGTGGAGTCCTTGGTGCTCTCTGAGCCTTGTTGTTTTCTTGCAGATGGTTCATTGCCAGGCTAGGCAACATCTTCAGTGCGAAAAGGGAGTGGGACTTGCTCTCTGTTTATATACCATGGCTTGTCCTGCTTGTGTTGGTGGGGGTGTTGTTCTTTCCTTGGTAGTTCCTTGATTGGGCTGTTGTTTGCTGCTTGGTTGATTGACTGAGTTTGTTTGTTTGTTTGTTTGTTTATTTATTTATTTTTCCAACTTATCTCACCGCCCATCTCCCCCCACAAGGGGACTCTGGGCAGTTTACAATCAAGTTAGTGATTAAAAGCATATAAAATACATTATGCAATATCAATCATAAATTAAATATTAAATATATAAAATCCAAGAGGCTGTTATGTAATGTTTGCGAGAACTCTACAGCGCAAGAATTAATAGTTCCTTGATTAGGGTATTAGAGTGAGAGTAAGTCCCACTCCCTTTTCGCACTGAAGATGTTGCCTAGCCTGGCAATGAAACGTCTGCAAGAAAACAAGGCTCAGAGAGCACCAAGGATTCCACATTACTGGATGTGTAGGGTTTCTGCCAAAGTCTCCTCCCAGATATCCCATGAATGGAAAGCAAATCTCACAACTAGAGCCTTGTTCAGGCATTCTGCCTAAGCAGGGTATTTACTCTCATGGAATGAGGATGGGACTGTGTATTCTGGCAGTTCCCTCTGAGCTTGACCTTGCAGAATAATGCTCACCCAAAGCAAACAAAGCACTTTGTGACTTCAATGCAATGTGTGAACTCAGCCAGTGTTTGGATGGGAACTGGAAGGTTCTGCAGAGATAATCCACACGTTAGTTCACAGCAACCAAGTCTGAATGCATATAAGCATTTTTGCAGGTATTGTATACAGTACATCTCTTGTTAAGTTTTGGCTCTTGCTTTCTTTCCAAACTGCTATGGTCTTCTATCTCGTAAAACTGAGGACCGACCCAAATGTTATTCTTAATACTGTATATAGCATGCAGCCACAATTCTGCTGCCCTGTGTCCATCTTAGTAAGCTGCTGGATGTTTCTGCTTGGTTAACATGTGATGTTAAATTCTGAACCACCTGGGCACTTGGCCTGATCCAGGAGGTTCTTAGGATTGCATTATGGGACAGTGCCAGGTGTTAGTGGGTGCTTATACTGTACATTCTGCAGAACTGCAGGTCAACTGAAAATCCCCCCCCCCCCAAAATTGGGAAAAATCTGAGGCTTTTTAAAAGTATCCTCTTTAAATATCATTCTTTGCTGTGTTCCCATTACTCTTAAAATTGCTTACAGAATAGTATACCCTGTAATTTAAACTGTCTTCTTTTCTACTTCACAATCAAGGGAGTTTGCACATCCTCTTTCTGTCTCCCCTCCCTGTGTTTTTTCTTTGCTACATTCTCCTCATCCCCCATAAGCAGTTAAAGCAAGATTTCATGAAATGTAACCTTAGGATGAAAAGAAAATCATGCTGGTTTCAACATGAAGCCCAGAGAGGGAGATCAGACCTTGTTTTATTGTGCATAAATCAGCAGAAATAATTTACATTGTGATTAACGTTCAGTGTAATTTCTTTCATGTACTGAGTTCCTCTGAACTGAGTGTTATTATGCAGCACTTGCCTCTTTAAATTTATAGAGTTTGAGCAAAGTAGCCTCTGAGCTTTTCCACTAATAAGCAAGAAGATTTACAACTCGTTGGGAGGGAAAGGGATATTTGACAGTAGGGAAGAGAAGCTCTTTTTTTCCAGTCTGGGAGAACAAATTAAAACCCAAAGCAAGGCAAGGCACACTATGATTTTTAGCTGAGTCTCTCTGAATTTCCCAGGGTTCCATTTCACAAGCATTATTTATCTCTGCTGGGCTTGGCTAAATCAATCCAGACAAATAGTTCTGCCTAACAACTTCACCAACTCAGCCAGGGTACACCCTGATGCTGGTGGAATTCATTGGGCAAGAAAATCAATTGCAACATGGGCAACAGCTCTGCTCCCTCTGGTTATTGCTGCAGAAATGAATATGTGCACTACTGCAAGCATAGCATTGCTTTTCTGAAACAGTGACATGACAAAGTATTTAACGATGACAATAATAACTAGTTGTGGAGAGCAGCTCTTGTCATGCCGTCCGAATCCTTGACTTGACAGAAGTTGCCCTCTCTGCACTAGATCTCAGCAGGAGAGCTAACTATGCTCTTCAGAAATGCCCACAAAATCATTTTATGGCATGATAGCATCTGATAGAATCATTTTTAAATTAGTTTTCAATGGCAAATGTATACTCCCTTCAGGAGACCCCAGCTTGGCCAACAGTTTAGTCCAAAGGTAGAAATTCCAAGTCACTCCAGTTGTGGCTTAACTACAATTCCTAGTATCCTTCAGAACCATGGCTAATGATAAGGATGCTAGTTATAGTTCCACAGGTACCTTCACATAGGACAGATTTCTTATGTGATGGACAGAACACAAAGAGTGGGGGGGGGGTTTCCATGGAAGTAGTTGCGCTTATAGCTATCATGAAGGTTTTCTTTCCATTCATGCATTATGTGTGGGTGCCATAGAGGAGAGCTACGTAGCATGTGTGATGTTGGAGAAGACAATATCACCACTCTGACACAACAGTTAGTCGTCCCCAGTGTGGTATCCCCCAGAACTGGTGAAACCATAGCATCCAGAATTCCCAGTTTTCCAAATGATCAGCTTTTTGGTCAGGCTGTTTGGGAATCTGGAAGTTGTAGTCACAACACATTTGGTATCAGCTTGAGGAAGCTTCCATTAATCTCACACAAGGAGAAAATCTGAAGACACCAGTTTGGTCTAGTGGTTAAGGCAACGGGCTAGAAACCAGGAGATTGTGAGTTCTAGTCCCGCCTTAGGCATGAAAGCCAGTTGGGTGACCTTGGGCCAGTCCCTGTCTCTCAGCCCTAGGAAGGAGCCAATAGCAAACCAGGAGACTGAGAGTTCTAGTTCCGCCTTAGGCATGAAAGCCGGCTGGGTGACCTTGGGCCAGTCCGTCTCTCAGCCCTAGGAAGGAGCCAATAGCAAACCAGGAGACAGAGTTCTAGTCCTGTCTTAGGCATGAAAGCCAGTTGGGTGACCTTGGGCCAGTCACTCTCTCTCAGCCCAACTCACCTCACAGGGTTGTTGTGGGGAAAATAGGAGGAGGAAGGAGTATTAGGTATGTTCTCCGCCTTGAGTTATTTATAAAAAAAATAATAAAGGCAGGATAAAAATTAAATAAATTAAATAAAATTTTAAAAAGCATTTATGAAAGTAACACCTTTAGAAAGAAGGATCTTCAATAGGAAGGAGCTACCAATTGAAAGGCCATGGCAGCAAGCCGTATCACTGTGTGTGAGTTGGGCAGCCATATAAATGTATTAAATAAATAAATCCCCCATAAAGCTCTTTTCTAATTACAAGGGATGGAAGGCACAATTTGTAGCAAGCAGGAGCTTTGCATCCTTAACAAAGCCTACTGTCCAGTTTTGAAGAATATGGCCTCCTTGCCTTTTGATTATCAACCACCCTTACAAAAAATGACAGCATGTTCATATTAAGGAGGACTGAATGACTGAGGTTAGCAGAATTGCAACAGCATCATCGGTTTTCAGAATCCACGAAACCTGAGCTGACCGTAGTAAATCAGGATTGGAATATTTATGGTAACATTTGACTTTGAGTCAGAAATCTAGGCAGCTAGTGGTTGACTAAAGTATTTGTAGCTTCTTAGGGCTGTAGGAGATCTATTGCACACATTCCTAAGTATAAAATATGAGTTGGACTATTATTTACATTGATGTATTATAGTGGATGGAACAAACGGATCAAACAACCAGAATGCACAGTATATATACCTGTGCATCTCTCTATGCTTCTTGATGCCCAAACTTCTCCTTTGAATGCCTGTATAAGACTCAATGAGTCTGCTCACACAAAACACAACCTGGTCAGTGAAAGACCTAGAAGGGGCATTAGCACAACATGCTAAACTTGGTTAGTGTTAACTGTGATTAAGAGAGGGAGTGGAGGGTTGTGGTTTTGCTCTGTGCAAACCCTGCCTAAATAGTTGGTTTATGAGAGGGTTGCTTCAGTTACTAAGTTAAATATATTGGATGAATAAAGCCATCTAGATAAAGATGTCCCTTTGAGGGAGTTGGGTGGTGATAAATCAAACAAACAAACAAACAAACAGGGACGTGGTGGCTCAGCGGGTTAAACCACTGAGCTGTAAGACTGCTGATCGGAAGGTCAGCAGTTCGAACCCCCCGCGCAACGAGGTGAGCTCTCGTTGCTCGTCCCAGCTCCTGTCAACCCAACAGTTCGAAAGCTTTGCGAGTAGATAAATGGGTACCACCTTAAGTGGGAGAATTTGCTGGCATCCTGTCGGGGGTCGCCCACCAAATGGAAGATCTTGGAATGCGGTGGTACGACGGATCCCAGAAGAACAGCTCCATCTACAGGACATCGGCAGCCAGCTCTGACGCAAGGCATTGTGGAACTTGTAGTCATGGATGAGTCGGTTCCCTTACCCCTTCCCTTAACGCGCGGTTAATTGAAATGTATAACAGGAACAATGTATAATATGAATTGTATATGTATGTAAGCCGCCTAGAGTCCTCCGTTAGGGAGGGGATAGGCGGGGTATAAATATCAATATAAATAAAATAAATAAAATAAAATAAATAAATAAAGCAAGCTAGATTTGGCATTTCTCAAATTTAGGAAATTTAAGAAGAGAAAGTATTTGTGTACATATATATAGCATGAGTTCTGCCTTAACTATACCCTCTCTAATACAATATAGTTTGTGCCAAAATTACTACTTGAAACAAGGAATCAGTAGTCTTTTGTGTTTAACTATGGCATGCTGAATAAACAACCATTGGATGGGTTCAACAAAAGGCATTATACCATAAACATGGCTTACAAATCACAGTGGCTGTGTGCTCAAAACACGCTAAGCCAAAACAAAAGAAATCACATTATGGGAACTGTGCGGAGGTGAAGAAATCTGGCAGTTGCTACATCCAGCCACCTCTTTTAATATTTCTCCACTTAGCAGCGCACACTCAGCAGTACTAGCACATTTGGTTTAAATCATCATCATCATCATCATCATCATCATCATCATCATCCTTTGGCTGGAACAGGGCTGCGTAGTTGGCTGTAGCTGTTCAATGTAGCTGAATGATTCCTGCTCATTTTGTATTGTTTACAACCCCACAGAACTCACAATATAAACTGATAGAGGCTAGAAAGGGTGTGGTGTAGCCTGGATGCACCTGTAGAAATGACAGGAGGTTTTGGTTGTCCAATGGATGCAAGTAAGTGTAAGTGTTCAAAATTAGGGGCGTGGTGGCTCAGCGGGTAAGACGCCAGGCTTGTTGATCGGAAGATTGCAAGTTCGGAGGTTCGAATCCCTAGCCCTGCGTGCAGAGTGAGCTCCTGCACTAGCTCCAGCTCTTGCCAACCTAGCAATTCGAAAGCATGCAAATGCAAGTAGATGAATAGGTACCACTTCAGTGGGTAGGTAACAGTGTTCCGCGTGCGTCATGCCGGCCACATGACCGTGGAAGCGTCTTCGGACAACGCTGGCTCTTCTAACAAACGGAGATGAGCACCGGCCCCTAGAGTCGGACACGACTGCACAAATGTGTGGGGGGAACCTTTACCTTTACCTTTTTAAGTGTTCAAAGTTTTCTTTTTGATTCTTCTAAAATTCCAGTGGGCAAGGCGCAAGACACGTCGCTGCCTGGGGACAAGTTGAAACTCTCCCTACTGCATACTGAATTCTGGGGGCATGCTAGCATCCTCCACCCCACACAAGAAGGCAGCAGGCCACTATAATCCACAATACATGGAGGACGATGAATTATCTACCCATATTCTAATAGCACCAGCATTATTAGCCTCTGGTTTAGTGTCACTGTTTGACTTGGACAAAACCCACCCAGTGATAAGGGTCCCACCTGCCAAAATTAACACATAAGAATTCAACATTCCTATGTGGCACATTATTTTGAGGCCTTTTTTGATCTTTCCCTTGTCTCAGTCCTCCTTGGTCTCATTCATTTTACGACCTGTTTCCCTACTGCCTTCGCTCATGTGCAGACTTGAGAACTTTCCACTGATGGAATGGAGGGTCGGTCGTTTTAGTTCCTCCCACAGATGAAACTTATCTCTGGTTTCAGTGAGAGGAGACTGCCAAGAAAATTATGCCAGGCAGTAAAAGAAATCACATTTTTGGCAGATGGAGAGCAAAATAAACATCCGTGTTTGGTGGATAATACATACGATTGGCTCTATGCATGTTTTACAGTCTACACCCTTCCAATTAAGGGGGGGGGAAAAGGTTAGAAAAGTGTTTCAGAGTAGAATCATAGCTGGAACATTGCTGTGGTGTGCAGTGACAGTGCTCATGTGTGTGTGTATAGTTACACACACACACACACACACACACACACACATTCTCACACTGAGAAAAGAAAGGGCAAAATATTTCCAGGATAGAAAACATTTTTCAGAGGTATGTGTTAATAGAAGAATTGGGCTCTGTAATGGTGTGGTAAATCCTTTTTCAAAGGGGAGGATTAATCAGTCGTACCTCACATTTGGGGGTATCCATGGCAGGGATCAAAAAAAGTCAAGTTGGAGGTTATTGAAGCCAGTTTTCGGCAAAAAACATCCATTGGGTAAGCTGGATTCACTTAACGACTGTCTTAAAAATGGTTGTAAAATCGGGTCCGGTCACGTGGTGACTCACTTAACAACCGCACCGCTTAAAAACCAGTTTTCCGGTCCCTATTATGGTCATTAAGTGAGGACTACCTGTAAAGCCTTGCTCCTTCTCCTTCTCCTCTTGTCAAGTTAAAGCATAATAAATTATGTAAATCCCAAAGATTACACTTTATTAATTCATTCATCCTGTAATTTCAGCTTTCCACGGAGAAGAGTTTCATCATCCTCATGAACCCTTAAAAGGATCATGCTCATCTCTTGGCTTTACTGAATGCTCCACTATTAAGGTTGCCAGTGTAATTTAAAACAGGGCCAAAAACTTGTGCCCTTCTCTGTGCAGTGAGATTACTCCTCGAGGTCTGGGATCCAGCAATGAATATGAGATATTGAGTTAAGGAAGGAATCAAAATGGAAACATATAGATGAGGAGTACAGTCAAAGAGGAATTACCACTGAATCATTAGAGCATAGCTTTCCAAACTGTGTGTCGGGACACGTTAGTGTGTCAGCTGCAGTGTCTGGGTGTGTCGCGGCTCCGAGCCCTGCCAGGATTCCACGCAGGTCCTAGTGCCTGCCTTGTGCCTTGCTGCCTCCAAACCTGGTGTGATTCCACGCAGGTCCTAGTGCCTGCTTTGTGCCCTGCTGTAAGAGTGTGTCGTGAAATGATGCCTTACTGTAAGAGTGTGTCACGAAATGATGCATGTCTAAAAAGTGTGTCACCAACATGAAAAGTTTGGAAAGCTCTGCATTAGAGACTGGAAGAATCTTCTTCTGTCAGAATCATCGCTGACAGAACTGAAATTCAGTGGGTTTACAGATACTAAAAATGTTGGTTTCTGGTCAAAATAATAAAATACTGGCTATTAAAATATATTACATGGATAAATTCTGTAATCATCAGGAGTTGAGTTTAATTTGAGGAGGCCTCAAAGATACAGCCTCCTCAAAATAAGCTTAACGATACTTCCATGTCATTTTCTTGGCTGCAATATGGAAAGGATTTGCCATTGCTTTCCTACAGGATTTTATTAAAAACTTCCATTAGTCTACAACCTTGGGGGTTCTTTGTTGTTGCCCATCCAACTACTAATCAGCCTTACCCAGCTTAGGTTTTTCTGAGTTTATCTAAGTTCATCTAGCTGCTGCCACCCACCATGATTAGCCCTATTTAAATGTGCCCTTATACCACATGTATCTGATCTCCACAGCCCTCTTTAGGTGTTCAAAAACAAACTAACTTGTGAGGATGATCTGAACACGCCCTGCACCCCTACAGTCTTGCTGCATTAATTACATTTACTTGAATGCAGTTAATCTTCCTTACAGATTTATTTACTGATTCGGAAGTTAGAGTTTCTCAGGGCAGAAATGTTATTTCTATCAACAACCAGCAGTCACCTATCTCCGAGGTGGAAAAGCAAAAGTCCAAATATCTGTTAAATTGTGGAAAAAGTGAGAAATATACTTTGAAATAATGTTTGAATACATGTCACATCCAGTTGGGTAGTAAGAACAAGTTCAAGCATTTGAGCTTTCTGTTGATTGAATTAATTAGCTCCCTTTTCCACTCTCATAATCCAAACATACATTCTTACAATCGTTCTTACTTCCATCGTTCAAGAGCAGATGCAAAATTTTGCATTTTAGTTTCCATTTCACCATGTCATTGTTTATAAATTTGCCTAGTTCTATCCCAGTATCCCTTCTGCTGAAGGTGGGAGAAGGTTAAAGCTACAGTATCTGGACTGCAAACACCACCTGCTGAACCTGAGTTCCCTTACTGAGCCATAGGGAATGCAAGAATTTTATGGTCCCATTTATTGGAATGGAGGTGGAAACTTCTTATGACTAGAAATCCTATTTTATCTGTGTTCCGGATTAAGTGTGGGAAGGCCTGGTTGGGCATAGGAAGGCATTCAAAGGAAAAAATCCAAACAACTGTGAATAGAAGTCACCTGTAAATGTCCTCACTCAAAATGGGGTGGATGAAGTGCTCAAGGATGGGCCTGGCGTGTGATGGGCCTGTCCTTGCTCCATGAATTTCTCAACCCTATTCAGAAAGAACATTTGAATTGGTCTTTGGTAAAGCCAGAGTAAAGCTTTGGATTTATACAAAGAGATCCATGCCGATGATAGGGACACTGTGTATCTCTCTTAAACATAATGAACAAGGCAAACAAATAGGAAGCAACTGAACTCATTTGGTTGAAATTGGCTGAAAGAACTTCAGCTAACTGGGGAAGGAGGATATGAATGGATATGACATGGATATGAAAGTAACAAACAGAAAGTTCTATATTCAGGAAGGGTTAGGCCTGCTGTTTTGGATTGTTGGTCTGTCTAGCTCAAACCTCTTTTTTTTTCTTATCTGAGCACCAACTTGGCCTTAATTCTGAGAGTGCCTTGGACTGCAAGAAGACTGCAATTTTTTGGACTGCAAGAAGATCAAACCAGTCCATACTCCAGGAAATAAAGCCAGACTGCTCACTTGAGGGAACGATATTAAAGGCAAAACTGAAGTACTTTGGCCACATAATGAGAAGACAGGATACCCTGGAGAAGAAGCTGATGCTAGGGAAAGTGGAAGGCAAACGGAAGAGGGGCCGACCAAGGGCAAGATGGATGGATGGTATTCTGGAGGTGACAGACTCAACCATGGGGGAGCTGGGGATGGTGACGGCCAACAGGAAGCTCTGGCATGGGCTGGTCCATGAAGTCACAAAGAGAACAAATAAACAACAACAACTTGGCCTTTGAGTGATGCCCTGGGGGACATTTCCCCAAAGGAGGCAGAGCTGAATTTTTTTAAAAAAAGGCAGAACCAAGGCCAAAACTATCTTTCATTTAATTTAATACCGCTGCCATGTATTTAATAATTTTTATCATGCTGTGCTATTAAAAAATACAACTTGATCCAATCTTTTACAGCAGCTCTGGGCACTGCACCCAAAGGTTGCAGGAGCCCTGGAGCTTTAGGTAGTGCACATCTGTTCTAGTTGCTTGACATCTGGCAGTAGCTCTTTGAGGTTTCAAGCAGGGTTTTCACACTGCCTGGAGATTCCACACATGTAATCAAGAATCTCTGCTGTGCAAAACAAGTGTTTAATTACTGAGCTGCATCCAGTCTTTCACCGAAGAATTAAGAAAAGGATTTGCTGAAAATAGGTGGAATTATTTCCTGCCATTTTGAGAAGGGAAGCTCAAGAACTGTAGTGGAATCACTAAAAAAAAGTTTAACAGAGTCTGGAAAAAAAATAAAACCTCCCAAACTAAACTCAGACTCGAACATCAATTACTCCAAATTTTTCATTGCAGGCATTGGGGTCAAAAAACGTATTAAAAGTCAAAATGTGGATCTTGGATATAGTTTGTGAGATAAAAATACATGTATTAATATGTGCTTTGTGAGAAAATACTGTAAGTCCAAATACAAAGATCAGACCTTGAAGTAGGATTGATTTCAAGGGATGCTGCTTATTCTTTGTTAGCTCCTCCATCTTCAATCACAGCCCATTAAACTTGGATGTCAAATCTTGGATTACATTCCTTGATTGTTTTTGCAGACCAAGTCTAAGAATTCCTGTTGTTTAAGAAAATGTTTGTTCATTTGCTTAAACACAGTTTACTACACTCCCGTTTTAGTTATTTGCTTCATTTAAGGATCTGTGAGGCAGCATTTCTGAATACATTGCAGGAGCAGCATTGTAGTAATTACAATGGCAACAAAAGGGTAGAAAAAGTATTTTTAATGTGCGAGCAATTAAAACAGAACATTGGGGAAAGCAAAACCCTTTGCTTGGAGCATCTTCCTAATGTTAAAACTGCAAGTTCCTTCCTGAGGAGTTGATCTTTTGATTAAAAGGCAATCTGTAATATGCAAAGAAGATAAGAATGTTGATATTGAGGTGGAACAGACCTTGAGGTTTGCACAATTTTTAATCTCAGAGTTTATCATGCTCTCAGGCCATTTTAAAGGTTTCTAAATTTCCTTCCAGGAAAGCAAGAACAACTTAGAAATTTCAACTGTCTCTTCTCTCGAAGAATATATATGTACACACATTGTTATTTTGATAAATTTCCTCCCACCTCCCACCAATTTGTTCTCGTCATTCTGTCATTCTTGGTGCCAGATACCGTTTGAACAAACCATATGGTCTGAGGCTAAGACCCAATTGTATATAATGGAAAAACATTTTAAGGTCTCTTACTCTTGAAATTTGTTTTTAATACATCCTGTGCCAAATCTACAAGTATTGCTAAAAAGGTAAAGGTTCCCCCCACACATTTGTGCAGTCGTGTCCAACTCTAGGGGCCGGTGCTCATCTCAGTTTGTTAGCCGAAGAGCCAGCGTTGTCCGAAGACGCTTCCATGGTCATGTGGCCGCATGACACGCGCGGAACGCTGTTACCTACCCACCGAAGTGGTACCTATTCATCTACTTGCATTTGCATGCTTTCGAATTGCTGGGTTGGCAAGAGCTGGGGCGAGCGCTGGAGCTCACTCTGTCATGCGGGCTAGGTATTGCTACAGTGTTGCTACAAGTATTGCTACAGTGAAGTAAATTTCTTCTGCTTCATAATTTAAATCAGTGTTTCTCAACCTTGGCAACTTGAAGATGTGAGGACTTCAACTCGCAGAATTCTTGCTGGCTGGGGAATTCTGGGACTTGAAGTGCACACATCTTCAAGTTGCCAAGGTTGAGAAACACTGATTTAAATGGATAACACTAGCATGGAATGAACTATGGGTCATATAAATTTCCAACAGCTGAAGTATAAAAGTGCAAAGAGAATTGCTGAATTGGATCCTTTGTATGAGAACTCCCCAAATTTAATCTTTACAGAATGACATGACTTATACTTCTCAAACGAATCAGAAGTTACTTTCCCCCTTGGTTTGGGACTTCTCTGAGTATTGTGAAACAATTATCACCCGTTTTAATGATCAGAATACACATAGTTTTAGACTGCCGACCACAAGGTTGGCAGTTTGAAACCACGTGGCGAGGTGAGCTCTCATCACTAGCCCTAGCTCTCTGCCAACCCAGCGATTCGAAAGCTAATATAGCAAGTAGATGAATGGGTACCACTCACGTGGGGCAATTTGTGGCGTCCAGCGGAGGGTCGTCCTCGATCCAAAAAAGAAGACCTGGAGAATCCCGGTGATGACGGCGGAGGACGACGGATCCGAAAGAACAGCTTCCTGGACGTCAGCAGCCGGCACGGAAGCGAGGCATGCTGGGGCATGTAGTCCGATGCCTGCAGCTGAAGAGCCGGTTCCCTGTCCTCCTCCTTATCGCGCGGTAAAATTGTATATGATATATGATGTATAAATTGATATATATACTGATGTTGTAAGCCGCCTAGAGCCCTCCAGTAGGGAGGGGATAGGCGGGGTATAAATAAGATAAAATAAAATAAAATAAAATAAATAGTTTTCGAGAGAAAGTACAGCTTTAAATTTTTTAAAATACATATTATTTTTTAAAAATATCTTATATATATTAAAAGGATGTGCAAAGCTTCCTGAGTTCTCTTTGGTTTGACAAAGCTTTGATTGAATTTTCCCATGGAGCAGTCCTGTCAATCAAAGAACCGACTTGCTTTTAAGCAGCAAACCAAATCAAGTGACAGCAAAGGGTTTCGTAGCCTTTGAAAGCTGTTTGCTGATTTTAGGCCTTTTCCGAAGGAGCCTGATAGCACCTTTTCTGAGGGAGGATGGATGGATGGATGATAGATAGATATAATTTTTTGTGAGCTGCAGCCTCTTAATAACATTTGTTAGTTGGAAAAGGGGCTGCCAGACTCCTGATGTTTTGCTACATTGAGTGACACTGCTCTCCTCCTACCAGGACTTTTCTGCTTTGGTGGGTTTGGAATAGATCATCTAGAGCATCGCAAGTTCACTTCCATATATGGATAACGCTGGAATGGGGGCAGCTGAGTGGTGCGATGGTCTCTCCAGCCCCATCATCACCTCATTGAAACTCTCCACCGATCAGAACTCTTTTGGAGCAGCAAAGCTACCATGGCTTTGGGCTTGGTTCTCTCAGCAATCTTTCTTTAATGTGGCCAGCCACAAGCCTTAACTTGAGCTGATGGAATGTGACACTTCTGTGCTGGTCCTGCCAACATAACGCTCTGCTCTGCTCTGCTCTGCTCTCCACACTCGGACTATAGGCTAAAGGCTGACCAGTCCTGTCAAATGAGCGAATAGATGCCAGGTCAAGATCCATATGTGCTGGCCTAAATGTTCCCTGCTTTTAAGAAAGGGGGACTTTCTTATGCCACTTTTTCTATGCCAGCTACTTTCTCTGCGGTTTCTCTGTCTGTTATTTTATCTCCTTGGGGCAGCCTGCTCCTGCTAAGTAAATAACTAATGTAGAATGTGGTCGGCAAGTGACAACTCTGCTAATGTGCCAAGTTTTGCTGTGTGTCTTGTCCAGCCTGGCATCCCTCCAGAGAGAGTGATGAGGGCATTCTTGGCAGGAGGAGCCAAGTATGCCAGTTTTCCTGAAACCCCACAAAATCCAGTGATCAGTTAGCAACGACACACTGCCTACGAGGGGAAAATCAGCGAGCATTCTTCAGTGTTGTGGCACACCTTGAACCCCTGAAAAGCAAGTGGAAGAATACAAACTTGTTTTTTAATAGCTTTTGACGTTTCTTATGTTTTACACTAGTGGTGTGAAACCTTCCATTTTGCTTGAATCAGCACAATTTAGGCTGTTTGCCAAATAATTTGGAGAAGACTGTGCTGTCTTTTCTTCTCTTTGCTGTATAAGAGGTAAAGAGGGAATATTTCCAAACATTGTAGCATTGATAGTCTTGATATTTTCACCCCATCTGCCCCAAACCAAAGCAGCTGCAGGCATTTTGATGTTCCCCCAGCCTCTGGGCAATCCTAAAGTCACTCGAATCAGATCTGTTGGCCTTAAATCTCAAAAGACAAACTCATATTGAAACATGCTCTATTTGAACCTCGAATCTCCAGTTCCGATCAAATCAGGGTCGATTTGTAAAGACTTAATAATTAAAATTATATTTTGATGTGTTTCAATTCATGATTAAAATAGAAACAACAGGATTACAGGTGGAAATGAGAAAGAATTAACATCTATATCTCACTGCTCTAAGAGCTTAAGGGAAAGTAGACTGTATATGCTATTCTGATAGCAGAACAGAAATAAAGAGTTTTGCTTCTATCCTGTGAGGTTACTGTGTTCAGATGTGTGCCATGTAGAAGCCTCTTTCAATGGATGCTTTTATTGACTACCTCTCTGCAATAGAACTGTGGTGTTATGGAGCTCATAGAACTTGTTTTTCTCTCTCTACACAACCCGGACTTTGAAAGGGAATTTGTAGCACATGTAGAAATGCCAGATCCTTGTTTTATCGTTTTGCTCTTTGTAGCTGTTCAGCCTTAATCTTCTTGAATTTTATTATGCTCAAGAATAACCAGAATGCAAACTCCTTGGGGCAAGCAAAATGTGAACATTGACAAGCCCCAACAGTTCAACTCACATTTTTCTTGAATGAGCCCAGTCTGTTTAGAACAGGGGTGGGCAACCTAATGTCCTTCAGATGTTATGGACCAACTCCTCTTAACAGCATAGCCACTGGCTATGTGGAAATTATAGTACAAAGCATCTGAAGGGTTGAACTAGGTTGAAACTGAACAACTTAGACTTTTGTAAGTCTCAAGGGCTTCTTCAAGTGGATGTGGATTCTTCTTCAACAGAAAGACAGATGCAGTACACAAAGTGGCTGTGTGACACTGCTGGATAATCCAGGCCTGAGATAAATGCCAGGATGCCAGCCAGTGGCCTTTGGTCCACAGGACTATACTCAGACCTGCCTGCTCCAACACAAATGCTGCCCTAAGTTGGCCATTTTTGCATTGCCAAAAAAAGGAGACACTACTGTTTTTGTATAATGCTGGTATCTACTCATTTATATGTCGAGGTGCACATTTTGATCCAATGGCAGCGTAAGATCCGTCACATCTTAGCAGAAGTCTGTAACCCTGTGACTTGCTTACTGTCTAGGGAGTAGAGATTAATCGACAATTTCATTGTTCTTCCTTCATAATAGCTAGATCAACACAACATGCCAAGTCATAATAGAGCTGGTGTGTTTCTGGCTTAGTACTAAATAAAAACCCTACAATTGAAGCTTATGTTATATGTAAAAGCCAGGCTGTAAGGGCTCATTTAACAAACCATGCTTTTTTTTAAAAAAGTGTCTACACAATCTTTGTTTTTATCTATAAACTGGACTTAGAGTTCACTCTAAGTAGAGAATGCCCTTAAGCAGAAACTGTCCCCTGACAGTCCTTCAAATAGAAGATAAAAGTACGATACATGATCTCAGGAACTTCTGCAGTGAGTAAATAAATCCCCAGTCTTGGATTTGACTACATTTGCTCTGGCCCCAGCCTGGCTCTGATACTAGGGTAAAGTGCAAGGCTAAGGGCCAGTTCCCACAGTCCTCTGAATATGGCTAGATATGGGCAGAGTGCATCTCTCTTAACTTGGCTTTTGCTCAAGTATCTAGACTACAGCCTAATTGTACTGAAAGTTACTAAGAGATTAGTCTATGCTCAGGCTAGCCAAGACTGCAGCCTTAAATTTGAACCCTTTACTGGAGCTGGTTGATATGCTCACCTGCTTCCTATCTTTTTGGATCTCTGCTAATTTTACTAAGCTGGTTCTTCCTAAGCACTGGTTTTCTCCAAGAGTGCCCTTGATTTACCCCGCGTGGAGGGTAGCATGCACTGGCACAATAGATGCAGATTCTCTAACAATTTTGCCTGAGCTTGCCTCCAGATCTTTGCTTGCACATAGTCTCTGCACGTTTTAATGCCTTTTAACCTTCATTCTTGGAGACCGATCAGGTTTTTTTTCCCTTGTACAATCTTTATTTCTTTCTAAAAAAAAAAAACAAAAACTATTTTTTTATCTAACAATTGCTTGAAGTTTTGCCTGGGATTTAGTGCTTATCCTGTCTTGAAAAAAAAGTTCTTTTTCTTTTAATAAATAAATAAAGTTACAATCCTTTCCAAAAACATTCCAGACAGAATGTTCTTCTATGGTGATATAGTATTTCCCTTCTCTATTTATGTTGAAAAGATTCTTTTTATACTGCCAAACCTCCAGAGTAGGCTGTAGAGCTCAGATATGGCTTTTTAGGGAAGGCAACCAGGGATTCTTAGTGTGATAGGCTTCTGCCCCACATGCCAATGTAGTAAGGGGGCAGGATCTGCCCTACTTTTAGGCCAACTGAAGAAAACACCTCCAGTAATGGATTTTGGTTTTTTTTTTTGGGGGGGGGGAATGCCAGGAAGGCATTGAAGTGCCAGGGGGGCAACAAGTGTGGTCTTGGGGGCTGCATATGACTCGCTGGTGTGCCTTTTGCGGCTCAAAGAGCCTTCTCAGGATGGGTGGGACCAAAAAAGGAGCCTGTTTTTGTGGTGTCTTAAGCCTAGCTAATATTTAAAGTAGACATTTCATCCCTTGAAAAACCTTCTCGAAATGAGCCCCGATTCCACCAGGGTCAAAATACCATTCAGTGCCTGCTGCAGTCCAGCTAATAAAAATTTCATACCAATTTACCTTTTTTGTTGCCATTATGCATTGACACTTTCCTTTCCTGTCACCAATTCAATTGCAAGTCTGACTGACATTTATATATGGAGTTGGGTTGATGCTATCTTGAAGTAGCCATTGACCCATAAGGGAACAAAATGTCTTGGGGTGGCCATGGGCAGTAATTACTTCAGGTGAAGTGAGGCCCCTGCCTAACAGATTCTAGGTCCTCTCCAGTGTCACAACATTTTAGAGAATAAGTAAGATACCATGAGACAGTGCCCTAGGTTAAATGATCATGCTTCTTTGTCAGTTCTGTAATCTCTACCGTGTAAAAACTTGTTAGGCCTAGATTATGTTTATGGCAACATGTAATACATGTAAAAAAATTATTTGGCTGCCTCAGCCAACAGAGTAATAGAGAAGACAAGTTTGCACTGTATCCAAACTCTAAATTGAAGTGGAACAATCCCTATAAGTGGTCATTTTATAAGAAATGAAATCTCTTTGAAAGTTATATCTTGTTTGAGATTATATATATTACCCTGTAAACCAGGCTCATTCAGAATTTTGGAAGAAAGGGAACCAAGTTTGAGAAGCTATCTTGAATTGTATAGAAAAGTATAAAATGTTATACAACCTAAACAGCCTGTGGGATCCACGGAAATATCAGGGCACAAATAAAGACAGAATCAGTAACCAGAAAGAAAAAAAATTAAGTAGAATAACTAAATCTGAATTCAAGTGAAACTAAAGGTACATCAAGGAGATCATCTAGAGCAGGGTTCCTCAACCTCAGCCATTTTAAGATGTGTGGACTTCAACTCCACACATTGAAGTCCACACATCTTAAAATGGATAAGGTTGAGGAACCCTGATCTAGAGGACCAGGAACTAGGTCTTAGATAGGCCATACTGGAACACAAGTAGAGAAGAACAGAGTGAGACTCCATGATCCTTGTTAATAACAGATTAGTTGTTGCTTCAACAAAGGACTGGGCACACATTAATTTAGTTGAGCCACTGTCAAGACTTTTATGGGGAGACTCAGTGAGGCAAATGCAGGGAAAACCTGCTCCTTTTCCACAATCTCTTGACATTTTTTATTGTACTGACACCTATGGACACATTGGGCCCAAAGACCTCCCCATTAATCTTCTACCTCTCTTTCCTTCATCCTTCATTCTACGGAGCAGTCTTCTCAAAGACCTTTGGCAAAGCACTACTACAAACAGCCCTGTGGCCCTGTTGTGTTTCACAGATGCAAGACGGAGCCAAAACCATGGGAGAAATGAGCAAAGAGTTAATTCCATGAGTGTTTGCCACTTTCCATATTGTTTTATGTTTAGTAGGGAAACAGAACTTTGCAAGCGTGAGCGAAATTAGTTACACAATAACTAATGCAAAAATTAATTGCATTAATCCTCTAATGCAACTATAAGTATTACAATAATTAATGCAAAAATCCTCTTTCTTGCTCCTCTAAATCTAGCATCGTTTCCTTTCTCCTGCAGTAAGGTGACCAGTTCGCTAAACACTCCTCTCTCTCTCTCTCTCTCTCTCTCTCTCTCTCTCTCTCTCTCTCTCTCTCTCTCTTTTATCTTCCATGCATCATTTTCATGGGTGCTGCTGTCAGAATGTAACCAAGGACAATTTTCTTCTACTGCTTATCATTTTTTCTGAGCCATCTGGTAGGCTTAGGTGTTAACCAGTGAGGCCAGTGAGTGCAATATCTTTATATGCATCTCATGAATCTCCCAGGACAGAAACCTGATGTAAGAAAACACGGCTTCCAATAAAACGCAAGAGCTCGCCAATGAACACAACGGCAGTCTATGCCTAAAGAGACAAATTGTTAGACTTTCATTGGCTATCAGGAGTCACAGAGTTTGAGAATACAGCAAGGGAATTTACCAAGGCAAGAGACAGCTTTCTCCAAACTCAGCCCAAAGATACTGAGGACTACAACACCCAGACTTCGTTAGCCACTATAGCTTTCCAGAATTTTGGAAGTTGTACTTCTAGCACTAGGTTGGGTAAGGCTCCAATAGTTGGTGCAAATCTTTTATTGTGTAATATTGATTACGTGCCTGCAAGCGCACACAATGAAATAAAACCAACATTTCATTCAAGATTAGCATGGCTGATCCTATCTTTGCAACCCATCCCCATTTAGGTTATTCCAGCCATCTTTGCTGTTCATAATTTTCTTTTTTGTTGGCTCCCAGTAACTTTCTTTCAAACTTCACAGCCACTTCTATTTTCTCTCTCCCTTTTTGGAAAACTATTCTTGATTTTTCCTTGAAAGCTAATTTTATACCCCCCCCCCCAATCCCCTTTCTTCTGTCCTTGAATTATCTCTAGGGATAACTGTAGAATTCAGTCATTGTGAAAGTTTGAATGAAATGACTAAATCTCATGGAATAATATGAGAATTGTCTTTCATATAGCTATTCACTAGCTTTTGCACACTCCAAATAACTTATGCTCCCTAGAAGGATATGTTAGGCTCTATAAAATGCCTTTTATTGTCCTATCCATAGATGGAAGTAGAAACTTCTGTTCATTATACCAATCTGCCCATGTTAAGATTGATAGAGATCAGAAAGAATGGAATGCTTTAGGGATTGTCAAAGAAAAAGGAATTGCAGGATCCTAAGAATTCTTATTCTTCTCACCATCATCACCAATAGACTTAAAACCCATGCCAGTCCTGGAGTTGGTAGATACTGTAGCACTGATATCAGTGGGAGGAAAACTTTTAATTAAAAAGTTATACATAGCCACACCCTGTTACTCTACATGTTGCCAACCAACAGGGCCTGGATATGGTTGCAGTTCTGCTGCAAATATGTATTTACGTAGATCTTTTTTAAAAAAATGGTAGCATAAAGTAGGAACGGAACAGAATGAATATACAAATGAAGATATTTTTGGAAGGCAAAGGATTCTCTGTATGGGCATGTGAGCATTCCTGAGAGTGAGAATCTAACCTGAGCAATGATTATGAAGCAGGTTTTATAGCTATAAGAGAAAGGAGATTTATTTACAGGACATGCATGATAGGGAAAGGCCAACCCTGGTACCTATCCAACTACATCCTATCAGAAGAATTCAAGAGCTTGTGCTCTGCGTGTGTGCACTTGGGAAGAAAGGCAGAAGGAAGTGACCTCAGATTAGCAGACTCTTAAAACAAATTGCAGGCAAAATGGGAGAAAGAGAGGGATACAGAGCAATCTTTACCTACACCCTATTGCCCCCTTGTGGTCAATAGGTCATGAGGTGTTGAAGAGTCAATGCCACTGGATTTGCACCTTCAATGCACATGGAAAGGGTCAAAGCAGTGCTTCTCAACCTTGGCAACTTTAAGATGTGTGGAATTCAGCTCCAAGAATTCCCCAGCCTGGGAGAATTCTGGGAGGTAAAGTCCACACATCTTAAAGTTGCCAAGGTTGAGAAACACTGGGTTAGAGACATTGTTTCACCCATCTTTAGTTATCTCCCAGCACCTAATTTTTAAAAAACAAAACAAAGCTGAACATCTCTCTTTTTTATTTTTACCAACATGCATTCCATGTCTGCAATCCTTTTATTCATTTTCATCATCTCTCTAATGAGCACCACTAATAATTTAGCATATTACTTTATACTTTCCCTTGCTTTTGATAAAATTGCTGTTTTCTTTCATTGCTTTTCTGTTTCAGTCTTGTCTTGCTTTTCTAAATAATTTTCTCATTGATTTTGTTTCAGTTCATGCTTCAGGATATCTGAGGTCCAACCTCTAATTCTCTAGCTATCAGTTATGCCCCCTTTTTTCCCTCTAAGCAAGCAAAACTTACCACTGATGTGAATGGGAGATTTTGATAGCTATATGAACTGTGGAGGATGGAGACCTTTCTTCGGGAAAGAAAACAACAACACCTTCCCTCCCCAATGATCCCAAAGAAAATCATCCCCCTGCAATGTAGCATCCATTTTTTAAAAGTCACACACTTGGTTACCGAAAGCATAACCAGTGTTTTTCTTTTGTTGATTTTTACTCTTGACTTTTTGCTTGATGGCTACTTGCTCATTCTCTGAAATTAGTAAGGTAAAGGTTTTCCCCTGCACAGTTGTGTCCGACTCTAGGGGGTGGTGCTCATCTCCATTTGTTAGCCGAAGAGCCAGCGCTGTCCGAAGACACTTCCGTGGTCATGTGGCCGGCATGATGCATGCAGAACACTGTTACCATCCCACCGAAATGGTATCTATTTATCTACTTGCATTTGCATGCTTTCGAATTGCTAGGTTGGCAAGAGCTGGGGCGAGTGTGGGAGCTCACTCCGTCACGCAGGGCTAGGGATTCGAACTGCTGACCTTCCGATAGACAAGCCTGGTGTCTTAACCACTGAGCCATCACGCCCCCCTGAAATTAGAAATTAGATCTGTCCAAACTGTAAACTGAACTCTTCCTTTGGTTCCCAACTTCTTCTTTTTTTACTTTATCCATTGTGGATGTTGCTGCTTCTCAGCCCCCTCAAGGAAATAATCTCAGTAGGGGTGATCTCTTCTGCAGTTGTCATCCTTAGCTAAGTCATGTCAATTTTGGTGGTCAGCTATTTCCTAAAATCATAGAATCATAGGGTTGGAAGGGATCTTGCAGGGCTTCCAGTTCAACCTGCTGCCCAGGGCAAGAATCCTCGACTGGCTGTCCAACCTTTGTTTGAAAACCTCCAGTGATGGAGCACCCAACGACTCCAGGAAGCAGGCTGAACTGCTGCTTAATAGTTTTCACAGTCAGGCTATTCCTCCTTATTTGGTCCTTTCTCCCTGTAAAGGTTGCGGTTGGGGACTCTCCATACGTGACATTTGTCAGAGCTCTTTGGCAGCAATTCTGCAACTGAGCCAAGTTTTTCTGGCTCAGTTGTGGTGCAGGAGGACATGATGCAAAGACACTTTGGCAACATTAATACTGGAACTGCAAAGTGGGTGGCTTCCCATTGGCAAGTACTCTCATTTCTCCTGTTCCCTTGGCTTTCACCCTTCTCTGCTGAAGTCAAGATGCACTGGCATCTCACCATCATTTCACTGTGCTTTTCAAATGGACTGGCTTCCCCCCCCCTAATTGTGAAAACCCAATTTGAATTTAATCAGGCACAGCATAAGGCCCCTTTGAAGGCTTACACTGTGATGATAAGTGCAGCAATTAAGCAGTTTTTTTTCTGCATTTATTGCATCCACAAGTTAATGGTTTACTGAGTTGTTTCAAGTTGTAAGGGGGCTGACTCATTTCCTCCGAGGCTTCTTGTAACACTTCCAATTCGTATATTGCAGATAAAATATTGCATCTCCTATTTAGGGTGGTCTAGATGCTGCCTTTAATACAGAGTCAACTGTGAAGGTGTCTAGTAACTCCTGTGGTATAAATTAGTTTCAATCAGTTTCAATTAGTGATACCCGAGGATGTGGACAGGCTAAATGTATATCTCACCATTGTCCTCTGGATCCTTGCCCAACCTGCTTATAACTTTTAGCCAGGAAGTTATTAGAGACACCTTAATGACTCCCTGAGGGAGAGCAGGATGCTTCCATGTTTTAAAAGGGACATTGTTAACCCTTCTCATAGGAAACCTGTCCTGAATCCCTCAGAGATGGGCAATTATGGACCAGTCACTAACCTAGTGTGGTTGGGTAAGGTGACTGAGATGGTGGTGCTTTCTCAACCATAGACAATTCTGGAGGAAGCAGACTATCTTGATTTGTTTTAATGTGGCTTCACGGAGATCTATGGGTTTGGCTTAATGGAGATCTTTGTCTGGGGACGAACAGAGAGATTGTCATTCTGTTGGTTTTTGTTAATTTGTTAATTTTGTTAATTTGATACCATTGACCATGGTTTTGGATCACCTTACATATCAGGGAAGAGGAGGAATGCCTCTGCAATGGTTCCATTCATATCTCTCAAGTAGATTTCAGATGGTGGTATTTGTAGACAGTTGCTCTTCGAAATGTTAGCCAATATATCCTTGGGACTCTATTCTGCTTCCATTGCTTTTCAATATCTATGTGAAACTCCTAATGAAAATCAGCAGGATATTTGTAGCTGGACGCTATCATTATTCTGATGATGCCCAAAGATCTAGTTCTTTGCAATATCTTCAGGAAACAGTATGGCTCCCCTGAATGTCTACCAGCCAGCAGTCAATGGTGGGCTGGATGAGGAATAACAAATTGAAACCAAATCCAGACAAGATGAAAATAGTCCTTATGAGGAGCCTTAATTCCAGAGAGGTGGTAGATCTAATTGTCTTAAGTTGCATTATCCCAGAAGAAGTAGTTTGGGAGATAGAGCATGCTTCTAGACTTTAAATTCTTTCTACTTTCCCTGATTGAGACAGCAGGCTGGTCTTCAGAAGGATTTGACAAGATCATATTAAAGCAGAATTTAAAGCTTTGCACTGACTACCAATTCATTTCTAGTAGTTCAGTTCAAACTACAAAGTGCTGGTCATTATCTTTAAAGGCCTACCCAGCTTAGGTCCAGGCTATTTGAGAGAATGTCTCCTTCTATATGAACCTCCAAGGAGATTCACCTACAGTTGCTGTGATCTTGTCTGGCAGTGAGTTGGGATTGAGCATTCTCTGTTGCCTCTCCAATTTTGGGGCGTACACTCCTTGCAGAATTGAGGGACATTTTTATAGCCTTTTAAATGGCCTTCAAGGCATATGTTTTTTTAAAAAAAATTATAAGACACCCTGAGTTTCTGTGATTTGATAGCCTTCTATATCCAATGAATAAATAAGATTTTGTGCAGGTGTTTAACTGCTGATTTTAATCGTTAACATTAAATATTAATTGTACTTGTTTAGTTGTTCGTTTTCATTATTTTAACTATTTTTAATTACATGATTTTAAATGTGTTTTTATTGTAAATAGCTGAGAGACTTTGGTAGGTGGTCTACAAATTAAATCAATCAGTCAGTCAATCAATAAATCAATCAAACAACGGAGCAAGACAACCATGTGAATGGAGGGGCACAGGGCTGGCTGGATGTCACTCTGCTCCCCAGTTTATCAGCTGAAGAAAGTACTAGCTGGTCTGTGGGGAGTACTGATTGTTGCAAGGACAGCAACTGTGAGGACATTTGCTTTGGAAAGTTTAGGAGTGAAGTTAGCAGTTATTGGAAGTGCCTTTAATCTGGTGGTTTTATTTTTATCCTGGAGGAATTATTCTTTCAGTCAGCCTTCTCTATTCTTACTTTCTATTATGAACATTTTGCATTTTCCTGTTTTTCATTCTGTCACATGCTCTGTATTTAAATGCAGATGTGATATGATTATCTTATCATATCACATCTATGAAAAGGATTAAGCTATGAAAAGGATTACAGTGCCATACATCAGAAACATCTCAGAAACTACTAATAGACTGTTACAACCACACGGCATCACCATAGCACAGAAACCAACCAAAACCCTTCAAAACATCTTATGTAACCCAAAAGACCCAGTAGCCCAAGAAGGAAAAACAGGAGTCATCTACAACATACAGTGTAAGGACTGTAACAGCCACTATGTAGGACAGACTGGCAGAAGACTAGCAGAGCGCATCCACGAACACCAACTAGCAGTCAGAAGACACAATGAAAACTCCTTAATCTCACAACACATGGACAGACTTAACCATACTTTCAACTGGGAAACTGTGAGCATCTTAAACCAAGCCAAATCCAAAAATGCTAGAGAATTCCTGGAAGCTTGGCACTCAGTCAAAGCAGCCATCAACAGACACATAGAGGTAAACAACATTTACATACCATTCATAAGAGACAATAGAAAAGCCAGAAGACCAGAACACCTCCTTGCCAGCAATCATCACCCAGATATGCAAAGATTAACAACAGGATTAGCACCAGAGGAACAATCAAACAGCACAATATACCCTAATCAAGGAACTATTAACTCAGTCAATCAACCAAGTAGCAAACAACAGCCAGAGAAGAGTCAGTTCCCTTACCCCCTCCCTTGGCGCGCGGTTAATGAAATAATGTATAATGCATAATGATGTATGAAGATGTATGTAAACCGCCTAGAGTCCTCCATTAGGGAGGGCATAGGCGGGGTATAAATACAAGAATGAATGAATGAATGAATGAATGAATGAATGAATGAATGAATAAAATAAACAGCCTAAATCAAGGAACTATTAAGGAGAGAACAACACCTCCACCAACACAAGCAGGACAAGCCATGGGATATAAAGAGAGAGCAAGTCCCACTCCCTTTTCGCACTGAAGATGTTGCCTAGCCTGGCAATGAAACGTCTGCAAGAAAACAACAAGGCTCAGAGAGCACCAAGGACTCCACATGATTATCTTTCTCCAACATATTATATTTTCCTCCAATTTACAGTATTTTTCCCTTTTCTTAACATTTTCCTTCCCCTTTTGGCAGTTAGTTTATCAGTTGGTTGCTTACTTTGAAAGACGTTGGTTCTCTATCTCAGCAATCTGGTGGTTTCTAGAAATGTTGAATGACCATTTCTACCATCTCCCAGCCAGCGACCCTGCTTGTTGAAATGTATGGAAGATGTAATCCCATATATTTAAATGGCATCAGATGGGGGAGGCTGCTTTGCTCTGCTGATTTTTCATCTCAGACTTCTTTCTGTTCAGTTCTCAAACACTGCATTCTTCTGCTTCTCTTGTTTGTTAAAATAAAATTTTCCTCTAGTGTGCATTTTTGTACATTTTTCTGATATTGCTCTTTTTCAGAAGAACTTTCCCTAAATAGCCGTTTAATGTACTGTATTCCCTTTATAACAATGCATGAAGACTCATTTCTTTCGACACATCTATCTCATTCCTTTTTTGCCATCTTCTCTTCTAATTTGGGGGGGGGTTGTTTTCACTGAGTGGAATTTATTTTGGGTTATTTAAACATGGGTTTTAAGTGTTTCAAAAATCATATTTGTTCTGTATGCCAGGATGCATGAGGTTTATTATTTTTTTAAAAAAAAGAAGTAAAATCGCACCGAAGCTCTTTGTTCATGAACAGGATATAAGGAATTTCAGATTATATATAAAAAATCAAATATGCTCAGAAGCAAAATTAACTGCTTTGTCCATCCAAGCAGATGGCTTTAGGTATTTGACTCTGAAAGTCTAGACTTAAATCACTCTGTGTTCAACCATTTTGTAGTGGTGAATTAGACTTATCCTGTTGTTGTTTTTTTTGCAAGATTCTTGATCTTTAACAGATTTAAGAGTAAATACAGTATGTATTCCTGAAGGTGTGAATTAAGAAATGCACATTTAATTTGGCCAATGCCGATTTTGGATGATCAAAAATTGCTAAAATCCACATATTTACAAATGGGAGAAAATGAGCTTGAGTTTTAAACAATGAAAATGGGAGAATTCATCCATTCAGAATTCTGTAATTCAGGGTCCTTCGTGAAATATTCTTGGTTCAGTTATTGTATGCAAGAAAGTACAGAGAAAAGTGCATAGAAAAAAATGTATGTCACGAAAAAAGTGTACAAAACATGTATGTTAGGTAAATTCTATATGAAAACAAATGTGGCTCTTCTTACATTTTTTTAAAAATACAGACTGATGTGAAACATTGACAAATTAAATGTCTGTCAGGCTGACATAGATTAGCTATAAACCAGTGTTTCTCAACCTTGGCAACCTGAAGAAGTGTGGATTTCAACTTCCAGAATTCCTCAGCCAGCAAAGCTGGCTGAAGAATTCTGGGAGTTGAAGTCCACACCTCTTCAGGTTGCCAAGGTTGAGAAACACTACTATAGACTGACATTGACATTTGTAGTCCAGATCAGATGCACTGCAACTCCTGTAGTTCCTGTAGTTGTACAATATCTGGAGGGCACCAGGTTTTGAAGAAGACTGCTATAAAACATACCAAGAATGTTTATCTATACATTCTCAGAGCACATTTGAAGTATGTGAAGAGGACTGTAGCTTGAATCATGTCAACTGGATTTCTATTTTCTTAGTGGAAACGTTTCGCTCTAAACGTTTCCACTAAACGTTTCCACTAAGAAAATAGAAATCCAGTTGACATGATTCAAGCTACAGACAATTCCACCTGGATGACTGAGAACCTTCATAGACATATGTGAAGAGGAATGAAATGAAAAAGGAAAACAATGTGGAAGCTGGTTTGCTTATCAGGGCAATCAGGTTACATTGCCTCCAAATGTGCACTTGATTTATTATGTTTACCTATCTGATGGTGAGTTCAAGCTATTTAAATCATTTGCCAAAAAACCTGAGTGCTGTAGCTTCTTTTTCCCCTTCAACAAGCCCCATATACATGTACGAACATGAATGAACACCACTTTGTGCTTTCTACCTGATCATCTTTCTGTGTCTGTTTTTTATGAGTTTGAAATGACTGAACAGCCAGGTTTAAATTACATTCTGTACCTGAGATCACGGTGGGCAACTTAATTCACTAGCTCCCAGGCAGCTCTAAAATCTGTAAGCATGGCTTGTTTATTACAGTAGTGGCATGCAGCTCACAGATAGATTCTGGCAAGGCAAGAGACATCAAATTATTGCAAGGATAATTGGCCCTTGAACATTTTCTCCAATAATCTAGAAAAGGACAGTTGATTCCATCTCTCCCCCAATGCTCCCATCTTTGACTTCCTTTGCAAAGGAAACAAACCCGATGGCAAAACAAATCCTAAATGTGATTATTCATGATTCATAGTATTTTGCTCACAATTTTAATGTTTATTTTTACATAATATTCTTGCTGTTAGTATCAGAGGTGTCCACAGGGTGTGGTCAGAAAGTCAAGATGGTGGCTGCAGAGGACATAGAGAATACCCTTGAAAGATAGTGGGAAGATCTGTTACCAAGGCAATGATCAGACAAGCATAGGTTGAGTCCATTCCAAGAAACTAACTTGAGAAAAACTACAGACAGCACCCATCCCCTCCTTCTCATGAAGCTAACAGAGGGAGGAGGGGTAACACATTTAGACTTGCAAGGTTCTGTTACTATAGCTGTTTTAATAAAAGTAGTTTTAGACCTATATGGCATTGGTTTCTTAGTCTGGTTTGCCCTATAGGACTGGCAGTGGCTGCAACAGTGAGATTGAAGCTCCGCCTGTTTTCCATGTGCGTTGCACCATCTTGACTTTTTTACCATCTCCAGCAGACACTCAGAGTCAGTACCTTGTTTCTGTTGTTCAAATACCAGATTAGGAATTGCCACATGTTTTTTCTGACATACAGGATAGGATAATTGAAGTGGATATGTTACGGTTGAGATTAATGCCAATAGAATATTTCTTTCTTTCTTTCTTTCTTTCTTTCTTTCTTTCTTTCTTTCTTTCTTTCTTTCTTTCTTTCTTTCTTTCTTTCTTTCTTTTTTAAATTTATATCACCGCCCATCTACCCCAATGGGGAACTCTGGGCGGTTTACAATAAAATCAATAGATAAAAACATATAATATAAAATTACAATCATATAAGGCTATACATTCTACAATATAAATAGAATAATTAAGTATGAAATCCAAGAGATGATAAAAACTCAGCTAATAGGAAGAGTACTACGGCACCAGCCACCCCCAGGAGGAGCTGTTACTTTCCCCTTCTCAAGCAAGGCGGCAGAACCAGGTCTTCAAATTCTTTCGGAAGGCCGGGAGTGAGGAAACCCACCTCAGCTCCAGGGGCAAGATATTCCAAAGGGCGGGCGCTACTGCAGAGAAGGCTCGCCTCCTGGACCCCACTAGATGGAATTCCTTTGCCAATGGGGTCCGTAGCATGCCCTCTCTGCATGACCTGGTGGGGCGGGTCGATATTATGGGGATGAGACGGTCCCTCAGGTATCCTGGTCCCATGCCATGTAGGGCTTTAAAGGTGATAACCAACACCTTGAATTGGACCCGGAAGCAAACTGGTACCCAATGCAGCTTGCACAGCAGTGGTGTCACATGTGCTGATTTTACGGCACCAATAACTGTCCACGTGGCCGCATTCTGTACCAGCTGAAGCTTCTGGATACTCTTCAAGGGTAGCCCCATGTAGAGCGCATTACAATAGTCTACATGGGAGATGACAAGGGCATGAGTGACTGTTCGGAGGGCATCTCGATCCAAGAATGGGCGTAGCTGGTGCACAACCCGAAGTTGCGCGAAGGCCCTCCTGGCCACAACTGCCACCTGCTCTTCGAGTAGGAGTCGTGAGTCCAGGAGGATCCCCAGGTTCCACACTGGTTCTGAATGGGGCAGTGCTACCCCATCTAGAACCAAAGATAACAACTTCCTGGATACCGAGGGGCCATAAATCTACAGCCACTCTGTCTTACCAGGGTTCAGTTGAAGTTCCCCATCCAGACCTCCACAGCCCCCAGGCACTGAGATAGGGCGTCGACTGCATCACTTACTTCACCTGGGATGGAGATATATAATTGAGTATAATCAGCATACTGATGATACCTCATCCCATGGTGACGGATGATCTCACCCAGTGGTTTCATGTAGATGTTAAACAGGAGAGGAGAGAGAACTGAACCCTGCGGCACCCCACGTAGGAGGGGTCGTGGGTTATATCTCTCCTCTCCTGTCACCACCGATTGGGAACGGCCCTGGAGGAAGGAGGTAAACCAGCGCAAGACTACGCCGCCCACCCCCAACTCCCTGAGCCACCCCAAAAGGATACCATGGTCGACGGTATCGAAAGCCGCTGAGAGGTCCAAGAGAGCCAAGATGGATGCACTCCATAAGTGCAATACATAAGTGCGACCAATGCAGTCTCCATCCCATATCCTGGCCTGAAACCTGACTGAAAGGGGTCTAGATAATCCGTTTCCTCCAGAATCCTCTGGAGTTGCAATGCCACCACTTTCTCAACCACCTTACCCAAAAAGGGAAGGTGGGAAACAGGACCAAAATTGTCCAACAGTAGGGTCCAGGGATGGTTTCTTGAGGAGGGGATGCACCAGCGCCTCCTTAGAGGCAGCCAGGAACACCCCCTCCCCCAAGGATGTATTAACCATCGCCTGGACCCAACCACAAGTCACCTCCCAGGCTGATTTTGCCAGCCAGGAAGGGCATGGTTCTAGATGGCATGTGGTGGCATTTATAATCTGGAGGATCCTGTCCACTTCCTCAGGCCCAACAGGATCAAACCGTTCCCAGATAACAGGGTAAGTACGTTCCCTCGGCATCTCCCCAGACGATGTCCCACACTTAGAGTCCAACTTAGAATGGATCTGAGTGATTTTATCTTGCAGATGCTCAAAAAACTCCTCCGAACGGCCCTGTAAATGGGTCACTGAATATACTTATCTTCTTTCTCTTTCTCCTTCTCTCCTTCATTCATTCTTTCTTTTCCTTCCCCCAATCTCACCCCCACTCTCATCTTGCCATGCATCTCAAAAATTCATGGAAAGGAGGAGGACAGGGCTGTAGAACAAGCTAGAATTTGTTTGCTCACTGAAATCTTGCCCATGGCTTTGTGCTATCCCTATGCAGTGATAAATTTTAAATGCCAAAATAGGATGAGGGGCTTCATATTTAGTTATTCAGAAAGCTTAATAACTTTTGCTGGAGCTCATATACTTTCCCTCTATTCCCTTTACCCCCAAATTGATATGGATCCTAACAGCAGAGATTTTTTTTTTCTTCTGAATTATTTAGAGTTTTTGTGTGCATGTGTGTTCTGACTTTCTTTTTCCTGTCAAGCCATTACACATGTCATAACTTTCAGTAGCTTCACTGCAGTTTATTAAAGATGGTGAGTTACTGTGTTTTGTTTTACAACAGCCCAGCCATCATGGGGGTGGGAATAAATGAGGGCAAAAACCACACTCTGCAAAGTTTTGAGCGTTTTTTTTTCTGCTAGACATCCCCAGTCATTGCATTCCTGCAGTGAGCTGCATTTAAATAAGACAGTAATTACATGCTTCAAAGACCCATCAGTATAATACAAACACAAGAGAGACACATCACTTAAATGAAGAAAAGATGAACAACAACAACAATAAAATGGCTTCAAAGTGTTCTTAGAATTCTTGTCTTCCTTTAAGGAGCTCATTCAAACTAAAGAACTTGTCCAAATTAAGTCTAATGTTTGTTTGTTTGTTTATTTATTTATTTATTTATTTATTATTCCAATTTATTCCCCGCCCATCTCCCATGCAAGGGACTCTGGGCGGGTTACAACAATTAAAAATTCAAAAACTATACAATTAAAAATATCTAAAATACAATCAATATAATAAATAAAATCCAAGATGGGTAGGGAATCGTAGCACAGATCCTATTGCTACGGGGCCAGCGAACCCCAGGAGGCACTATCGCCTCTGTTGTCCCAGGCCTGGTGGCAGAGCCATCAATGGTCCAACGTTGAGGCTGTGGGCAGCACTGTGAGCATCTGCAGCTCTTAATGATTAGGTTCTCATTCTCATTTGGGCACCAGTATAGATGGCTGCAGCTCCATCAAAGCCACCAAAGAACATTTTCACATGTTCAGTCCATTACTTTCAGTGGTACTTAAAATGCTATGCATCAAACCAGCCAGTGATTGACCTTCCACTTCCAAAAAGTCCCCAAAGGACTCTTGCATATTTATGCTTGCCCAGATACATGGATACATAGCAAATCATCTGGTTGAGCTATTCTATCCTACCAATATCTTGGTAAACACACAGAGGGGGAAAAAAAAGCTTTCTTTATATATCTTTTATGACTCCATCCCTGAAAAAGAAAGAATTCTGTTCATTCCTTGTTCATTGTTTTAGGACTCAGGTGCTTGTTCCACCCTTCGTAGTCAATAACTTTCTAGCACAGGACTGTATTTTGCAAGAAGTCTAATAACCAAGAGAAAAAAGGGGTTGTATTGGGCACATACTATGCTCTCTATGATCCCCAAATGTCAGGTTAGAGGGAGCCAAGATCACTGTGGTAGTGATAATTCTATCAAACACTTCTTCCAAAAGTTCCCTTCTCTTTGGACAGCTCTTTCTAGATTCTTTGTCAGTGTGTTCTATGAGTGCCACTACTCAAGAATCATGAAGTAGTAGAGGTGGGCATCTGAGGGTTCATGAGTCACAATTTTACTTTTTGCATGAGGGCATGAGCACAACCATGACTTTCTCCTCCCCTCTGGCTGCATAAGTGGAGCCTTGAATTAAGGCCCTGCCCCCTACACCACAGCTCTGTTGATCATCTATACTGAGTCTCAGCATGCAATGTGCCACGGACCATGGACCTAGAAGTTTCCTGTCCTACCCAGAGCCCCTTCCCCATGTGTATGGTCAAAGGTGGACTGAAAGGGAGACATGCCAGGCAGAGATTGTCCTGTGAGCAGCCATGAAAAGCCTCAGGAAGAATGTGGAGCCAACCACCTACTGGTTGATGAGTGGTGATGGTGGTGGCCCCATCTGTTAGGTTGTCCTCATGCCAGGCTCACTGGATCATAGCTACACCACTGTCAGTGTTTAATTATGAAATTTATTGAAACTTACTTTATGAAAGAAGACACAGTAGTTTTGCTTTAAGGTCCTTTGATTGCTTAGACAAGTTTTGCATCATGTAGTCATTGTGCACTACTGCTACTACTTAACATCTGTATAGCAGTTCAATAATATTTATTCGGTCAATGACCAGCAAAATTTAAAAGGACAAAAACAAAGTAAAACAAAGAAATACAATAATATACTACCAACTAATAAAATAGATCACATAATAATATAGCATCCGCTCTTCTATTACTATATTAATACATTTGTTACCCAGGTAGTGTGAGTCTAAAACATTAATAAGTATAAAATAATAAATAAATATATATATCCCCTAACAATTTATTAATTAAGATATCTCAATTTAAAAGTAATATTTTAAAAAAGGTAAAGGTTCCCCCTCCCCGCACATTTGTGCAGTCGTGTCCGACTCTAGGGGCCGGTGCTCATCTCAGTTTGTTAGCCGAAGAGCCAGCATTGTCCGAAGATGCTTCCATGGTCATGTGGCCAGCATGATGCACGCAGAACGCTGTTACCTACCCACCAAAGTGGTACCTATTAATCTACTTGCATGTGCATGCTTTCGAATTGCTAGGTTGGCAAGAGCTGGGGCTAGTGTGGGAGCTCACTCTGTCATGCGGGACTAGGGATTTGAACCACCGAACTTGTGATCTTCCGATCGACATGCCCGGTGTCTTACCCGCTGAGCCACAAGGGTAATTACTTCTTTAGCCAGTTTTGTCTTGTTTTCACATTTTTTGTGTAGCTCCTGCTTGTATAGCAATTTCAAGTGTTCAAAGCATTTTAAATGCACAATCAAGTGATAAGCCTGATAAGATTATCATTACTCTCGATACTGAGATACAGACCTACTTTACTCTTTGTATTAAGCTATGGTTTGTTTAATAATTGCTTGTGGAATAAATCTGATTTTTTTGGATTCATTGAAAACATTAAACCATTATCAAGATCTCCAGAGCAAAATGGTTGGGTTCACATGACACATTAAGCCAAAACAGTGTAAACCATACTATGACTTAGTATATTGCATGAAAAAAGTGAGAGGACCTTGCTTGGCTCAGGGAGGAGACAAGTTCTGAACTAAAAACAAAATACATAGAGTCCTTCAGCTTGGTTTACACAATGGGGAATATACATGGAAAGGAATGCACTGGTGCTGGCAGCCCTGAGTGCACTCAGCAAAGAGCTGGTGTATTCCCCATTTTGTGCCTGCTTATTCCTTGTAATCCCTTCCTCTCCAATCTCTCTGCTTTGCAAGGGGTGGGGGAGAAAAAAACAAACAATCTCTTTAGGCAATCTCACCTGTGCCTGACCCGTTTTTTCTCCCCCCCCCCCCCACAGAGCAGGGAGATTGGAGAGGAAGGGATTATAAGAGAGTAAGCAGACACACAATGAGGAATACACCAGACTGTTTGCGTAGCACATTCGTGGTTGCTGGCACCACCTCATTTCTTTTGATGTGTATTCCCCATTGTGTGTTTGCTTACTCTCTTGTAATCCCTTCCTCTCCAATGAATTTAAATATATTCATTCCCTTTTTGCTAATTATCCCAAGCTCCAGGGTGAGCATTCCAAAGAGCAGGGGAGTGGGGGGAAAGGAAAGCACAATCAGTCACATGATTTCCCCACTTAGCAACCACTTCACTTAATGACAAAGCTGCTGGTCCCAATTGTAGTCGCTAAATGAGGACTACCTGTAGTCCACAGTCTATTAGCCTGGAAACTCATCACCATTGGAGTAGCAGGTTTGCTAATTTCAGAATGCAGAATATGATTTGTAGGGAAATGCAGCATGCCAAATTGCAGTCAGTAACTCTCATCTCAAGTACTTGGGGACATATAACCATTGCATTGCAGATTCTGTGATTGGGGAGCATTACTGACAGCATAGGTATGATTATACTAATTCTAAATTAATTTTTAAGTAAATCAAATGTTATTTTACTTCTGTTCTGGCATGTCTCTCAAGACAAAAATAGCTAAATATCCTGCTATATGCCAATGCTAATGCTATGGACCTTTGGCAAAGATGCAGCCCCTCTTTCACTGGTGGGCCTTGAAGGGTTTAGCTGGGGATGGTTTATTATTCATCTGTCTCCAGCTCTGGGGATATCAAGCAGGATCACCAGCAGAAGGAACCAACCAAGTTAACCCAAGTATTCTAGGCAAGGATCTTGTGTCACAACATGCTTACTGTAATGATTAATCTAGCCCTGGCAAATCTGACCAGCTGTGATTTCTAGAAATTTTTTTTTTGCCTCAACTCTTAAGACAACAGCTGGCTTAGTATGAGATGCAATGAGACAAAGAAGAATGGAAGAATTTCTTCCAAGCTGTCTGCAACTTCTCACATATTCACTTTAAACAATCATTCAACTGTAATTGTATGACCCATTCCAGTAATGAAATGTTCATGCCAGACTGTGGAAATGCAAAATACACACCCTGCAGAAAAATGTGGCTAGTATAGGCCGATAAAGCAGATGCTAGTGTATGTTAACAAAAAGGAAGGCAGCCAACTATTCAGGTGATTGCTTTATCTTACATTTAATACTGCCTTTGTGATGGATTTTGGTCTTTCATGACAGGTTTGTCCAGGCCTTGATTAAGCAATGAATATTGGAAGGATTCATGTCCCGTTCAATCATGCAATTTATTAATTATTTTTCAACTTTTGGGCTAATCTATTTCACAGGGTCAGTACAAGGATCAAACAAGAGGATTGCATGTCTGCTTTCTTGGACTCTGCAGGTGAAGGGCAAGATCCAATTGTGATCAATTAAATAAAAGATGGCAAAGGCTAACCAAAACATTTAACAGATGTGCTTGCATGTCATGTTAAGCTAGAATTTCAGAGAAATTGGCTTCCCAAAATGAATCAGAGTGCTCATTCATACTTGATTCCTTCTGACAGTAGGAACAAATAAGGTTTGTTGAAAGCCCCTTCCATGGTTTGCTGGTTGAGATCCTTAATTTGTAGCTCTCCTAACTAGCCA
This sequence comes from Charina bottae, assembly GCA_023362775.1. NCBI lineage: Eukaryota > Metazoa > Chordata > Lepidosauria > Squamata > Charinaidae > Charina > Charina bottae. Next base: position 3,817,717 of record JALMGJ010000012.1, read on the forward strand.
GAGTCATAGGTTGTTCCTAGCTTCTGATCTCTGGCTTACTGAAAACAACTGATCCGAGAACCTATTAAAGACAAAATATTAAACAAATTAAACTAATGATGGAAGAAACGTCAGTGATTAGTTTAATCCCAATGGCAGGAAGAACCAAATGTGTCTGGTTCCAAATCTAACCAAGCTAATTTTTTTTAGAAAATTCTAGCTTAGTGTGAAATGTGAATCCTCACAGTGCTTGCTTTAAATTTTCATGCTAGACAGGAAAGCTAGCTCCCCAGAGTTATTGCCTAGCTACTTGGAATGAATTTACAAATCATATTTCTTATTTTATTTCTGATCTAATGTTTCAGTTAGAGATATTCAGGGTTGGGAAACCTCTTCCTTCAATATATAGTGTTTACCCTGTCTTATTTCTTCTCCAACATTAGGAAGTTCCAGTTAGAGCTGGAATTATATGTGGTATGGGGCCTTCCCAAGGAAGATTTGCTTGAAGTAACTGATTGGATTTATTTTGCTCACATTCACAACCAATTCATACATGAGTCATTTCATTACCCACCACTTGATGAGACTCAGTAATATATGAAGTGATGTGCTGCCTTCTTCTGGAATGTGTTTTTGCTTTCCTAATCTATAGCCATGCATACCTTGGTGGCCTCCTATCCAAGAATAATCAGAACTAATTCTGCTTACCTTCTGAGCCCAGCCCAGATCAATCAGTGTTACCACTAGCTAAGGCTCTTTGCTTCAAGCATCTGGTTTATGGCTTGCAGGATGCTTTTTTCTACCAATATTTTAAAAATCCTACTTGACCTTGTTTGATTAACCACATCTTTCCTCCTCTTTAGTGTTCAGGCCAAAGATACTTCTTCTAGATTAAACCAGCTCTCATAATAATAATTAATGCTATAATTATTCTTCCAGGTGAGACTACTCTGGTTCTCTAACGGTATGTTTGGAATGAGATTTTCAGAATCCTTTCAACATGACCAATGGAAGTTCTGGAATTTGTAATCCAATGCATCTGGCATGCATCAGATTAGAGAAGGCTAGACTATTTCAACATACTTGTAAATGCAGCTGCCTCTGAAATGCATTTGGAAATTGCATTTGGTGCAACATGCTGTTGCTGGCTCATTGGTTGGATTAAGCATTTGATACACGTTACTCCTACATTCCCTGATTCAAGCTGATTACCTATTATTCCTGGACTCAGATCAAAGTGTCGCTATTGACTTTGAAAACCCTAAATCAGAGCTTTCCAAACTTTTCATGCTGGTGACACACTTTTTAGACATGCATCATTTCGCAACACACTCTTGCAGTAGGGCATCATTTCACGACACAGTATTACAGCAGGGCACAAGGTATGCACTAGGACCTGCGCGGAATCACAGCAGGTTTGGAGGCAGCAGGGCACAAGGCAGGCACTAGGACCTGCACGGAATCCTGGCAGGGCAGGTTTGGAGGCAGCAGGGCACAAGGCAGGCACTAGGACCTGCATGGAATCCTGGCAGGGCTCAGAGGCAGCAGCAGCCGCGACACACCCAGACACTGCAGCCGACACACTAACGTGTCCCGACACACAGTTTGGAAAGCTCTGCCCTAAATTATTTGCGAATTAAGCACCTTAATGCCTGACCTCTTTCATATATTCCCCATTTGCTCAGTTAAACATCTAAACCCTAGGCTTACAGATGCTTTAAGGCATAGCTTTCCAAAGTGTGTGTCGCGACACACTACTGTTTCGCCTGCGGTGTCCTGGTGTGTCACGTGCAAACCCGGAAGCACTGATGGGGGAACCGGAAGGAGCGGCACCCCCACCAATCAGCGCTGGTGATAAAACTCCTTTCTGTGTGCTTATTGTTTCGCTGCATTAAGCTCTGCCCCATCCAGTCCACTAATGGCATCAAATCAGAGGTCTCACGTCTGGTTATCTGCAGAGCAGAGCCTCTGAGAATTTTCAAAGACTCACTCACTGATGACAACAGCAAACCCCCCCTCCCCTCCAGTTTCTTGGCTGATGACAAACCCGAAAGACAGGCAGATTGGACAGGATATGTAGTTGTTCATTCTTGGGCTGATGTTGCTCCTCAACAAAAGCATAATGCCATCTGTCACACTGACAACATTATTGCAAGAAAAGATTCAGAAGGAAATGAAGATTCATGATTATGGCCAAAAATATGCATGTAAGATGAAAGAGAAAAGCCACCAATTAACTGCTGCAAATAAGAACTCTCCAGTTGGGGCTGAGCAAAGAAAATACATAATGTCCTCTTTAACAATGTACTCTGTATGGAATTAGAAGCACTTAGAGGAACCCTTGTGCCTCATTTTCTGCCTGCATTTTATTTAAACAACTGACAGGCTTTAACGTTCCTTCCTCAAGGATTTGTCCTTAGTAAAATTGCATCCTGCAGAGAGCACTAATCATATTGACATGTTCTCCAGAGAGGGAACATATTTAGAAGTGTTCATTGGCATGCCGGGTGCCTCGCTGGTTTAATTTTGCATTAGTGTGCTGAAATCACAGGCATTATGCTGATCCAAGGATATTCACTGTCTGTGCTGTTCCAAAGTTAGTTGAGCCCCTTGATGGGCAAGGAGGATTAACAACAAGGATTTAGAGGGGCAAGAATGTACCACTTTTCTGCCTAGCAGTAGGTAGGAAAAGAACTGGAAGGAGAGAGAAACAGGGACTGAAGGTCAACGTTAGAATCATGCAGAACATTTTTTTCTACCAATTCTCATTCAGTCAAATGAAATGGAAATTACTTTTGCAGTTTCTTATAAAAGAGGAGAAATTGTTGGTGACATTTTTGCACTTATAGGATGGTTCATCATTTCTGTACAACAGACAAAAGACTCTCCAGTGATTTGCAACCAGATTGGCTTCCCATAATGTTAGTTAATTTCACATGAAGAAGAAGAAGCCATCATGTGTCCTCCCATGGACTTTATCAGATTTCAAAGTGGGGGTCTTCCAAGCAATCTTCACAGGGATGGAAAGATTTATAACAACCAACCAAAACAATAGCAGTAAAACAATACAATCCCAAAACACCAAATAGAAGAACAGAAGCTTTCTCTGGAGCAGGGGGGAACCTGTGAGAAAGCGCAGGGCAGCTTTCAGCATGGCACATTACTCAATATGGTGACGGTCCCAGGAAAGTTTAAAATAAATAACAGTGGTTTCATTCACAACTTGATTGAATTGACCGTTTTTTCCTAACCAATATTAATGCATTTCAAACAACCTTTGGGGTTTTTTAAAATTAAAAACAGACCCTAAAGCAGAGCTTTCCAAACTGTGTGTCGGGACACATTAGTGTGTCGGCTGCAGTGTCTGTGTGTGTCGCGGCTGCTGCTGCCTCCTGGCTTCCACACAGGTCCTAGTGCCTGCCTTGTGCCTTGCTGCCTCCAAACCTGCTGTGATTCCACGCAGGTCCTAGTGCCTGCCTTGTGCCCTGCTGTAAGAGTGTGTCGCGAAATGATGCATGTCTAAAAAGTGTGTCACCAACATGAAAAGTTTGGAAAGCTCTGCGCTAAAGTTTTGAAGTGACTTATGACATATTTTCATGGGAAAGGAAGGGGTACTGTATGAGTGGAGATCAAAGGAGAAAAATGTCTACGGACATCTAATTCTATTGATTCCATTGACTTATTCACAAGCAAATACACTGAAAAATGGAAGAGCTATTTCATAAACGTCTTCTTTCTGGAATTACTGGGTCACAGAATCAATTTTTGACTTATTATTTGCCAACTGTAATTGTCCTTATCACTGCTAGGTGAATTTTCAACTTTTAATGTGGGTTTGGCTTGAAACAGCTTTTGCCTGGTAACCAGCTTTCCCTGTTTGCTCCTTTTCGGTGAAGAATCCTTCCCCTATTTCATAAAATTAAGCTTACTTTTGAGAGGTGCAGGGGTAGGTGATGTGAGAGGACTCACTTGAGGTGGAATCTGCCTTGCTATCATCACCTTAGCTTTTGAGTATTTTTAAATATTTAAAGCAAAGCTAATACAAACAAATATTTGTGATTCAGAGGAAGAGTTCACTAGTGACTCTCAACCCTAGGAAGAAGGCAGTGGCAAACCACTTCTGAAATCCTTTTTTTCCCAAGCTCATTCAGGATGGTTTCTTCCATGGACCTCTTGACTGCTCTCAAACAGCAAGTAGACAAGAAGATATGAACAAAGAATCCACTTGATTTCATGCAGAATTTGGGGGCAACTCAAGCTGGCAATTATTCCTATGATTGTTGCTGGGAGAAAAGCTTAGCTATAGAAGTCAATAATTCTTGAATGAAGCTTTTGGACTCCAAAAGGAGACATGAGGGTGAAGAGAAAGTTTTATAAAAAATTTCTTTTGTCACTTTTTCTGCACTTCTTATCGGTAATTCTGGTAATCTTATTGGTAATCACCTCATCTTTCTCAGAGCCGTATCAATGTTCACTATGCCACTGTGTACATTCTTCTATGAGGTGCAGATAGTTATAGCAGCCCAAGCAGGTTGTTAGTAGACCCTCCTCCTCCTCCCCCTTCCCCTCTCCCCCTTCTTCATCCTTCCTACGTTGGGATGCAGCTGACTAACATTGGTAATAAACCAATGGTGTTAGTGCACTCCATTATTGTTACCATTGTGGTTAGTGTTATTTTTCCTCTCTCTCAACACAAGGCAGTGCCCCATTGCCAAATGGAGCAGATTGTGTGACATGATTGTGTGTTGGTTATGACCTTTAAAGCCCTTCATGGCATGGGCCCAGGTTACCTGAGGAACCGTCTTATCCCCATGTTATCGACCCGCCCCACCCGGTCATCCAGAGAGGGCCTGCTACGAACCCCATCAATTAGAGAATGCTTTTTATACTCCCATGCCAAAGCCAAGGAAATAGATCACATATCTATTGCACAGGGACTTAAACTTTTCTTCTCCCCATGCAGTTTGCAAATTTCCCTCCAGAGAGATGAACATCCCACTTTCAGATCTTATTTAGAATTATACCTTTAAAGCCCTTCGTGGCATGGGCCCAGGTTACCTGAGGAACCGTCTCATCCCAATCACATTGACCTGTCCCACCTGGTCCAGCAGGGAAGGGCATATTACGGACCCTGTTGGCTAAAGAATTCCACTGGTGGGGCTGCGGAGGAGAGCCTTTCTGCCGTTGCCCCCGCCCTGTGGAACATCTTGCCCCCTGAGGTAGGTTGGCCCCCACTCTTCTGGCCTTCCGGAAGAGTGTTAAGACCTGGCTCTGCCAACTAGCTTGCGGATCCAAGAGTGGCACGCAGCCCTGGGGGTGGTTGGTGGCTTGAGGACGCTCTCTCTGCCTTTTAGTTTTCCTTTTATCTTCTATTTTTTGTATTTTTGTATTTTTATAATTGTTTAATGACTTTTTATTTGTAAGCCACCCAGAGTCACCTTTGTAGTGAGATGGGAGGTATATAAATTTAATAAATAAATAAATAAATGATCGTTAAGCCAGAACAGAGTGAGGGCAATGCTTCCTGATGTTATATAAGAGGGAAAGACAACCAACAGCAACATAGGCTGTGATCAACAGGTGGGACAATTCATTCATCCTTTTCAGAAGGCTTTTTTTTTTTTAAAGTGGCCAAAGTAGGATTGGGCACTGTATGCACTCTGAGAAGAACATGTCAACCAATGGCTAATATCTAGTTCATCCCAATAAACAAAGGATTTCTTCTTAACTATGAAGAAACTTTTTTTTCTTTGTGCTTTTGATTCAATGTTGACTCATGGCAACTGCCTGGACTAATCCCTGCAGCTTTCTTGGCAAGGTTTTTCAGAAGTGGTTTGCCATTGCCTGCTTCCTAGGGCTGAGAGCGCACGACTGGCCCAAGGTCACCCAGTTGTGCCTAAGGCAGGCCTACAACTCATGGTCTCCTGTTTTTTAGCCTGGAGCCTTAACTTAACTGGCTCTCATGTAGAAACTAATCCATCCTTATTTCAGAAAGGTTTATTCCCAGGAATATTAACCAAATAAAACTCCCACCAGCCTTTCTCTAGAAGCCAGTCTACTACGTGTACATTTTTCATTTTTTTCAAATCCATATAATTATATAATTTTCAAGCTCTTGCCTTTAACTGAGTATATTTATTCAGTTTAGCTACAAGGTCCCAAACTGTCCTACTGTTTAAATGTATTTTAGATTTCTGCTATAAATATTTCTATTTTATTTCTTTCAATATTTGACACTATTATATTGATATTGTAAGCGGCCTTGATCACTTTTTAATGAAAGGTGGAATAGAAAGTTGTTTTAAAAAGAGGTTATAAATTCCCAGCAATTGGTTGTGGTTTCTGAGGTAATTTAGGATGTACAAAAATACATATTTTTACTATCTATATTTTGTTCCAAAGGATACTTTTTTAATCCATTAAACAAATTCATATCTATTTCATTCCAAACTATCTCTAGCACATAGAATGTATATAAGCAACTTCTCTCTGTGCGTGGAAATGTTAGCATGAAGAAACCTTCTTTAAATATATACAGTATTTTCCATATGTGTGTGTGTGTGTGTGTGTGTGTGTGTGTGTGTGTGTGTGTGTGCACATTCCCCAAATCTGGATCCTTTTTTAAAATATGCATTTCCCCAGTGTCCCAGTGTGGGATTGTTTTTTTTTAATCAGAAATTTTCCTGGCTTTTTGACCCTGGGCTGTTTTGAAATAGAGTCTTCAACTCAAGAACAACTCCATTTGTAAGTAAAAGTAAAGTATTCTTGAGTCAACTTCAACTTTTGGTGACTTCATGGACATGGGCATGCCATTTTCTTGCCATTGGTTTCTTAATTTAAAAAAAAAACAGTCACTGGTTTAGTTGAGAGCCCTAGTATTTCTAGTATAAGGTGTGCCATCCAAGTACTAACCAGGCCTGACCTTGCTTAGTTTCTAAGATGCACCAAAGTTAGCCAGGCAATTTAGCCATGGCACAGATACCAATGCAGAAATGCTCAAATCTTATTTTCCATCTTGTGTGTCAGTACCATTGTCTCTAAGCTGATTACCACACAAAAAATATAAATCAGTCAAACAGTATTTTCCTTATCACTAAAGAAAGAGGAAACACAATCCTCACTTCCTTTACAACTTCATACTCAGCAGGACCTTCCCAATGGATGCATGTGATTAAACAATTAAGTATTATTGGAAACCCAATAATTGTTAGTAAATCAAACCTTTTTATCTCCACTTAACACCAGATGTTGTGAATAGTAATGAGCAAGTCTGCCACAAGGACTTTAAGCAAAGACTGCATGATTGCATGTTATGTAAACAAGTTTATTTTGGGAACTTGTAGGCTTTGCGTGCTGTACTTAAACTACATTTGTTCTGGTTCCATAATTATCCTTTGATTCCATCTAATAATGAGCAAAGGACCATGCAGGGTGCATAGTATGAGTGGTTTGTTTCCATAGGAATGAGCTGAAACCATGTCTTCTTTTAACAGCACTGAACAGTTGCAAATGCTTGGTTAGACTAATGGCATAAAATATTGGGGGGGAAAGTATAATCCAGTGAAATGAGAGATCAAAATGTTCAAAATTGTCTCAACCTTTTCAGCTGAAAAGAAGATAGTAAGAAGTTTATAAAACTTAAAAATTGTACTCAGGAGCATGCCAGGAAAATGGCTCACAGTTGATAAAAGAGTAACTTCTTTTCCTCACCTTGAATTGATTTACACTACAGTATTCAGTAGGAGATGGGCTTTAAATCACCTGGAATTGACTTGTGTATTCAGTACAGGATGCACTGATGGCTGGTTGCTTATGGACTAATTCAAAATAAGGGCTCTGCGTTGTCTGAAAATGGTTCAGAAGAAGTGCTTTGGATCATGTGACTGCAAGCGCAGCTCCTTTCTGCTATCCACTGAGGCAGCCCTGCCTTTTTTCAGGGTTTCACGTGAGTTTGAAAGATGCTGAAGCTTTAAGAGTCACTTTGATGAGTCAGTTCCTTAAATCAGCCATGCCTTTTTTCAGGTTCACCTAAAATATGCAACTTCTGTAAAACAACAACAACAAAAAAAAAAACCAGCAAAAGCTTCATACCATGTTTTCACCTCCCCCTCCGAAACATCCAAACTTGCACAACTTCCTGTGAAACATTGCTATGAAGTCATGTGTTACACGAAGTTGTGTCAATGTTAAGTGTTATTGAACACTGCATAAAAAGTGGGGGGAGGACCCTTTTCTTAGGCAGAATGAGGCAACTGCCTATGGAGGCCAAGGGGAGGTAGCAGCATCTGCCTAAGCTCCTTCGTTGGAGGGCAGAACAACATGATGCCACAAAGCTTATCTTGATCTTTCAGAATTAGCCTGCCCGTCTCATTTATAATGGAGAAAGCCAGCCATCAACTGCCAGCCCAATGAGCATCTGTGCATCCTTTGCTCCAAGCAGTGGAACATCTTGCTGATATTTTGATATTGAGCTGATATTTTTCATTATTTATTATTTATTTTCATTTATTTATTTCATTCATTATTGGTAATATTGTTTCTTAGAAAGATTTAGGAAAGATTTTTAAAAATTTAACAGAGGGTATATCAATTATTGTTTGCCAGAACAAAAGTGAAGCCCCCATTTTTAGAGGGAAAATAACTCCAAATGCATGTTGGGGAGAAACCACAAAGGTTACTTATTTTAGATGATGGTCATGATTGTTATTCTGCTTGTGAACACCCAGCATACTAGAACAGATGGTCTGTTTGAGACACCAACATCAACTTATGTTTTCTCTTGTACCTCTCCCACCATATTGTCACAATTAAATTCAGAACCATCATGAATGCATTAAAATACATAGCTGATATATATGCAAAGCGTAATTCAGATGTAAAGTTTCTGTGGAGATGAAATGTTTTTTGCCCACTCTCCATGTAGTTCAGATGTACTAAATGACTTTAAGTTATTTTATTATGAGAAGAGAGACAAAATATTTCTAATCAGCCTCATAATAATGTCCATTGTTAACTTATAACATTCTTATAAGTAATTTTTTGTTCCAAACCAAAAATCTCCAAGTGCTTCAGCCATTACATAACGCCTGTGTAGCTTGCAAGGCCAAACTTTAGACTCCCATATTAAAACTCAGAGTTATGCCCTTTCTGTAATCTACTGGGGACACCACAAACACACTTGTGAAATGTGCTTCTAATTTTTCTCTTCAAGCTGAAGCCATTTTGAGCCTGCGTCCGAGAAACCTTGGGGTTGCCTGTATAGTCTTTTGTCCTCAGCTGCTTTACCTTCAGATTTTTCTGGCTACATGATGTCCTATGCAAAAGACAAACACCACAAGTATGTGAGAAAAGGCACCACAAAGCTACTCTTCCCCAATCTGATGCTCTAAAATGTGTTAAGGCCACAACTCTCAGAACTGGCCACAGGAAATTTGAGGATTTGTAATCCAAACACAGTTGACGGGTACTAGCCTGGGGAAGGCTATAGTAAGCAACAGGAATTTTGGATAACTTCATAGCAGAATAAGATATATAAAAAGCAACCCAACCTCCAATGCAAACATAAAACATTTCAAATCAGAGCTGAGAGATATGATGCTAATTTTAAACAAATGATTCTTTAACAACATGGCAGCTGCATTCCCCCAGAGTTGAAAAGATAAACAAACCAATTTACTTTTACATGGTGATGTGAATTACAGTACAAGTTTATGCTTTTGAATGTCAAAAAAATAAATAAAATATTACATATTATTCTATTGCCAGGTAATTCCTAGAAGAATGGACCATGGATTTTTATAAGCAGCTTTTAGAAAGACAATGCTGGAAGAGGCTAATGTTTTCTTTACCTGCAATGAAAATTTGTAGTGGAATATGTAGGAGCATAGTTAGACAATTCAAGCTATAGAGGGATATTATCCACATTGGCATAAGCAACTTAGAATTACATTTACACACATACACAACTCTCTCTCTCTCTCTCTCTCTCTCTCTCTCTCTCTCTCTCTCTCTCTCTCTCTCTCTCACACACACACACACACACACACACACACACACACACACACACACACAAACACACACCTCTTACTATTATGAGAGAGGACATGGATTTGTACTGTTGGTTCTGATTTTGGGACTGTTTACTCAGTTATAAAATGTTGTCAACTGACATGATGCTTAACAGACTACTATAAATGAAATGTACAAGTTCTTACAATATATAATACAAAGGGAACTATTTTCTGACTCGCAGATACACTACAGACGAAATCAGTTCCTTCAAAAAAAGAGTTCTGGGGTTTTGAGGATTCAAGTTCCTATTTCCATGTTTAATTTCCTTACAATTCCCTTTTATTAGAACTTTTCATATAACTTTGACCAAAAAAAAGAGGAACACTTTGAGATGCTGTTTGAAATCATTTTAAAAATGATGATATCACCTTTAATTTTTCAGTGGCTTTTTCAGTTGTCCAATATTGGTGCCTGTTGGATTGAAGGAGCAATATCTTTTCATGGAGCAGTATCTTTTCCAGCTATTCCTCACTCATTACAAAGCTGAATAATTGTGCTTTAGACACATTATTTCTTTATTGCTAATAGGGAAAATTTGCAAGATGGAATGTCCCTATCCACCCAATTACATATGACAAATGGAAAAGTCTGGACAATTCTCAATTCTATTTTGTTTTAAAGTTACTGATGTTTAGCTGACAGGCCTTGAGTTGTATTAATCAACTGGCATTAGCCAGGATATTGATTGCTATAAAAATTATTTACTTTGAACAGTTGTTGGATGGAAGAATAATGAAATACATATTTAAAATGTTAAAACTCACCTTCCTAATCCACTTTCAGGGAAGCATGTTAGTGAATTCTTTGTCAGAAAGAGTTCTCAAAATGTGTCCATCAGATTCTGAATTTATGGCAAATGTATCAGTTTCCAGCTGCAACTGTAGTTTAAAAATTGTGGTTTCTTATCTGACCTCATATTGTACTATTATGGTCTGACAGTTGAGTTTTGCAATTTTTTCCTGTCTTTTTCCCACTTCTAGGTAATTTCCTCAGCACAGAAGCCATGACAAATGAGTCTGTGAAAGACAACAATCAAAGACATACTGGTGTAGCATTTATACATCAATTGAAGAGAATATCTGTAGCTTAGGGTTGAACTGTGGAGTCCTTGGTGTTCTCTGAGCCTTGTTGTTTTCTTGCAGACGTTTCATTGCCAGGCTAGGCAACATCTTCAGTGCAAAAAGGGAGTGGGACTTGCTTTCTGTTTATATATCGTGGCTTGTCCTGCTTGTGATGGTGGAGGTGTTTTTCACTCCTTGGGAGTTCCTTGATTGGGCTGCTTGCTGTTTGTTTGGTTGATTGACTAAGTTCCTTGATTAAGGTATAATGTACTGTTTGATTGTTCCTCTGGTGTTAATCTTGCTGTTAATCTTTGCATATCTGGGTGTTGATTGCTGTTGAGGAAGTGTTCTGGTCTTTTGGCTTTTCTATTGTCTCTTTTGAATGGTATGTAAATGTTGTTTACCCCTATGTGTCTGTTGATGGCTGCTTTGTCTGAGCGCCAAGCTTCCAGGAATTCTCTAGCATTTTTGGATTTGTCTTGGTTTAGGATGCTCTCAGTTTCCCAGTTGAAAGTATGGTTGAGTCTGTCCATGTGTTGTGAGATTAAGGAGTTTTCATCGTGTCTTCTGACTGCTAGTTGGTGTTTGTGGATGCGCTCTGCTAGTCTTCTGCCTGTCTGTCCTACATAGTGGCTGTTACAGTCCTTACACTGTATGTTGTAGATGACTCCTGTTTTTCCTTCTTGGGCTACTGGGTCTTTTGGGTTACTTAAGATGTTTTGAAGGGTTTTGGTTGGTTTGCGTGCTACGGTGATGCCGTGTGGTTGTAACAGTCTGTTGGTAGTTTCTGAGATGTTTCTGATGTATGGTAGTGTTATCCTTTTTATAGTTTCTGTCAGTTGTGTTGTAGTGGGTTGAGTAGTCAGGTGCTTTTTGATAAAGTTGTGTGGGTATCCATTTTGCTGGAAGATGCTATATAACTGGTCAGTTTCCTTTTTCTGGTGTTCTGGGTATGCAAAGTTTAACAGCAATATTAACACCAGAGGAACAATTAAACAGTACTTTATACCTTAATCAAAAGGTATAATATAATATCAATATAAATCAAACTATTAACTTAGTCAAGCATCAAGCAGCAAACAACAGCCCAATCAAGGAACTCCTAAAGGGAGAACAACACCTCCACCATCACAAGCAGGACAAGCCACAATATATAAATATTGTGAAATATAAATAAACAGAAAGCAAGTCCCACTCCCTTTTTGCACTGAAAAAGCTTTTTAGTCTGGCAATGAAATGTCTGCAAGAGAACAACAAGGCTCAGAGAGCACCAAGGACTCCACATTTATACATCATTTCAAAATGGCTACACGTAAGAGAAGGGGCATGGTGGCTCAGCAGGTAAGATGCCAGGCTTGTCAATCGGAAGATCGCAAGTTTGGAGGTTCGAATCCCTAGTCCTGTGTGACGGAGTGAGCTCCCGCACTAGCCCCAGCTCTTGCCAACCTAGCAATTCGAAAGCATGCAAATGCAAGTAGATTAATAGGTACCACTTCGGTGGGTAGGAAACAGCATTCCGCGCGCATCATGCGGCCACATGACCGTGGAAGCGTCTTCGGACAATGCTGGCTCTTCGGCTAACAAACGGAGATGAGCACCGGCCCCTAGAGTTGGACACAACTGCACAAATGTGCGGGGGGAACCTTTTACACGTAAGAGAAAGTTGATTGCTTAGATGAAAAAAATATGCTATCAGCTCCAGCCCTAAATGTTGCATGCCTGGGCTATTAAGAGCATTTCCTAGTAAAGTGAATTAAATCTAGAGCTGTTCAAATCTAACTGTGGGTTTGCACAATTCATCTTTGACCAGCATTTGGAATGGGATTTAGATTCTTAATATCTGTGCCTTATACATGTCATGCTAGCTAGCAAAGTGCCAGCAGATGAAATAAAGCTGGTGGAACTGAAACTGTCTCAAATTAACAACATGCAACTGTTGTGTTCCCCATGCGATAGAAGTTTATAACATTTGAGGAATGAAAACAGTCTTGACCTTAGGCAATAAAATGTTATTATACTTACTCTATCCTTACTCTATATCCTATAACCCAGAACCTGACATCCTTGGTCCTTTGTTTTAATTTGGCAGCTGGTCTAGAAGAGAAATGCAAGGTTGCTCACTGAATTTGGGGAAACTGACAGATCACCCCAATGCTTTATCAACTGTATTTCCAGACCACGGCAAAGTGGTTTGTCTTATCTTTCAGTGCTTTTAACAGAATGAGACCAGGATCCAGGAACAAGCTATGTAATCCTCTTTCTGGGTTCCTACTCTATGGGGCCCCCTGAAACTGAAATAGTGCAGGTGGTTACCTGGGAAAGGATCTTATTAGTTATGGCATTCAGTTTCTGGAAGAGCCTTCTCAGATTGGCTCATCTCATCTTTATAGTAATTTTGGTACCAAGTGAAGAATTCTTTATTATCTAAGGCCACTAAAAACGTCCGTGATCTTATTCTGTTCAACCATTGTTCATGTACTTGTTTAGTTATTACCTTTATGTTCTTTCTGCTAGAATATGTGCTATCTATGGTATAATGTCTAAGCCACTGGAGTCATATCTAGAATACGTTGATATATAAACATTGTAAATAAATGAATTAATAATTTAAAAAAGAATACGAGGGAGTTCAAAAAACAATCATGGTGAAAAATATACATATCGAAGCAAAGATGAAGAATTAAAGTTTTTAGTCCCAATAGAAAGACCCAGAATTAAAGTCTTTGGTATCTTCAGAAGGAACAAATGCTAGATGAGCCTGCCCAGATAAATGGAAGGACTTAGCTGACCCTGCCTATCCTGCAAATGCTGAGCAGAGTTGGAGCTCATTAGTTCTTGGATGAAAAATCACCAGGAAATACCATGGCTGTAGACTAGCGGAGAAGTCAAAAGATAAAAAACCCCAGAAGGCAGCAGTGGCAAACTACTTCCATGCAGTTGCCAAGAAAACAGTATAGATATGTTCATAATGACACCAACAATTGAGTTCAGTTCAAAGGAGATTTTATCTTTTCAGGTGGGCCTAAAGAAAGCACTTTAGCTGTAAAGATTCCTGCCCTGTGTGTCAAGTCAATGAAAGAGCAATCTTGAAAATGGGCTTTTTGAAATGCATCAGCAAGCTGCTTGAAGATCAGATGGTCTCAATGGCCAGGACCTAAGCTTCAAGCAGCTTGCTGGTGCACTTCAAAAATCCCATTTTCAAGATTGCTCTGTCAATTAATTTTGACAGAATTAATTGATAATAAATAAATAATAAATAATAAAATTAATTAATTAATTTTTAAAAAAAGATAAACCACGGTGGGACACTTCGGACATTGCTAAGTTCTGTTCCCAGTGCTGACACCAATTCCAGATACATTTCCATCTAACTGTGGTCGTTAGTCTATCTTCAAATGAAGCCCTCCATACAACATGTTGCAATAGTGTAACCTTGGGGTTACCACGCTACCAACAATCATTATAGTAATTTTTAAAAAACACATCAAAAATAGATTTTGACTTTTTTTTTTAGTTTACATTATCTTTGGATTTGGATTTGCTTTCCTTTTTTATGTCTTTGGTCGTTTGGTGTCATTTCCCCATCCCACTTTGGTTTTCCTTTTCCAATGTGCTTGTCTGCTGAGTTAATTCCACCTCCCATGAAGCACAAATGATTAAAGGGTACATGAAGTGGAAGAAAAAGGAGTCAAACTGTTCTTCTCCTTAATTCATTTATATAGAAAAGCAGCTTCCATATTATGCCATAGCTTGGGGTGACATTGAGGGGTGTAGCTCTGTTGATATACACATTGCAATAAGTCTTAATGAGCAATCTTACATAGGTGATACCATTGCCTTCTTGATGCTGTGTTCAAAGCACAGGTAAAGGTAAAGGTTCCCCCCCGCACATTTGTGCAGTCGTGTCTGACTCTAGGGTCCGGTGCTCATCTCTGTTTGTTAGCCGAAGAGCCAGCATTGTCCGAAGACGCTTCCATGGTCATGTGGCCGACATGACTCACAAAAGACTTAAGGAAGTCATCTGATTATAGCATAAGGCTGCTGAAAAAGATGCTTGTGATGTCTTTCTGCATAATTTCTAATGGTAAATCAACAAAATGAGGAAGTCTCTGATTATTATAACCTGAAGTTGTCTCAAGCATCTTTTCTTCAAACCATCAAGATGACATTTCTGGCATATCCAAAGTCAAATTCAGTGACTCTGTGTGCTAAGAGAAAGTCTTTTTTTTTAATGGAGAGACTTGCTGGGCATTCACAGGAGAGTCAAAAATGTTCTATAAATCAATAGTTTTTTTTTTACTTGCAAAGAATTTGCATTTTGAGATTTACTGCCACTGCGAAACTACTCTGAATGACTGCCCAGTTCAGTTCCAGTGCAGGTACTTCTTCAGCCATAAAAACATTTGTATCATGCCTTTTTTTGAAGCCCATTCAGCAGTCTGTTAGAACTACTGAAATGGAGCAAAGCTGCAAAGTTTGTGTACAGAAAAAGAATATTGTTTAAAAACAGAGCCCATGAGCATATTAGAGAGATCCAGGTTAGTCTTATACCTTTAGCCCACCCAAGCATAAAGAAACACATGCTTAGACATGGCAGGTATGTAAAGTAAGTACAAAAGAGTCCTTACGTTTATTCATTGCAGGTACAGCATTTTTGGTAGATAAATGATGTTCCATTTATTCTTTGTTTCCCTAAACTTAATACCTCTTGCCCTGCTTGCTGCAACAGATGCGTGTAGAAAGGGGGGAAAATCTCCTAGGCCCATCCATGGCCTAGAATGGAGCAGCACACAGCCATGTGCTTGCTCCTGGTCCAAGGAGGAGAGAGAGAGAGAGAGGAAGTGGGAGTGGCCACAAACAGCTTCCTCAAAAGCATGAAGAGCTTGCATCCTAGAGCAGCCATCCATATGCTGATGAGGCATGCTGGATTTGAAACATTTGTATCATGCCTTTTCTTTTTCTTTTTCTTTTTGCTGGATTTGAAGTTATGATACACACACACACACAGAGAGAGAGAGAGAGAGAGAGAGAGAGAGAGAGAGAGAGATGTTGTGACAAGATCCAGATTGAGCTTGGCTGCCCTATAAATCTACATACACAGAGGTATGCAGATTTGTACGAATCGTCAGATCTTTTCAATGTCATACTGTATATCTAGATCAGTTTCTCTCAACCATGGCAACTTGAAGGTGGGTGGACTTCAACTCCCAGAATCCCCTAGTCCACACATCTTCAAGTTGCCAAGGTTGAGAAATGCTGATCTAGACTATAGTGTGATCATACTAGCTTGGTGTTCAAGCAGCATCTTAATGAGGAAAAAACTGTTTAACATATAGCACACATCTTGAGCTACACCCCCAAGTTGTTTGTAATGTTGTTACTTTCTAGAAAGATTTTTTTCTGCCCTTTTTTTCTTTTTTCTCCAAAGATTGTGTGGGTTTTGGGAAGTGGGGGAGGGGAAATATGCTGCTGAACCAAGTATGACTAAGGGGAAGAAGAAGAGACCGAGAAAAAAAAAAGCAAACAGAGTCATGTGTATTGTTCTTGTCACTGTGTACCAGCAGATGATTTTTCCCCTACCCTACTGTTTCTCATTAATTCAAATATAGCATATTTTCTTCCTTTCTATGAGAGAATCCTCACCAGTCTGGAAATCAAGTTACATCAACAGAATACTTTGTTGTCAATTTTGGTGAACTATATGACTTCTAATGGCAAAGAAAATGCTTAAATCCTTTCCCAGATATGCATATTATTTTGCTATGCAACCTATACAAACTTATTATAAGAAGGGATGGTGCACCAAAACTCTTCCCTAAAATATGAATCATGGTGTCTATCAGTGCTTTATATAAATACTGAAAAATATCACTGCTAACATTAAACGTTAAGAATACTACCTTATACTACTCAAAAATTTGACAACTGGTCTACTATTAAGATTCTGTGCCTCTTCCATACAGTCTACTATCTAAATAATGAACATTTGCTGCTAAAATTTGTTGATTTTCCAGGAACATTGGTGACCAAGGAGCAATTTGGAGAAAACAAGTGCTTTATCACTGCTGTTTACTAGTTTTTCCTCTGACATTAAGGCAAGGGCTCAAATACTCCTTCTTAAGTCCACTTGAGTTGTAGAGAGAATAGTTACAGTAGTTGTATCATCAACTAACTGTACAAGAAAACTAGAATAGGTCGGTTGGCCAACATTGTATCAAAGAATTGGTATAGAAGTTTAAAAGGAGAAGAGCCAAGATGCATCCTTTCTTCATCCCTTTCTGAATAGGGACTGGGGACATAAAATAGCCTGAGGAGTTACAATGAACCTGCACAAAAATATTTGTATGCAATTATGCAGTTTCTTAGGCAACAGAAGGAGTTGTTAGTCAATGGAGGAGCCAGCAAATTTCTCCCATAGCCTATCTCTGAGGTTTGAATCAAAAGCTGTCTTGAAATCGTTTCAAGGTGTATGTAAGTTATATGTTGTATGTTATATGTTATATGTAAATTTTATATAATAAAGTATTTTTTAAAAAAACAAACAACAACAAAAAAAGCTGTCTTGAAATCAATGAAGGCAGCATAAGTGCTGGTTTTAATAATTTTTAGCTCCTCAGAGTCACTTGTTTGAGATGGGCAGCCATATAGATCTAAATAAATAAACAAGCAAGCCCTTAGGATGATTGAAATGTTTTTCTCTTAGATGATGGAGGACCAGATAGTGATCAAGTCTTTACTGCCTTTCCCTAAACTTGGCTTACTCCTCTGCCTGGGTGCTCAATTTAACCTTAATTGGCTTTGAGACAGCTGTGACACAACAGCCTTTTGACAGCGACATCCAGAAAGATCTAAACACTTTCCCAATTTGTATGGGGTGGGTCTGTTTGAAAGAAGTCTATTCCAAATAGCTAATGTGTTATGCTCAACTCATAGGATAGCTCTCACGCTTACTAGTTTCAATGTTCTGCCATTGTTGTTGCTGGAAGGAAGAATTAAAAATATTCCAGTTTAAGAGGCACTGTTCCCTGCTTGTTGGGGGGAACTAGAATGTGTCTCACCTGTCCTTTGGAGCTGCTGTTTCTACTTGACTAACCAAATGGAGTTTGTAACTCACTCCTAATTAATAGCCATGACAGCTTAGAGGAGAATATTCTCCTTTTCTTAGCCAACAGTTGACCATGACTTCCAAAAAGATTGCCAAATTCTGTTCAATTCCCACTCTTGTTTGATGTTTAATAGTATAGTATCCTGATAAATCCATTCACACTTTGTATATATTTACTGTACTCTTCAGTCTATAGTATTTTGTTAAACCTAAACTCCTTCCTTCCTTCCTTCCTTCCTTCCTTCCTTCCTTCCTTCCTTCCTTCCTTCCTTCCTTCCTTCCTTCCTTCCTTCCTTCCCTTTGTATGTCACAATGGTTTAAATTAAATATAACAAGGAAGTGAATGACTGTAGTCCACTTTTATCTGCATGGTCATCATTGCTGAATCAGTGAAGTCTGGATAAAAGAACTTCACCTGCACACTTAACAAATGTGATGAGACAAGGAGCAGTCCCAAATTGCAAGCCTCCAGATACTGGGACAGGACTTTGACAGCCTCACTTGGCTGGCCTGGGGTCAAAACATATAATTGGGTATCATCAGCATACTGATGATAAAGGTAAAGGTTTCCCCCACACATTTGTGCAGTCGTGTCCGACTCTAGGGGCCGGTGCTCATCTCCGTTTCTTAGCCGAAGAGCCAGCGCTGTCCGAAGACGCTTCCGTGGTCATGTGGCTGGCATGACGCGCACGGAACACTGTTTCCTACCCACCGAAGTGATACCTATTAATCTACTTGCATTTCAAATTGCTAGGTTGGCAAGAGATACTGATGATACCAAACCCCAAACTGGTGGATGAACTCATCTACTGGTTTCATACAGATGTTGAACAAGAGAGCATCAAGCCTTGTGGCACCCCACAAAGGAGGGGACTTGTTGTTGTTTATTCGTTCAGTCGCTTCCGACTCTTCGTGACTTCATGGACCAGCCCACACCAGAGCTTCCTGTCGGCCGTCACCATCCCCAGCTTCCCCACGGTCGAGTCTGTCACCTCCAGAATATCATCCATCCATCTTGCCCTTGGTCGGCCCCTCTTCCTTTTGCCTTCCACCTTCCCTAGCATCAGCATCTTCTCCAGGGTATCCTGTCTTCTCATTATGTGGCCAAAGTACTTCAGTTTTGCCTTTAATATCATTCCCTCAAGTGAGCAGTCTGGCTTTATTTCCTGGAGTATGGACTGGTTTGATCTTCTTGCAGTCCAAGGCACTCTCAGAATTTTCCTCCAACACCACAATTCAAAAGCATCTATCTTCCTTCGCTCAGCCTTCCTTATGGTCCAGCTCTCGCAGCCATAGGTTACTACAGGGAATAACATTGCTTTGACTATGCGGATCTTTGTTGTCAGTGTGATGTCTCTGCTCTTAACTATTTTATCAAGATTTGCCATTGCTCTCCTCCCAAGAAGTAGACGTCTTCTGATTTCCTGGCTGCAGTCAGCGTCTGCAGTAATCTTTGCGCCTAGAAATACAAAGTCTGTCACTGCCTCCACTTTTTCTCCCTCTAGGAGAAAAAAAAAGGAGGGGACTAGGAGGGAACAAAAGAGGGGAGTAGGAAGAGATATGTCCCCCACAACCAACACTGACTGGAACTCACCCTGAAGGAAGGGAACCACTGCAAGATGTAGCCCCAATCACCAACCCTTGGAGCTGATCTAGAAGGATTCACAGCATCAAAAGCCTCTGGGAGATCAAGAACGACATGGATGGATGCACCACCCCCAACCCGGCTGGATTGCATTTTATTGCATATTTAATGTATTTTAAATACATTTTTCTCCATTTTTGTTTTTTTCTTAGCTTGTTAGTTTCCTTTTTCTCTTCTGTATATTAAGAACAATTTTAACAAGCTCTTCGGCCTAGCCAAAGATGGCTGCCAACTGTGAAGTACAATAATATCAATTAATATTTCTTATTGCTAACCTCAGGGATGGAACTAGGATCTGTGTCACCCAGGGCAAATGTGGATTCCACGCCCCCTATGAGTTATTTTGTCATTTTGGTGCCCCCTGGGCATCATTTTGGTGCACCCCCCAGCGCGGCGCCTGGGGCACATGCCCTGCTTGCCCCCCCCCCCCGGTTGCGGCCCTGGCTAACCTATCCATGAGTTGAGGCTTTTGGAGTGTTGTTGAATTAATTTTTAGATTGTTCTTCCTTTACAACCTGTCTTCAATGCTAGAACTTAGCACTTAGTCCAAAATATTAAAGAAAGAATGCCTTTGGGCAGAAAGGTTTTTATTTGATGACTACACTTTGCCTCCCACGAGCTCTGTTAAAAAGCATGGCTTTGTAAGTCAGACTGTGGCTTTGGGCATGAGACTCATGAGAAATGCATTGGCATATGACACGAAAGTGCAACCACATTCTCACCATGAGACCAAAACTGATTCTATGCTTCAACTATGACCAGCTTTGCTAAGTCAGCAATATTCCCACACCCAGTCTTGCACAGACCTGCTAGGAATAAAGATAGCAACAGCTAAACCAATTCACATCTAAGCCAACATAGTGATTAAACTATCACTGAGGTTGTTCTTTGTTGTGTAAAATTCCCTGATGTAGGCTTTTAATGTGAATTTCCATAACATAAATGTTTTTAAAGACTGTAACAATTCCTTTTTGTACACAAATTTTAGAATATAGGTCAAATTCAACTTTTAAAATGAAATTGAACTTTCATTGTAGACTTTGGTCAGAGAAAGATGAATGCTTGCATTCTCCATTTAGCCCTGCCTCAATGAAAACTATTCAGTGGATCTCACAAACCCAATCCTATAGAAGTCCCAACACTTCTCTCTCTCCTACACACATGTACACTGATGGTTTCATCAAAGCACTATTGTTTCTTTTGCTGACAGAACACTGACTGCACTCTTGCATCATTGGAAGTACATGTCTAACCATGGCAAGAGGGTTAAAAACAAAGGCTACATCATGCTAGAGCAGGGCTTTCCAAAGTGCCGCCGCTGGCGACACACCAGCGGCGGTGGCGCGCACGCGCACGGCGACGGCACGGGGGGGCGTGCGGCGGCGCACGCGCACACGGTGGCAGCGCGGGGGGCGTGCGGTGGCGCGGGGGGCGTGCGGCAGCACGGGGGGCGTGCGGCAGCACGGGGGGCGTGCGGCGCCGCATGCGTGCATGGCGGCCGCCGTGCACGCACGCGCCGCCGCTTCCGGGTGGTGTGGCGACACACCACGCTGTGTGTGGCGACACACTTTTGTGTCGCAACACACAGTTTGGAAAGCTCTGTGCTAGAGGATGCTGCAAATACCAACAGTTTTCTATCAGAAATGATCAAGACAAAAGGCACAAACCCACCAAGGAAGATGCTGAAGGTTTTCAACATATTTTTAACAGTGCTTCAGACTCTCGGCAGGGAACTATGGAAAAATGCTTTTAGTGTCATTGTTTCGATTCCCATGAAAGAGTGAAAGAGTTGTGTGCTCATTCGGTGCTAGAAGAGTCTTGAAAGACCAGTTCTTTGATGATAGAAAGATAAGTGCAGTGTAAAGATATTAGGGCACATGCCTGGAATTTGGCTTGTCTTCTGAAGATGCATTGGTTAATATCAGCTATTTATGAATCAGTTATGAAAGAACAGGTGTCATTTGAGGACTAACCTGAACAATGAGAATATTATTGTGCAACCACTCTGCCACCTCATTTATGGAATCTTCTGTGGGCTTCATATGACATTTTTGCCATTCATAGCTCTCTCCATCTTTTCCTACCGCTTCTTCCATTGCTTTCATTTTCTATAAAAAAGAAGAGGCAAAGCAGTTACACAAAGTGCCGAATTGCTGCCAAAGGGATGAAGTCAGAGTAAGAAAGTATCCCAGGAAATGTCCTGCAGCAGATCAGCCTCTTTGTCCACCAAGCCTGATATTATCTACTCTGACTGGCAGCAGCTCTTTGGGATCTCAGGCTGAAGTTCTTTCATGTCAGCTGCAATAATATTTAAGGAAGTTGCCAGTGAAGCAAAGATTTTTTTTTAATTTGCCACTTCCAATTTTAAAAATCATTAAAATTCTTTCATGTAGAAACAACATTGTATCACAGCTTTTCTTTCCTCCCCCAAATTTTATTATAGAATACAAATAATGCATTGTAGAATATAAATAAAAACTAAATGCAGTGGTGTGTATCCAATAGAAACTGGAAGCTGTTAACACTATGATGGTTAAAGTAAATTAAACCTTTCAAATAGCACTTAAATTTATATCAATGTTAAGTATAATTTCTAATATACATATGAACATAGGTAATGGTAAAGGTTTCCCCCGCACATTTGTGCAGTTGTGTCCGACTCTAGGGGCCAGTGCTCATCTCCGTTTGTTAGCCGAAGAGCCAGCGTTGTCCGAAGATGCTTCCACGATCATGTGGCCGGCATGACGCATGCGGAACGCTGTTACCATCCCACCAAAGTGGTACCTATTCATCTACTTGCATTTGCATGCTTTCAAATTGCTAGGTTGGCAAGAGCTGGGGCGAGTGCGGGAGTTCACTCCATCACACGGGGCTAGGGATTCGAACCTCC
This sequence comes from Charina bottae, assembly GCA_023362775.1. Taxonomy (NCBI): domain Eukaryota; kingdom Metazoa; phylum Chordata; class Lepidosauria; order Squamata; family Charinaidae; genus Charina; species Charina bottae. Next base: position 3,840,468 of record JALMGJ010000012.1, read on the forward strand.
AAACTTGCGATCTTGCGATCGACAAGCCTGGCGTCTTACCCGCTGAGCCACCACATCCCTTGTATGAACATAGAGTTGCTTATATTATAGAGTTGATGCTTAATATGACATTGATAAGAAATTACAAAGTGCATTGAATTATTTTGTAATATGAAAATGTTTGTATCTTTGAACTTAACACTAAAGTCTCCACTGTATTATTATTTATTCTTATTTATGAATACTAAAAAAAGGAAGGGGAAGCTGCTTGGAAAACATATATAAGTATTTAATCTCTAACTTCCCCTTTCTCTGTACCCTAATTTGCAGTGTATATGAACATTTAAACACCCTTAAAAACCAGACTGTAAATGTTTGTAGTTGCCTTGCTATGTGATGTGTTTTATATATGGAAGCCATTCTTGCTTAAATTTAGTTAAGTTTCTGTTGTGGATATATGCTGTTAGTTTTGCCATTGCTGCGTATTCTCCAAGTTTTAATTCCCAATCAGATATTGTCAATATTGTATCTTTCTTCCAATGTTGAGCAAAGTTTATCCTCACAGCTGTGAGCACATATCTCAAGTTATGATATATTTATTAATGTATTCTGGGATTATACCTGGTAAACAATTATGATTTCATTTCAAATTTAATTTCTAAAATTCTCTGGATGGTGCTACAGTATGTATTTCTCTCCAATACTTTTGAGTTTTTTTGCATTTCTACCACATGTAGTAAAATGTTCCTTCTGTTTCATGGTATTTCCAACATTTGTTACTGTATGATTTATCCATTTTGGAAATTATTGATGGAGTTGTGTGCCATCTGTACAACATTTTATACCAGTTTTCTTTTAGGTTATAGCTTGGAGTAAATTTTATAGATTTATTTCATATTTCCTTCCATTGTTGTTTTGTGACTGTTTCTTTAAAGTTTTGCATCCATTTTATCTTGCAATTTTTTATTTGTTCTTTCTCTGTGTCATATCTAATTAGGATATGATGCTCTAGCAGATGGTGCTGGTTTTGTATAAACATTTTGGATTTTGTCATTTTTCTTAATGTCCCTCCCTCATTTTTAAAGTCAGATTTTATCCTTCCAACAATTTGTAAGTTCATCAAGCATGATACGTTTTGGTCTTCACTGAGCAAGTCTTGCTGTGTCTTTTAGTCGATTTGTGGAGTCTGGGTGGACCACATCTGCATATGTAATTACACTTTTCTTACTATAATTACCTTCAGCATGGAAAGTGTTTACAGGGGAAGCTAAGAGTGAAATTCTTGGGCTTATTGTATTCTTTACGGAGTTCCATGCATTTATCAAACTTTGTCTGATAATACATCCTTTTAAGATTTTATCCCCTTTTGTATCCCTGTACCATAAATATCTATGGAGTCCATTAGCTAGACCAGCTCCTTCTAGTATTGACGTTATGCTCAACAATTTTGAGTATACAAGGCATGAACTCTACAGGCTCCAGAAGTTCTTCCTAGTTGATTAGGTACAAGTCCTTTTCTTGAATCAGTGTGACTCTACTGGTTTCAGAACTTGTTCATTCCAAGAGGAGGAGGAGGAGGAGGAGGAGGAGGAGGAGGAGGAGGAGGAGGAGGAGGAGGGGGAACAATAATAATAATATCTTATGGTAGTTCCACGAAAAGGAAACCTCACTTGGCTGGTTTCTAACCAGCCTTTTTGTTTGGATTCCTGCCTCCTTCTCCTGTATTCATTAGACATTCTTGTGATGTAGAGAGTAGAGAGGTTGGCCTTGACAGAGAGAGGGAAGATCCGTTACTAAGGCAATAAACAGATAAACATGGCTTAAGCCCATACCAAGATAGGGATTTACGAAAACACCTAAGGCAGGCACCTCCCTAATTCACATGAAGATAAAAAAGAAAGGAGGGGAAGCACATTCAGAGTTGCAAGATTTTTTTACTATGTCCATTCTAATAAAAGTAGCTTTAGGCCTACATGGCATCTGTTTCTTGATCTGGTCTACCTTGTAGGGCTGATATGTGGAGAGGTAAGTCAAAGGCTTTTCCTCTCCCCACCTCATTAATTTCAATATTTGGGCAGGATTAATTAAAACAGAAGGGCTATGACTCAATGGTAGGACATATGCTTTGCAGCAGGCCTTTTTCCAAGTTTTGCCTTAGTGCCTTCTCTAGGGCTGACTGGCAAAACTTCTCCATCAGCACTTTCCACCTCAGGACACCAGAATTATCTTGTAAACCGGCTTATGAATAAGTGGCTTTATTCACTATAATGGGCCAGGAGCTGAAAGGCACTTTGCTGCTTTTACAGCACAATCTTCTAGTAGGCCACCATTCCTTCTCATGGAAACACAAAAGGGGAGATATGGCATTGCCGCTGATACGGCATTGCCAAGAATCCAAAGGGTGGTGAGGGCAGTCAAGGTATCAGCTATGCTAGGCTCTGCTGAAGTCCAGGGATGCCAGTAAACAGATTGGTTAGAAAGCTTCACCCATCACTAAATGGCCCTTTGGAAGCTCCCCAACATGTCCAGGTTTGCTCATCCCTGTACTAACTTGTTGTCAGATTAGTTATAGGCAAGTAAGGGTCTTGTTTTAAGGCCAAGCCAAGTATTCCTTAAAATTGTTTACTTTTGTTTCATACAAATTGTGTTTCACAAACTATTCCAGCATATATAACCAAGCAGGAGGTTTGAAGGGTTCCAACAGAAAATTCGTATTACCCTTATTTGTTTAAACAACTGGAGTTCAGTGCCAAAATCTCTCTTTTTACCCCATGGGGTTAATTATACAAACATTTTGCTGATAGACAGGGGCTCAGATAAACATAGTACAGTGAGCTTACCAAACATTTGCCTCAAACATCACATTTTGTTCTTGGGGAAATAGGTCTGTGTGTAACACACGCTGTGGGCCAGCAAAATAATAACACATATAATCAGCAGCTGGGAAAAGTCTCTACCCCTTGAAAGTATTTCTCAAAGGTTACTAATTTCACATATCTGTAATTTTAATAAGAAGCAATGCAGACTCCATTCTTGAGTGCAAATTGAACTTCCCTCTAGATATTAACACAGTTAAAGCCAAATATGAAAGGCAAATTCATTTTAAATTACTATTTAGTCATGTAAAGGAGAAAATCTATCTATGTGGTCCCTAGAAAACAACTTGATGGCACATAATCAACCATGCAAAGTAGGTGGCAACACAGAGAGTAACTGACTTTCGCTGATCTCAAAAGCCAAACATGGTTGGACCTGGTTCATACTTGGATTGGAGACACCAGGATATGCCAGGGCTGTAGGCTAGACTGGGAAATTAAAAAAAAATCCCAGAAGAAAGTAATGACAAATCAGTTACAGATTATTGCCAGGAAAATAACATGGATGTGTCCATTAAGTCACCAGGAGTCAAGTTTGACTCGACGAAGTCTTTAGATAGCTATCCCATTATACTTTTATAACTAATGAAATTGTATCATATTCAGACCTGGCATCTTATCATGACAACATTACTTCTGGCCCAAATAATGCTATGTACATTGTAACAGAGAAACAATAAAATATTATGGAGCACTGCTTGATTTGGAAATACTTGCTGCCGTAGAACCTTTTTGGTTACCAAAACATTGGTAATTGTTTCAATAACATTAGCAACGGGGGTAATCTGCCACTACATAATTGTGATTGCAAATAGAAACATGTAATCAAATAGTCAATCAATCCAGGCCAACTTTCTTAGTAACTTCTGTGGGACACGTCAGCGAGCATTGTTGTTGACTATTCCTTAAAGTAGCTTTCTCCAATTTGTTGAGGCTGTAGATGTATCTGGCTTTCAAGCACATTAAGGTGAATTTTAGAATCATAGTATCAGCGCATCTGACAAGTTTTCTAATGTTGGGCTCTTTCTGTGTGGTACCACATTATTAATTAACATATTAATTAATATCTTAGGTTTGGATTTATTAATGGTAATACTAATGCAACTTTCCCATAATGAGAAAGGAGGAGTCACAGGATTACTTTTGATAGTCAGAGACAGCAGACCGGGAATATACATGGTGATGCAGTTTTTATACTACTAGCAGTGAGTGTGAATGGAGATGAAGTTGTTACAACTTGGTGAACTTGAAGGTCTGGTCAGTCCAATCCGACACAAGTTCCAATGATTTCAGTAGAAGTTATTTCCAGGTAGTGCAGCTACATCTTACAATCTTAAAATGTAACTGCATACATGTCTACTCAAAATTTACATCCAGAATTAATTTCCATTAACATTTCCATTGAGAGCCAGTTTGGTATAGTAGTTAAGGCATCAGGCTAGAAATCAAGAGACCGTGAGTTCTAGTCCCGCCTTAGGCACAAAGCGAGCTGGGTGACCTTGGGCCAGTCTCTCTCTCTCAGCCCTAGGAAGGAGGCAATGGCAAACCACTTCTGAAAAACCTTGCCAAGAAAACTGCAGGGACTTGTACAGGTAGTCTCTGAGAATTGGAAGCGATTGAACGGAATTAAAAAAAAAATTCCAGGGATATGGGCATAAGTTTGCAATTTTACAGCATCTTACATGATAACTTCAAAATGATGTAGATTTCAGAAAAGTGAATGTTTTCCTAAGACAGATAAACTATTCTATGTTTAGAATAGAACACCCATCCATATGGGTGGATGAAAGATTTCTCCTTAAAGCAACCCAGTTGGCTTTGCATACCTTGAATGGTTTTTGTGCAGGGAAATGCAGTGATAATAAGCAAAGAAGAATATATTTTTCCCTAAGAGAACCAGGGCACCCACAATTACCTCCAAACCAATAGGATTCTCAAGCCAATCCTCATATGTGATAATCTTATTTTAAAAAAAAAACCAACAGACCAACAACAATGGTGCTTGTTGTCTCTTTCACAGCTGCTTAATGGCAGTTGAAGAAGCCAAAGGATTTGCTCCTTTGTCTCACTGGCACTCAGCTTTCATGAATAAAAGAAACAAGGATAAATAAATGTCCCTGATTAGGGTACTGAAAGTAGATTAACTAATAGGTCTATTATGCACAAACTGGGGCATCTGCACACATGTCCTTCTTTGACACAAGTAGCCTTTTGTAGTTGCGTACATAAACACACACACTGAGAATCCTGATCCTCTGCAATCATCAGCCAAAGGGATCACCCTCTTCCCCGCCACCCGCCTTCTCTCTTCAATCAACACTGCAACTCAGGCAATGGCAGTAAATGAAAGAAAAGCCCACAAGTTTAAAATTACCTGTGTTTTTAAAATAAAAAGAAGTTACTTGCCAATGAAATCCAGGCCTAGAAATTTGGCAAGAATTCAACAATATTAAGGATTCAGTTTCTTCAATTAGATTCTGAATGTAGTTGCACTAATATATTAGTACAGAGCTTTCCAAACTTTTCATGCTGGTGACACACTTTTTAGACATGCATCATTTCGCGACACACTCTTGCAGTAGGGCATCATTTCACGACACAGTCTTACAGCAGGGCACAAGGCAGGCACTAGGACCTGCGCGGAATCACAGCAGGTTTGGAGGCAGCAGGGCACAAGGCAGGCACTAGGACCTGCGCGGAATCCTGGCAGGGCAGGTTTGGAGGCAGAAAGGCACAAGGCAGGCACTAGGACCTGCACGGAATCCTGGCAGGGCAGGTTTGGAGGCAGCAGGGCACAAGGCAGGCACTAGGACCTTCACGGAATCCTGGCAGGGCTCGGAGGCAGCATCAGCCGCAACACACCCAGACACTGCAGCCGACACACTAACGTGTCCCGACACACAGTTTGGAAAGCTTTGTATTAGTATTACTCCTACTATTATTCCTGGGCTTAAATAATAACACAAGAAGCACTTATTTTCTAGTCTGCTTCTGCCCTGAAAGTGGTTAAATATAATTTCAAATATTTGGCCTTCTTGATAGTCCGTGCTCAAAAACACTTTTTTGTGTCCAGGTTCGTATGTTCTGGATTGAGTCCATAACTTCTGCAAACATAGGATATGTTGGAGAGTGTGTTTTCTTGCACACACAGAGTATCAGAAAGCAATCAGCACCAGAGACCAATTAATGACGCCAGTCATTTTAGTAACTTAGTTGCAGTTATATTTGTTACTCATATAAACAGATATTTACAGTTATCTTCCAGATCCCTGGAAGTATTACAATTCTGCATACCAGATAGTAGTAACAAGCAAACAGGAGTAAACAGAAAGAAGCAGGAAGGCAGGGTGGGGCAGGCAGGCAGGTTCTTTTATGCTCTTCAGCCTGGATCATGTGCTGCCTGACCTTTTAAAGTTTGTATATGATTACCTAATAAGGCTATATTGCTGTGACTTACTCCTCAAAAGAATAATACACTAACACTCCTCTTATTATGCTAGAGGTGTAAGTCACAACCCATTTTTTTCAGTTAACTCCTTGTGTTTTACTGCAGCAAGGAGCTCTGTTAGAAAATCAGCAATCATGTCTTTTGAGTCACCATACTTTAACATGATTTTACCTTTGGCTATTAAATCCTTGACATGATAGCATCGTATATCAATATGCTTAGTTCTGTTTCTACAACACTCAGACTGAGCCATATGAATACAAGCTTGATTATCTTGAAAAACAATTACAGGCTGGTGCAATTCCATGCCTATATCTTTTAATAATTGTTTAAACCATATAATCTTGTTACAGATTTGTGCCAAGCTATAAAATTCTGCTTCTGCTATAGAAAGAGCAATAAGTGTCTGTTTCTTAGAATGCCAGGCAATTGTTGAGCCAGCATATTGTATTATAGCTCCAGAAGTTAACTTATGATCAGTGAGGTCTGATCCCCAGTCTGAATCAGCATATGCTTGTAATTCTCCTGTCCCAGAAGCAAAAAGTGTCAGACAGTAATCCTTTGTGCCTTGTAAATACCTAAAGAATCTTTTCAATCCTGCTTTCCTAGTAGAAGTTGGTTTTTCTACTTGTCTGCTTAAAATTGAAACAGCATTAGAAATATCTGAGCTAGAATGATTTGCAATGTACAATAAACTTCCAATTGCAGATCTAAACCCATCTGCCTCAGATAACTCAGGTTCTCCCATCTCCTTCTGGAATTCAGGAAGCATAGGAGTTAAGACTGATTTACATTCCTGCATGTTAAATTCCTCTAGGAGTCTCCTGATATTATTACTTTGGCTTACCAGGAAACTACCATCTTTTTCTCTGTATATTTCCAAGCCTAAGTAATTTGTTATTATGCCAAGATTCTTTAACGTAAAATTGTTCTTCATATACGTTTCAAAATCATGTCTCTGTTTGTCTGATGAAGTAACAGTAAATCATCAACATACAAACACAAATACATAAAACTTTGTTTGTCTTTCTTAACATAAACACATGGATCTGCTTTTCCTTTTTCAAAACCAAAACTTTGCAGTTTTTCATCTAATTTTAGGTTCCAGCAGCAAGCTGCTTGTTTCAAACCATATATTGATTTTTGTAGTTCACACACTAAATTTTTACCTTGTTCAAAACCAGGTGATTGTTGCATGTACAATTTCTGGTCTAACTCACCATACAAAAATGCAGTTTGAATATCATAATGATGAACTGACATTCCTTTTAGTGCAGCAACCTTCAGCAATAATTGTTGGATAAATGCTGGCTTATAGGGAAAAATCAAGGCGCAGAGTAATCACACACAGAGTGGAGCTTTTCAAAGCTAAAATGGCTTTACTATAAATAAAAGCAAAGTTGTATATACAGTTACAGCGTTGCAAAAAGGTACAGACAAAGCAGAGTACATCTTCTCCAGTGTATTGCTTCCACTGACAAGACAGGAAAGGAGCTCACGCCATGGCAATCACTCACATAGCCAGGCATAGCTACAAACTTCCCAGTCCTCAGGAGCAGAACACACATGAAGACATGGCTAAAAGACGGCAGAAGTCAAGAAGCAAGGAACCATGGTTCACAGCTGAGATATACACTTGTTCCAGCTTTCTGATTGGCTGACAGCTAGGTGTGAAACACACCAGACATAGATCATAGGCCATAGCACATACTATAACCTGTCAATGGGTGGCAGTGTTGCATGTGAGCAAACATGTGATCTCCCCCTCCCTCTGCTCTCCAGAGCAGGGCTTCCCACGAAGGGATCAAGGAGGAATTGTTCCCATGCGAACGTTTTGGGACTAGACGTAAACAATGCATCACATGGTACCTTTACTGGCCACCTGCACTTTCATATCTATGGAAGATATGGAGAAAAACACTCAACGCTATGGGAAAGCTACAGAAAGTATAGAAAACAATTTGCTAATTTCACACGAGAAATCTGACAATAATCTGATAATCCCTTTGTAACAGGTGCAAACGTTTTGTCAAAGTCTAAATGTTTTCTTTGAGAAAATCCTTTAGCAACTAACCTTGCTTTGTATTTTTGAATTTTCCCACTAGTATCCTTTTTTAGTTTGAAGACCCATCTACAACCCAGACGGCGTTCATTGGGATGTAGATTAACTAATTTCCAAGTTTTATTTTCTTTCAAGGAATCTAATTCCTGTTGCATTGCATCATACCAGCATTTTTCTATCTCAGGTGGCATATCATTTATTTGCTGTAAAGATTCTGGTTCAGAGTAAACATGGAAAGCTTTAACCATATCCACCTCAAAACGTTGAGGAGGAACACCTTTATTACTCCTCTGTGATCTGTGAGGTAGGACAGGGCTAACAGGATTAACAACCTGTCTTCCGTCACTTTCCTGAGTATCATCTGTCTCACCAGACAGATTTTCAGCTTGCTCCTGTTGTTTAATGAACTCATTTGGCGAAAAATCTTGCGAAATGTTCTCAGCAAGTTCCTGTATTTCCCCTGGTTTCAAATCAACCTGAGAACTGGAATTTATTTTTTCCCAGTTTTGTTCTGCAAATGAAGCACTCTTGCTTATAATCAATTTATCTCCTAATATGAACCTGTAGCTTCTTTGGCTTTGTTCATACCCAACAAAAATTTCTTTCTTTGTTTTGGAACCTCCTTTTCTTCTCTCTTGTTTTGGTATGTGAACCCATGCTGCACTGCCAAAAACTCTGAGATGGTTCACTTTTGGTTTCACACCATAAAACAAGTGAAATGGAGTGTCCTCAATCACACAATTAAACAGTCTGTTCTGAACATAACAGGCAGTTGGTACTGCTTCACCCCAAAACTTAAAGGGTAATTTTGCATCTTTAAGCAAGCACATCATAGCTTCTTGAAGTGTTCTACCTTTCCTTTCAGCAACTCCATTTTGCTGTGGAGTGTAAGGGTTAGAAAGAATTTGTTCTATCCCCTTTTCTGTTAGGAATTTTCTAAACGCATTAGAAAGAAATTCCCCTCCTCGATCACATTGTAGGGCAGACACAAGTTTTGGGAATTTTCCATTTGCCCATGTTACAAAACTTTTAAATTTATCAAATGCCTCATCTTTATGTTTCAACAGATAGATAAATATATATCTTGAAAAATCATCAATTATGGTCATTATGAATCTTGCTTGTCCCAAACTTGGAGCAAAGGGACCAATTATATCACAATGAACTGTTTCAAGAGGTCTAGTTGTAACTCTGTCTCTGTGCTTACTCACAGGAGCCTCCTGTGTTTTGCATTCTTTGCAAACTACACAGTCTAGATATTTATCACAAGGTTTTAACTTCAGGTCATCACATTGCTTTGGCATTTGTGCTATGTATCTATAATTTGCATGACCAAATCTCCTGTGCATCAAGTGTATGCACTGATCATGAATTGGAATGTTGCCAATTACAGCTTTTGCATGCCTTTTAGCATTCTGTACTATGTACAATGAATCTATTTATACACCATTTGCACACAACTTACAATTCTTACGTATCTCACAGCCATCTTTCTTAAATATTATGACATATCCAGATGCTACTAATTGGGATACAGATAACAGGTTAGTTTGCAATTTAGGAACAAACAGCACATTTTTAACAGTTTCCCCCAAACAAGATAGATACATGTCACCTTGACCCATAATATCTATTGTGGACCCATCAGCCATAGAAACACTTTGTCTGTTAGTTTTAGACAGTGAAATAAAGGAATTTTTACAATTTGACAAATGACAATTAGCACCAGAATCTAACACCCAGAAATCAGAATCATATTTTTCATGCACTTGAGCAATATGTGTAGTTTGAAGAGCCTTCTTCCATATCACCTCTTTGTTCCTTTTTCCTGTCTTTCGTTCTTTGGGCAATGAATTACAGTTTTTCTGCAAGTGTACAGGTGAGCCACAATTGAACCACCATTTGCTGGTTAGGGCTGTGGTCTCAGCTTGATTGCTCTTCCCTGCTTTTCCACACTGTGGCTTATCAGAAGAAATGGATGGAGCCAAGTGTCGTTCCTGTCTTTTCTCCCACTCAGCAAGTAGTCATCCCAAAACATACAAAGGAGTAAGTTCAGCCTCAGGCATTACTTCTAAGGTGCAAATTAATGTATCCCACATTTCGTTCAGTGAGGATAAAATAATGTATGCTTTTGTTAGAGGTGTAAACTCCATTCCTCTCTCTTCCAATTCTACAAATAGCTGCTGAATGAAATGCAAATGTTCAGGCAGGCTCCCTTCTTCAGACAGATAAGCCTTATACAGTTTTCTAGTTAGAGAAACCTTGCTTCCAGCTGTTGCTTTGATATGCAGATTTCTTAGTGCCTTAGTATACAGTTGCTTAGCAGACTGTAAACCACGTACATTTACTAGCTGATTGTCTTCAACTCCCAAAATAATGGATGCTCTGGCACGTTCATCCTGTTTAAGCCATGCATTGGAGGGATTTACTGGAGTAGGTTCAGTGATGGGGGACCATAAATCTTCCCTCCGAAGATACATTTCCATTTTCAAACTCCAGTTTATATAATTAGAATCTGATAAATGTTCGAGCAGCATTCCTAAGTACTGAGAAGTGGCCATGGCTCTATCTTCACTAAGCACCTCGTAAATTCCTCAGCTTAGCTTTTCTGCAAACAGATAGCTGCTAGAAGCCTCCCAGTAACTTCAAAGAGAAAAACACTTCACTTGCCTTGTTTACTTTTCTTCAGATGCAAACAGGTTGCCGCTGAGCTGGTCTCACTTCATGCCATCTGGGCACATAACCTGTTGGAGAGTGTGTTTTCTTGCACACACAGAGTATCAGAAAGCGATCTGCACCAGAGACCTATTAATGACACCAGTCATTTTAGTAACTTAGTTGCAGTTATATTTGTTACTCATATAAACAGATATTTACAGTTATCTTCCAGATCCCTGGAAGTATTACAATTCCACATACTAGATAGTAGTAACAAGCAAACAGGAGTAAACAGAAAGAAGCAGGAAGGAGTGAGCAGGAAGGCAGGGTGGGGCAGGCAGGCAGGCAGGCAGGTTCTTTTATACTCTTCAGCCTGGATCACGTGCTGCCTAACATTTTAAAGTTTGTAGGTGATTACCTAATAAGGCTATATTGCTGTGACTTACTCCTCAAAAGAATAATACACCAACAGGATTAAATTTATGTGTTTGAACACAAGAAGCAAAGCCCTACCCCAATGTCCTCATAGGGCAGGCTCTTTCTACAGATTGTCATGCGTTAAGTTTAAGGTTTGCAAGAGAACTGTAGGCAAGTTCTGCTGAACGTGCTTGCAAACTTTCCCATAATTTAGAACCCGATCAAGTCTGGTTGCCAAATTCAGGAGGCTTGTAAATTCTATCTGGAAACTCTTGTTCTCTACATAATCCTAAAAAGACACTTGGGAAAGTTGAGCATTAGTCTTGCATGATAATTGGCTGGTTCAGACTCTGTACAAAAAGATAATCTAGAGGGGAAAGTTAAATTTTCAGCAGAATGAGATAACCCTCAGTCATGACTATAATTTGAAGGAAATGTGCCTTTTTTGACAGCATTCCAAATCTGCAGCGACCATCTTGTTTATATTAGCATGTTACACTGAACCACAAACTTGCCAACCATATTTTAGACTAATATGTTGTGCCAACCCAGTCTTTGGGGCTAGTGGCTAGTTCAGTGTGTTGTGAGAATCCAGAAAACTGGATTAACTGAATATACCGTGTTTTAAGTTTGCTATGGGTAAAGACGGCATATCAATTCAGTCGAAGAGAATACTTGTAGCTCAGGGTTGAACTGCAAGAAAACAACAAGGCTCAGAGAGCACCAAGGACTCCACGTATCAATTCAGGTTGTGCTAGCTAATTAATGCAGTAATATACAGTAAATGCCAAACAAAATAGAAGATCAGAGGAATAAACTGAAGAGAAAATAATGATATGCATGAAACCTAGAGGAAGAGATACAAGTGAAATGGCCTCTTTCTCTCTAAGCATCCAAACTTTGATTTAGGTTTACTGATTAATGGATATGATCAGACAAACCTAGGAACCTATTCCTTTCCAGAAGTTTTCTCAACCTGTCAGGCTGAGGCTGATCAATCTTGGATGCTTTAACACAAACTCTGTTCCTCGGACAGGAAGGTATATATAAACATTATGAATGGAGCCCAAGAATGCTGTCACAGTATATAGAACACATATGTCACTGGTAAATTTTGAAAACCAATGCCCTTCTGGGCCCAGAAATTCTGGGAGTCCCTCATAGCTGCCTTCTCTGATACAGATTGCTTTAGCTCAGGTTGAACAAATATTAGGAACAGCGTAATTTGGACTTAAAATGATAGTGGGGCATGTGTCTGAACATATAAAGTTATCTTAGGCAGAATAAGAGATCATTTTGATCCATCTCAGTTCTTACCCAATATTTTTCTACACTTCCTCCAAAGTCTTAGCTAAAAGATTTTCTCAGCTTTCCTATCCAAGATCCTTTCTTCAGTGTGAAGTCTGAGGAACATAGAACCTTTGATATGTCCAGCATTTGTTCTACCACTTAGCTATAGTCCCTAAATGGGTATGGATAATGTAGTACCCGGAGTTCCTGTTCTAGGAAACTAGAGGGGGGTTTTTTTGGTCATTTTGAGTCAGTCTTGACTCCTGGCAACTGCCTGGACTAGTTCCTGCAGTTTTCTTGGTAAGATTTTTGGAAGTGTCTGTAGCTTGAATCATGTCAACTGGATTTCTATTTTCTCAGTGGAAACGTTTCACTCCTTATCCAAGAAGCTTCTTCAGTCTGAGCAAAGTTTGAAAGGGAATCCTTAAATATGTTTCTAGGGTGGCTGTGTGACCTTGCACCTGGGGCTAGGTCATGGTTATTTTTGAGATGTTTATTTCTAAGTCCCTTTATCATCCAAAGGAGGATCGTTAAGATTACCTTGCTGTTGTTGAGATTGAGAAATGGTCTTAATCTTCCTAGGCACAGAAGACAAAGCAGGAAGGAAAATAGGGGAAAGATTGTGCCTTTTGGGAAGTGCTTTGCCATTGTCTTCTTCCTAGGACTGAGAATGAGTAACTGGCCAAAGTCATCCACCTAGCCTCATGTCTAATGCGGGACTAGAACTCACAGTCTCCTGCTTTCTAGTCTGATGCCCTAACCACTGTACCAAACTGGCTCTCAGAGAGTTTTACTATTGAACGTAATTAACTATTGAACTTAATTTTGTGCCACTGCAATTTCTGTTACTCTAGTATGTAGTATTATTTATTCTTTCTCTAGTAACTTACTCATTTCTTACAATTATTTGATGAGGTATCTTAAGCTGAAATATTCCAGCTGCCCAAGGCCACATTATCAAAATCAGCATTACTAGCATCTGCAATCTAAGAGGCAAAAGTCAAACATGTGGTTAATTGAGAATGGTAGGGAAGTGGGAAAGGTGGTGGTGGTGGGGAAGTGGGAGGAATTACCATTAAGAAAACGTTGCATTCCCGCCCCCCTCTAATGAATGGGCAACCATTTCCAGCTGGAAATGGGGTGGGGGGGTAGAACACTGTTTTGTACCCTGCCTGAGGATGGCAAGGGGTTTGGGTAGTGATGCCATGAGATCAGGGGAATTGGCAGGATTTTGCCCCTGTTGTGGGAGGTAGATTTTCCCAGGGCAAGAATGTTGAAAATATACTGCCCTCTTGCCCAGACAGTGAACAAGAGTAAAGTAGGACATCCAATAAGTAATGGAAAGGCAGGGGGAAAAGTGCTGAGCCTAAATGTTGGAGATTATAAGGTGTCAATCGAAGAGAATATTTGTAGCTCAGGGTTGAACGGTGGAGTCCTTGGTGCTCTCTGAGCCTTGTTGTTTTCTTGCAGACATTTCATTGCCTGCACGTCTGCAAGAAAACAAGGCTCAGAGAGCACCAAGGACTCCACATTATAAGGTGTCAGCACCTGCCTTTACTGTGAGAAAGCAATTGGCTTCACTCCTTATACAGAATAAAGGATCTTTGCTAGCTGTGCCTGTTGAGTTTCTAGACCTTGGCTTTGGCACATGTTCTCTCATGCCCATCCCTGAACTTGGCTCAGTGGTGCTATAGTTTGAGCTTCCTTTAAAGTAACCCTAAGATTACCAAAGGCCTTTAAATCAATTCTAGGACGAGGAGGAGGATCATCTTTATTGGGGTCAATGACCTGTACATAATAAAACTCAGAAATGGAAAACAGGTTACATGTATATGGAAGAATGCAAATAATAAAATATATCAGTTGACTGCACATTTTGTATAAGACAAAACAAAACTATATTTAGAGCACTGTTTCTCAACCTTGGCAACTTGAAGATGTGTGGACTTCAACTCCCAGAATTCTGGGAATTGAAGTCCACACATCTTCAAGTTGCCAAGGTTGAGAAACACTGATTTAGAGTAACAGGATGATGTATATCTGTGGAGTCCTTGGTGCTCTCTGAGCTTGGCTATTATTATTATTATTATTATTATTATTTGTTTAATTTATATGACCGCCCATCTCCCCCCATGGGGAACTCTGGGCGGTTCACAATAAATAAGTTAAAATAAAATCTAAAAATATATAAAACTACAATATGTACAATACAATAAATAAATTATAAAATCCAGATGGACGAGGGATTCATTAAAGGAGGACATTAAAATTAGGGGATTAGCCACCCCCATGAGGAACTATCTCTTCCTCCTTCCCATGCCAGGCGGCAGAACCAGGTCTTCAGCTCTTTCCTAAAGGTCGGGAGGGAGGAAATCTGTCTCAACTCTGGGGGCAAGATGTTCCATAGAGTGGGCGCTGTCACAGAGAAGGCCCACCTCCTAGACCCCATCAGATGGCATTCTCTAATAGATGGGGTTCGTAGCAGGCCCTCTCTGGATGACCGGGTGGGGCGGGTCGATACCATGGGGATAAGACGATCCCTCAGGTATTCTGGTCCCATGCCATGTAGGGCTTTAAAGGTGATAACCAACACCTTGAATTGTACCCGGAAGCAAACCGGCACCCAATGCAGCTCGCAGAGCAACGGTGTTACATGTGCAGATCTTGGCGCACCCAAAACTGCCCGCGCGGCCGCATTCTGCACCAGCTGAAGCTTCCGGATAGTCTTCAAGGGTAGCCCCATGTAGAACGCATTGCAATAATCTACATGGGAGATGACGAGAGCATGAGTGACTGTACGGAGGGCGTCGCGCTCCAGGAATGGGCGTAACTGGCGCACTAACCGAAGTTGTGCAAAAGCCCTCCTAGCCACGACTGCCACCTGCTCTTCGAGCAGGAGTTCTGAGTCTAGAAGAACCCCCAGATTACGCACCGGTTCCGAACGGGGTAGTGCTACCCCATCGAGAACCAAAGATGATACTTTCCCGGAAGACGCTAAGCCATCAATCCACAGCCACTAGGTCTTACCAGGGTTCAACTGAAGCCTGTTGTTCCCCATCCAGGCCCTCACAGCCCCCAGGCACTGGGACAGGGTGGACACTGCAACACTTACTTCACCAGGGATGGAGATATATAATTGAGTATCATCCGCATACTGATGATACCTCATCCCATGGTGTCGGATGACCTCGCCCAGCGGTTTCATGTAGATGGTGAATAGGAGAGGAGAGAGAACCGAACCCTGCGGCACCCCACACAGGAGCGGACGCGGGCTGGATCTCTCCTCCCCTATCACCACCGACTGGGAGCGGCCCCGGAGGAAGGAGGTGAACCAGCGTAAAACTACACCGCCCACCCCCAACTCCCTAAGCCGCCCCAACAGGATACCATGGTCGATGGTATCGAAAGCCGCTGAGAGATCCAAGAGAGCCAGGATGGATGCACTACCTCCATCCTGCTCCCGCCAGAGATCATCCGTAAGCATGACCAATGCAGTCTCCATCCCATATCCTGGCCTGAAACCTGACTGGAAAGGGTCAAGATAATCCACTTCATCCAGGGTTCTTCGAAGTTGCAACACCACCACTTTCTCAACCACTTTTCCCAAAAAGGGAAGGTGGGAGACTGGACGAAAATTGTCCAGAATGGTAGGGTCCAGGGATGGCTTCTTGAGGAGGGGGTGCACCAATGCCTCCTTAAAGGCAGTTGGAACCACCCCCTCCAACAAGGATGTATTAATCACTGCCTGGACCCATCCACCTGTCACCTCCCTGGCCGATTTCACCAGCCAGGAAGGGCAGGGATCTAAATACCATGTGGTGGAATTAACAATTCGAAGGATCCTGCCCACTTCCTCAGGTCCAACAGGATCAAATTGTTCCCAGATAATAGGGCAAGACCACTCTCCCGGCATCTCCCCAGACTGCATTTCACGCATGGAGTCCAACTTAGACCGAATCCGAGCGATTTTATCCTGCAGATGCTCAGAAAATTCTTCCGCACGGCCCTGCAGGTGGGTAGTCAACTCCACCCTACCCAAGAGTGATCGAGTAATCTTAAACAGGGCCGTCGGATGGCATTCTGCGGATGCAATAAGAGCGGAGAAAAATTTACGTTTCGCCGCTCTTACCGCCACAAGGTAGGCCTTAATAGCGGCTCTAGATTGTGTTCGGTCCGATTCTGCCTTCGTCTTTCTCCAGCGGCGCTCTAGACGTCTCTTTACCCTTTTCAAGACCCTCAACTCCTCCGTAAACCATGGGGAGTGACGGGTCGAATGGGGTTGGAGAGGTCGCATTGGCGCGGTCCTGTCCAAGGTGCCAGCCGCCTCCCTGTTCCAGGTTGCGGCCAATGCCTCTGCTGGACCGTGCAGCAGATCATCGGGTATTACCCCCAGCTCCCTCTGAAACCTCACTGGGTCCATAAGTCGCCGGGGGCAGACCAATCGAATAGGTCCTGCCTCCCTGCGGAGTGGGGTGGCATAAGAGAATCTTAGAGATATCAGGATGTGATCTGACCATGACCACGGGGATAGATCTAACTTTCCCCTCAGGTCACTTTGCCATTGCTCTGACAAGAAAACCAAATCCGGAGTGAGTCCACTGTCTCGAGTAGGGTCCCGAATAATCTGGGACAGGCCCATGGCTGACATGGTATCCATGAACTCCCGAGCCGCTTCCGAGGCCCGCCCCAGGGACAGCAAATTAAAATCCCCCAGGACCATCAGCCTGGGGAATTCCACCGCCAACCCCAAGACGGCCTCGAGCAGCTCAGGCAGGGAGGCTGCTATGCAGCAGGGAGGCTGGTACAGTAGCAACACTCCCAACTGTTCTTGGGCACCCAACTTGAAAAACAGGAACTCACATCCGGACACTTGTGGAGCAAGGCCCCTGAAAGCCACCAAAGACTCGCTAATAATAACTGACACCACTCCTCCCCTACCCCGGCATCTCGGCTGGTGCCACACCTGAAACCCAGCTGGGCACATTTCCGAGAGGGCTACCCCTCCCTCTGGGCCCAGCCAGGTCTCAGTAATACACGGCAGGTCAGCCCCTCTCTCCGTGATTAATTCACTTATGAGAGGGGCTTTGTTGTTTACTGACCTGGTGTTGAGCAGCAGCAGTCGAAAACCGGGGCCCTCAAGGATCTGCTGTCCAGAACCTGGGGTTGAACTCGGAGGACCAGAACGCGCCACCAGTACTAAACACCGGGGGCGCCTTCCCTGAAGATGGCCTGTCCTCCGGTTCCCGTCACAATATCTCCTGCCCGTCACCACCTCGATCAGATTGCCCACATTATAGTCCCCAGAGTTTCCTGATCCGGTCGCCTCCACTCCCGAATCCCTCGAAAACCTGGGTCTAGGCCGGGGTCTCTCCCATTCATCCATCCTTTCACTCTCAATCTTCCTGGGCAGTTGAAGGCCACCAGCGCAACCAGTGAAGCTCTCGGCGCTGGCAAGCCCCAACCGCCCCTTACACTCACCATCCAGTCACTCACTATGCCCCTGTGGCCTCTCTCACTAGCCACAAGGGGCAAAACAGTCACTCCTACCTACCCTGTCTCCCACTCGGGGTTAGGTACTCTTGCAAACAGATACAATCCTAGACCCCCTCCCAGGACTCTCACTCTCGGGGGGGAGAACCACATTCACACCAAGAGACCCCGCAATGATCTGCCGCCCTGACACCGGGGGTGGTTTGTCCTTCAAATAGCCACAAGCTACGCTGTTGATTGGAATGTTCGTAATTATAGCTGCCTAGGTCTCTTAAGTTCTTGGGATAGTACCAGCCATTCGCTCTGGCTTGAATTTGCAGTGCTGGGTTCATCCGGTCAGCCACCAACCACTCTGTCAAAGCCTAAAGTGTCCCAAGAGTTCAATGGGCTGCCAGAACCAGCCCGTCGTGTCAGGGACCGCCCCACTGCTGGAATCCACCACACTACCAGGCCAGTCCCTCCAGTTGAAGCCAGCTCCAGCTCCACTTCCCAAGGCTGTTGGACATCAGGCTGGTCTATTGTCAGGCCGCCGCGCTGCTCAGCTGTTTCATCAAGCCGGTCTATCGCACCTTGTCTGCAAGTGCCGCTCCAATTCATACACTGCCGACCAGAAGGAGCAGCAGGACAAGGGGGCCCGAACGGTGAACCCAAAAAACGTTAGGCGCACCGTCCAACCCCGAGGACCACGGCACCACGACCCCCACGCTGCCGACGGGAACCTCCGAAATCCACCAGGATCCGCGGCGCCGTCCGACGCCCGTCCTCCGAAGTCCCAGGTTTTCCCTAGACCTCTGCAGCCTTGCTGCACTCCACCGCTCCATACGGGGGGGCTCCATCCAACCCGACCCAGCTAATGCAGGGGTCGGGGTCTCTGGAATCCCCTCTAACTCCAACTAACCGGTGGGGGCTGAGATGGGGTCCGAAAACGCCAGCAGTTTCTCCCTCTCAGAGCAGTAGCGGTCGGCATCTGCTTCGTTGTTTGCTTGCAGATATTTCATTACCCAACTAGGTAACATCATCAGTGCGAGTGAGTGTGGGGTTTGCTCCCTGTTTATAAGTAGCTTGCCCTGCCAGTTTTGGTGGGGGTGTGGTTTTCTCCTTGGTAGTTCCCTGATTAGGGTATTGTTTTCTGCTTGATTGTTTGCCTGGCGTTAATCCCTGCTTATCTGGGTGTTGGCTGCTGGAAAGGAGGTGTTCTGGTCTGGTTGTTTCCTTCTTAGCTTTTTTATTGTCTAAGCAGGGATTAGCACCATACAAACAATCAAGCAGAAAACACATCAGGTTGAGAAACACTGCCTTAGATACTGCTAGCCCAGTAGTGTTAGGAGTTTGGAAAGCTTTTCCCAAGTTTTGCCTTCTAGTAAACATAGAAACGTAGGGAACCACTAGCAGTTTATTCTGAAGAAAGAGAAGGGATATGTCTTTAGGTATGAAGGGGCGGGATAATGGGCTAAGTTACTGCCTGGCAGCCAAGCATGGATTGGCTGACAGTTCTCTGTGCTCAGCTACTGGCCAGAAGTGGCCGGAATGGCAGTTCTCGCTAAGTTTATAGACTTTCAGGCCTTTTTGTTGTTTATTCATTCAGTCGCTTCCGACTCTTCGTGACTTCATGGACCAGCCCACTCCAGAGCTTCCTGTCGGCTGTCACCATCCCCAGCTTCCCCACGGTCGAGTCCGTCACCTCCAGAATATCATCCATCCATCTTGCCCTTGGTCGGCCCCTCTTCCTTTTGCCTTCCACTTTCCCTAGCATCAGCTTCTTCTCCAGGGTATCCTGTCTTCTCATTATGTGGCCAAAGTACTTCAGTTTTGCCTTCAATATCATTCCCTCAAGTGAGTAGTCTGGCTTGATTTCCTGGAGTATGGACTGGTTTGATCTTCTTGCAGTCCAAGGCACTCTCAGAATTTTCCTCCAACACCACAGTTCAAAAGCATCTATCTTCCTTCGCTCAGCCTTCCTTATGGTCCAGCTCTCACAGCCATAGGTTACTACAGGGAATACCATTGCTTTAACTATGCGGATCTTTGTTGTCAGTATGATGTCTCTGCTCTTAACTATTTTATCAAGATTTGCCATTGCTCTCCTCCCAAGAAGTAGACGTCTTCTGATTTCCTGGCTGCAGTCAGCATCTGCAGTAATCTTGGTGCCTAGAAATACAAAGTCTGTCACTGCCTCCACTTTTTCTCCCTCTATTTGCCAGTTATCAATCAAGCTGGTTGCCATAATCTTGGTTTTTTTGAGGTTTAACTGCAACCCAGCTTTTGCATTTTCTTCTTTCACCTTCGTCATAAGGCTCCTCAACTCCTCCTCACTTTCAGCCATCAAAGTGGTATCATCTGCATAACTAAGATTGTTAATGTTTCAGTTCAGCTGGGATACCGTCGTCTCCTGCTGCCTTGTTATTAGCAATGCTTCTTAAGGCCCATTCAACCTCACTCTTCAGGATGTCTGGCTCTAACTCACTGACCACACCGTCAAAGCTATCTCCAATATTATTATCCTTCCTATACAGATCTTCCGTATATTCTTGCCACCTTTTCTTGATCTCTTCTGCTTCTTTTAGGTCCTTACCATCTTTGTTTTTGATCATACCCATTTTTCCCTGGAATTTACCTCCAATGTTTCTAATTTTCTGGAAGAGGTCTCTTGTCCTTCCTGTTCTATTGTCTTCTTCCACTTCCGCACATTGCTTGTTTAAAAATAATTCCTTATCTCTTCTGGCTAACCTCTGGAATTTTGCATTTAATTGGGCATATCTCCCCCTATCACTGTTGCCTTTTGCTTTCCTTCTTTCTGGGGCTACTTCCAGTGTCTCAGCAGACAGCCATCTTGCCTTCTTGGTTTTCTTTTTCTTTGGGACGTTTTTTGTTGCCGCCTCCTGAACAATGTTGCGAACTTCTGTCCATAGTTCTTCCGGGACCCTATCTACTAAATCTAGTCCCTTAAATCTATTCTTCACCTCCACTGCATATTCCTTAGGAATATTAGTGCGGTCATATCTAACTGATCTGTGGGTCTTCCCTATTCTCTTTAGTCTGATTCTAAATTTTGCAATAAGAAGTTCGTGATCTGAACTACAGTCAGCTCCAGGTCTTGTTTTTACCGACTGTATAGATGTCCGCCACCTTTGGCTGCAAAGGATGTAGTCAATCTGATTTCGGTGTCGACCATCTGGTGAAGTCCATGTATAAAGCCGTCTTTTAGGTTGTTGGAAGAGAGTATTTGTTATGCACAGTGAGTTGTCTTGGCAAAATTCTATCAGCCTATGTCCTGCTTCATTTTGTTCTCCCAGACCATGCTTGCCTGTAATTCCAGGTGTCATCTGACTACCCACCTTAGCATTCCAGTCTCCTGTAATGAAAATAACATCTCTTTTTGGTGTATTATCTAGTAGGTGCTGCAGATCCTCATAGAACTGATCTACTTCTGCTTCTTCAGCATCTGTGGTTGGGGCGTATATTTGGATCACTGTGATGTTAAATGGCTTACCCTGAATTCGAATTGAGATCATTCTATCATTTTTTGGATTGTATCCAAGCACTGCTTTAGCCACTTTATTATTAATTATGAAGGCTACTCCATTTCTTCTGTGGTCCTCTTGTCCACAGTAGTAGATCTGGTGGTCATCTGATGTGAAGTGGCCCACTCCAGTCCATTTCAGTTCACTGACACCTAAAATGTCTATATTTAATCTTGACATCTCACCAATAACCACATCCAATTTGCCCTGGCTCATAGATCTTACATTCCAGGTTCCTATGGTGTGTTGATCTTTAGAACATCGGATTCGTCGTTCACCACCAGCACCGTCGGCCGCTAGCCGTCCTTTCGGCTTTGAGCTAGCTGCATCATCACATCTGGGGCTAGTTGAACTTATCCTCTGTTCCTCCCCAGTAGCATTTTGACCATCTTCCGACCTGGGAGTCCCATCTTCCGATGGTATACCGACATATCTCTGGTTGTACTGATCCATTTAGTTTTCACGGCAGGAATACTGGGGTGGGTTGCCATTACCTTCCCCAGGGATCGTATTTAGTCTGACCTCTCTGCCACGACCTTCCCGTCTTGGGTGTCCCTTCACGGTTTAGCTCATGGTTTCATTGAGGTGCTCAAGCTCCAGCACCACGACAAGGTAACGATCTCCTTTGCTGGGCTTTCAGGCCTTCCGATGTTAATAATGATCTGCAGTCTGAATAGATCTGAAAACAGTAAACACAGGAACAATCGTGGGGACATTTGTTCCCCATTGTTATTTATGTACTATATTTCTAGGCATTTCTTTTTTCCCCAAAAACTCCTCCACTAAGAAAAGGAGTGAGCTGAAAAGGTAGTTAAAAGATACTGGGGAGGAAAGTGAAGTTGCAATCTTAAAATGTAGAATTTAATCTGCACGTG
Organism: Charina bottae; assembly: GCA_023362775.1. Lineage (NCBI taxonomy): Eukaryota > Metazoa > Chordata > Lepidosauria > Squamata > Charinaidae > Charina > Charina bottae. Next base: position 3,863,084 of record JALMGJ010000012.1, read on the forward strand.
TATAAAGCCTGCTATCAGCATAAGTGCGTTTATGATGTTAATCCTTCTAAAATTGTAGCTCAATAGGTACACTGCCCTAGGAAGAGGAGGAAAAATCTTTCTATGTGAATAAAGGCCATGCCTGCTGTCATAGACAAGCAATCCCAAGATTTAATAGTTCACATATTTATTTTTGACTAAAATAGTGGAATGTTATTTGTGTACCCTTGCATATCCGTGCTTCTCCTGCCTCAGCTTGTTGCCACTTGTACACTTTTTGCCAAGAACCAAAGGAAAGGAAATATTTCTTAACCACTGCACTTGTATTCATTCCAGTAAAGAAAAATAAATGTTTCCTAAGTGCTGGCAGTACATCTCATGAAGCCAGCAGATGATCCCTTTAACCCAATGAATTATAGAATTCTTTCTCCAAAATGAGTTGGGAAATTGGGGGGAGACGGGGAGGGAGGGAGAGTGATGGGTGAACTCAGGAACATGGTGGGGAGCCAGGAGGAAAGGCATTTTAAAGATGGCCTGAGAGAGAACATGCCTCAGATCCTCTTTAACAGTATAGTTTTTAAATTCAAATGTGAAAAAAAAAACACCAACGATTTTGCAATATATACTTTCTAGCCCATCTCTTCATCTTTGCCATAATCCAAAGTTCATACTTCTAATTTCTTGAACTCTGTCTTTGTCCTTAGTAGTGACAGAAGACACATGTATGTTATTAGTGGTTTCTTTGCTATTACAAAGTGGTTTCAGTTGTTGGTCTTGATCCTAATCTGCCGCTTTTGGGCATGCACTGTAGTGTGTTTTGAAAAAAATCTGTAATGTAGAAATAATAGTGGATTTGAAAGCATTCTCTGTCGCTTGCTCTCTCTGTGTCTGTCTTTTAAAAGTTTCTTTTTTAAAAAAATCCCCATTAGTGGAAATGAGTTAGAACCTAGCTTGCAAATGAAAGGCAATTGCTCCCTTTTCCTTTGAATGAATTCTGCAGCATTCATTAAATAAGCAATCTACAGTCTGTTGTATTTTTAGAGGGGCTTTTAACCATGGTTGAACAGGAGGCATTTCCATCCGAGTACACTCTGTGCAAAACAGCATGAATGACCGCGTGTGCTTTTTCAATTTCAGCTGACCTTTGATACTTTAACCAGATGGGGATCTCGACAAGAATCTAATTGGAGATGTACTTTCCACATCCTCAAACATTTGGCCAATTGGCAGAGAGTTCAGGAGATTTTTATTAATACAAATGCAGCATTAATTATCTTCCTCATCTGCTAGAGCACAAGATGTAGAAGGTGGATGGGGCAAAATGGGCCCTGAGGATGAAAGGTGGTGAAAGAGAAAGAGAAACAAAGTGAAAATAAAATTGAAAATAAACAGGAGAAGAAAGATAGCAGGTACAACCAGAAAGAATGTTTTCAGGGCATTAATATAGATTCAGTCATGCTACAATATGCCCTTTTAAAATATATATAAAACCAGTATTTTTAAATTTGGTCATTAAGAAAAAAATAACTTAAGTAATAATAGTGGCTAAGTAGAAAAATGAGAAAATTGCACACTTTCAATTTAACAGAGCAAACTCTCCTGCTAAAACAGTAACTGGCCTGGCATAAGATAATGTACTCTAAATGAGAGCCTGTTTCTGCCACCACTTTTGGATGCTAAGGCTCAGCTTCTGACAAAGGTGATTAGGAAAGTGAAAAATGAATTTCTCTTACCATAGAGAAACATAGAATGCCTTGATCAAGGAGACTTCCATCACTTACTACACTTCTTATATCTGCAGTGGCAATGCTGAAGTTTGGTTTCTAAAATGCCTTTAAAAAAAGAGTATATTTTCTGCTTTTTTGCCTTCTCACAAGTAATGACCCCACCAATACAGAGGTGCAGTAGGGCTTTCACTGCATTGCTATCTAAGAGGAACACTCTTGTCTAGAATCTAAATTTATCTAATCCAGTGTATGCTGGCTGGGGAATTCTGGGAGTTGAAGTCCACACCTCTTAAAGCTGCTGAGGTCGAGAAACCCTGATCTAATCTAAGGAGCAGCTTCAAATACTTAGACTATAGCTCCCCCCACCCCTTGCCATAGTCCATCATGGCTTGAGTACATGAAATTTGAAATGCAAAATATCTGGAATACCCCAGATTGCCTACCTCTGACTTACCTGCAGAAGTATGCCCAAAGGCACTATGGGAGAAGCAGAGTAATCTGTGTAGAGTAGTGTGAGAGATTACACTAGAATTGGGAATACTATAATCTGTACTCTACATGATATTTCTGGTGTGGAATTCCAACTCCAAACCTATCAAAGCCAATGGTAAGAGATACTGGGCATTGTAGTTCAGAAGTATCCAGCAAGGCACCGGTTCTTCTCTCCTATTCTAATCCCTGTTTGGCTGGGAAGCTTCCTGGTGATTTGTGCCATTCACTACATATATTTTTAGCACTATCTCTGCCCCATACTACAGCCTCATTGGCCAGCTTAAGCCCATTACTTAAGCTCATGGTTAAAGTCCTCCCATCTTGTTGGTAAAATAAATTAATTATAGCCCAAGATTCCTTGAACTATAGTCCGCTTTGTCATGCAAATGAATTATGGCCCGCAAATCTTCTGCTACAATACATTTGTTAGTAGTTTAGGTCACTTTTGTTTTGTTTTACCGCAGCAAACTCAAACAGACAGCCCTCCAGAAGCTGGTTTAATGCTTACAAGTACTAAATAATGTATTCTAACAATGATCTTCTGGTTTCCTAAATTAATAAATAATTGAGAATGCTTTCCTGTGCTCAATCATTCTTATTAAGCTTGTGGAGTGAGACATGAGTGTATGATGCCAGAAAGGAAATAAAAGCAGGAAGCGATGTATTTAAACAAGCATAGATTTCTACAGCAAATTAAGGCACAGTCAATTCAGAATCCAAGTACAGTAAATGGTCAGCTGCAAATAAAACTTGGAAATGGAGTCCTCTTGGGGCACGTTTTGTGCACAGCTGACATTTATTTCCAATACAAACAACTATACATTTTGAGCCTCTGGAGTAAAAGCGTTTAGAATAACCACAAATTACAGAGACCCCATCAGTGCTAAGAAAGTCATCTCTGCCAAACCAGCCTTTTTATCCATACTATCTTGTTATAGTCACCACGCTGGCTTCTTTTTCAACAAAATCCAGGCCTATATACACTGTGGTAATTGAAAGCATGTGAACGCGATAGCTCAGAGTTTGATTTTCTCCTGTCTGATTTGTGATGTGTATCAAACATCTTGGGTTCCATCCAAAGCAAACAAATTGAAGGCAGGCTGTTGCTTATGCGGTCCTTGGGGGAAAAAAAAATAAAGCAACAGAGAGTATGATCAAACAGGGGTTTCTTTCTTAGGATATAGTGACCTATTTATGGTTCTCATTCGGTTTCATTCTTTCTCTATTGTATCTGTGCATTTCCAATATTTTAAAGAGTATATCCAAACAGGAAAAGTAGGTTGTTTTAAATTATCTTCATTTTTAAAACTTTCATTTTTATTTTTTATTTAAATTTATATCACCGCCCAACCGGGGGACTCTGGGCAGTTTACAATAAAATCACAAGTTAAAAAATATAAACATAAAATTACAATCAGTATAAACACAATAAATAAGTATTTTAATCAGTAAACAGTATATCCAAAACAAACATTCTGTTTAGCTAAAGGCCTGCAAACTGCAATGTACTGTTTACGCCAATCGGTATAGAATCCTGCTCCTCCTAGCCATGTTGACATTTTCATAGAATTGTACAATTGGACATCACGATCCATCTACTCCAACCCCTACTCAGTGCAGTAGCCATCCAGCCTCTGCTTGAATACCTCCAGGGAAGGAAAAGTCACCACTTCATGTGGCAGCATGTTCCACTGGCTGACAGCTCATAAAGTCAGGCAATTCTTCTTGACTTCTAGCCTCAACCTCCTACCTTGTAGGTTCTTACCTGCCATCTAGGGCAATAGAGAATAAGTCCACTTCCTCTTCTCTGTGACATCCCTTCAGATATTTGAAAACTGCTTTCATTCCTCTCTTCTTTAGGCTAAAAGTAAAAAGGTAAAGGTTCCCCCCGAACATTTGTGCAGTCGTGTCCGACTCTAGGGGCCGATGCTCATCTCCGTTTCTTAGCCGAAGAGCCAGCATTGTCCGAAGACGCTTCCATGGTCATGTGGCTGGCATGATGTGTGCCGAACGCTGTTACCTGCCCACCAAAGTGGTACCTATTAATCTACTTGCATTTGCATGCTTTCAAATTGCTAGGTTGGCAAGATCTGGGACTAGTGCAGGAGCTCACTCCATCACGTGGGGCTAGGGGTTCGAACCTCCGAACTTGCAATCTTCCGATCGACAAGCCTGGCGTCTTACCCGCTGAGCCACCATGCCCCTAGGCTAAAAGTACCCAGTTCCTTTAACCATTCCTTATAAAATTCAGCTTCCCTTCCCTCCCTCCCTCCCTCCCGCCCAGGAATTTTTTTAAAAAAAAAAGCAGGCTAAAAGGGTAAACTGTGGCTAAACTTGTACAGTATGTACTTATGTGTATGCATAAATGCAAGCACCAAAATAATTATGTGTAGGTCTCTATGCAGACAAATCTCACTGCATTACCCAAACAGTAAGAAGAAATCAAGTGTTGACCTGACTTGCATCATTTCTATAATTTCACATGCTAATTTTACATGCTAATTTATGTGCACAAATGCAAATTTAGAAATAATTATTGCATTTTAGCACAATGTACCTCGCCATCATGGGGAAAACTTGTGCTTCCTTTGTCTGCTGGTCAGGTGACCATTTGTGATGGGCAGATTTTCTCCCTTCCCAGGGGTTCTAATTTTTAAAGGTGCTGGTTATCACCTATAAATCCCTAGATCAGTGTTTCTCAACCTTGGCAACTTTAAGATGTGTGGACTTCAACTCCCAGAATTCCCCAGCCAGCCATGCTGGCTGGGGAATTCTGGAAGTTGAAGTCCACACATCTTAAAGTTGCCAAGGTTGAGAAACACTGCCCTAAATGGCCTGGATATTTGAGGTCCCTTCAATAAATCTTGTGGGACCCAGAATGGTGCCTTCTCTGCCGTGGTGCCTGTCCCCTAGAACAGGGGTCGGCAAACTTTTTTTGCCGGGAGCCATTTTGATATGCTCGTGCACATTTTGAAGTGCTCGAGAGCCAGGGGGCGGGGTTTGCGGGCGGGGACCAATCGCGTGGAAGGGGGCGGGATTTGCAGGCGGGGACCAATCACGTGGAAGGGGGCGGGGTTTGCGGGCGGGGACCAATCGCGCACACTTAGCGCCTGCTGCCGCCATGCCCGCCACCCCCACTGCATTGCCCGCCGCGGCCACGCACACCGTGCCCGCTGCCACGCCTGCCCCGCCACGTCCGCCACTGCACCTCCCCCGGGGTCCGAGTAAGCCACGACGGGCGGGCGGCAAGCGAAGCGTCACCCCGCCTCCTCCCCCGGGGTCCTTCGTGAAGACCTTCTCCTCCATCCTCGCTGCTCCCACCGCCGTTCCTTACTGCCTTCCTTCTTCTCTCCCTCGCCGGCACCCACCACCCCTGCCCCACCTCTGCCCCTTCTCCTCCCTCCCCCTCACAGAGATTTCGTCTCTGTCTCCTTCTTATGTCTTCTGTCTGCCTGTCTCTTTCGAAGCAAGCGCGCGCGCAAGCGAGGAAGAAGCCGCTTTCTTTTTTCATACGTCCTATGCCTTTCCCTCCACCGTTTGGCGTATTTTCCCGCCCCCCTCGAGACTGGCGCGGCCTGAGGTGGCGGCTATGCCCCCTACAGTGGGCGAAGGCATGCGCACGTGCGTGGGGGCAGGGGGAGCAAGCAAGCGCGCAAGCTAGGGAGAAGCCGCTCTTTCTCTACTCTGTGAAGTAGATGCACGGGGTGCCTGTCGGGATCGAGACTCTTCGTCCCACATTAGCACTTCACTTCCACTCACGGGGCTGCTTCTCCGGAGGCGTGCACGGAGGAAACAAAGCTGAGCCGGGCAGAGGCGGCCGGGGCGGAGAGGAGCGCCCGTTTAAAACCAGGCTCCAAAGGCTGCGGGTGGAGACGTTGGTGGCCGGCGCTGGAGGAGGGCGATTGATTCTTCCTCCTCCCGCCCTCGGGAGCCTTCCAACTTTCGCCCGAGTCGGGCAGCGTTTCCAAAGCGGCCCTTCGGATCCTATCCAACGGGACGCACACAACCCCCCTCCTTTCGTTTAAAATCGCGATCAAAACACGCGGCAATAAGCAGGCAGACAACGGTGGCCTGAAGCAGTTACTTGAACCGTCCAACTTTGAGAGAGCCATCTCCAGTGACAGCAGAAACGCCAGAACTCAACTCCAGAGGAAAACATGGGGGGGGGGGGTGTCATGACGGTAATTTTAGCAAAAGGACCACATAGGGAAAGGAGGAGACACTTTAGAGGGTAAGTTAGTACCCCAACTTCATATCCCCTCCCTGGAGAAAAAAGTGCGACCCTTTCCTTGGGGGAATTTCTGTTGGAAGAGTGGAATACGGTCACTTCGGGGGCAGCTGTTGCAGCTAGCACCTTAACTGCCCCCCACGCCCCCCCCCACGCGCCCGCACGCTTCTCTAACCTACCTGCTGCAGGGGCATTTCCAAGCCTAACAATGCCTCCCCCCCCCACAGCTCCAAGAGTTGAGAATCGGGAAGGGCCACGTGTCTGTGTGTGAGAGAAGAGGCCGGCGTTGCAAGCAGCGCGCAGGCATGGGAGAACTAAGAATTGGGGGTGGCTCACAGCGTGTGCGTGTGAATGTGTGAGAGGGCCGGCCAGATCCGAGCCTTTCCTCCCCGATGGGGTTCAGGGTCTGAACAGGCAGCATGGCTATGGGGAAGAGGAAGGCTCTCTGTCCGGCTGGTCGCTTTTTCGCTTCACCCCCGGACTCGGCGGTGAGGTTTGGCAGCGTTTGAGACTGGGAGCCGGGCGGAGGGAGAGAGAGGGAAGGGGGGGCGTCTCGCTTCTCTAACCTACCTGCTGCAGGGGCATTTCCAAGCCTAACAATGCCTCCCCACCCCACAGCTCCAAGAGTTGAGAATCGGGAAGGGCCGGATCTGGCCGGCCCTCTCACGCATTCACACGCACACGCTGTGAGAGAAGAGGCCGGAGTTGCAAGCAGCGCGCAGGCATGGGAGAACTAAGAATTGGGGGTGGCTCACAGCGTGTGCGTGTGAATGCGTGAGAGGGCCGGCCAGATCCGGCCCTTCCCGATTCTCAACTCTTGGAGCTGTGGGGTGGGGAGGCATTGTTAGGCTTGGAAATGCCCCTGCAGCAGGTAGGTTAGAGAAGCGAGACGCCCCCCCTTCCCTCTCTCTCCCTCCGCCCGGCTCCCAGTCTCAAACGCTGCCAAACCTCACCGCCGAGTCCGGGGGTGAAGCGAAAAAGCGACCAGCCGGACAGAGAGCCTTCCTCTTCCCCATAGCCATGCTGCCTGTTCAGACCCTGAACCCCATCGGGGAGGAAAGGCTCGGATCTGGCCGGCCCTCTCACACATTCACACGCACACGCTGTGAGCCACCCCCAATTCTTAGTTCTCCCATGCCTGCACGCTGCTTGCAACGCCGGCCTCTTTGTTCCTGCCTTCAGAAATTAAGGAGAGGGAAATAAACTGTCCCCCCAGTAGCCCCCCCATAATCGGAGGACAACTACCACCCCCAAGATTTACTTCAATCAGCTGGGGATGCCTTACTCGCCCCATCCCCTGATCCTCCCATTGCCGGGACAAAGTGGCTTCCCGCCAGAGGCAAAGGAAAGAAAGGGTAGAAAACTTTGTGGCACTGGGAGCAACATCACATACAAAAGCCTCCACGGCGCCCCTCTTTCAGGGAGCACCCCCATCCCGCAGCGCAGAAAGGAAACTCAGCCCACGAGACCTACACAGACGGGGAAGGAGGCCAGGGATCGGCCTCCGCTTTCACCGGCGGTATGCCCCGGAACTGCTGTGGAGCTGAATGAAGGCTCTGGCAGCGGCAGGAGCGAAACGAGCCGGGAGGCTCACAGCGTGTGCGTGTGAATGCGTGAGAGGGCCGGCCAGATCCAAGCCTTTCCTCCCCGATGGGGTTCAGGGTCTGAACAGGCAGCATGGCTATGGGGAAGAGGAAGGCTCTCTGTCCGGCTGGTCGCTTTTTCGCTTCACCCCCGGACTCGGCGGTGAGGTTTGGCAGCGTTTGAGACTGGGAGCCGGGCGGAGGGAGAGAGAGGGAAGGGGGGGCGTCTCGCTTCTCTAACCTACCTGCTGCAGGGGCATTTCCAAGCCTAACAATGCCTCCCCCCCCCCCCAGCTCCAAGAGTTGAGAATCGGGAAGGGCCACGTGTCTCTGTGTGTGAGAGAAGAGGCCGGAGTTGCAAGCAGCGCACAGGCATGGGAGAACTAAGAATTGGGGGTGGCTCACAGCGTGTGCGTGTGAATGCGTGAGAGGGCCGGCCAGATCCGGCCCTTCCCGATTCTCAACTCTTGGAGCTGTGGGGTGGGGAGGCATTGTTAGGCTTGGAAATGCCCCTGCAGCAGGTAGGTTAGAGAAGCGAGACGCCCCCCCTTCCCTCTCTCTCCCTCCGCCCGGCTCCCAGTCTCAAACGCTGCCAAACCTCACCGCCGAGTCCGGGGGTGAAGCGAAAAAGCGACCAGCCAGACAGAGAGCCTTCCTCTTCCCCATAGCCATGCTGCCTGTTCAGACCCTGAACCCCATCGGGGAGGAAAGGCTCGGATCTGGCCGACCCTCTCACACATTCACACGCACACGCTGTGAGCCACCCCCAATTCTTAGTTCTCCCATGCCTGCACGCTGCTTGCAACGCCGGCCTCTTTGTTCCTGCCTTCAGAAATTAAGGAGAGGGAAATAAACTGTCCCCCCAGTAGCCCCCCCATAATCGGAGGACAACTACCACCCCCAAGATTTACTTCAATCAGCTGGGGATGCCTTACTCGCCCCATCCCCTGATCCTCCCATTGCCGGGACAAAGTGGCTTCCCGCCAGAGGCAAAGGAAAGAAAGGGTAGAAAAGTTTGTGGCACTGGGAGCAACATCACATACAAAAGCCTCCACGGCGCCCCTCTTTCAGGGAGCACCCCCGTCCCGCAGCGCAGAAAGGAAACTCAGCCCACGAGACCTACACAGACGGGGAAGGAGGCCAGGGATCGGCCTCCGCTTTCACCGGCGGTATGCCCCGGAACTGCTGTGGAGCTGAATGAAGGCTCTGGCAGCGGCAGGAGCGAAACGAGCCGGGAGGCTGACGGCGACTGTACGTGCGCGCACGCGCGCCCGCACGTGGTATTTTGTAAAAGAGCCACACTCAAGGGGCCAAAGAGCCGCATCTGGCTCGCGAGCCGCCATTTCCGACCCTTGCCCTAGAATAATATCCCCCCAGAGATCCAGGTGGCTGATGAGATTCAGAGGGCTATTAAAGACCTGACTTTTCTTCTAGGCTCTGGGGCAGAGTGGAGGTTTTGCCCTTGCTGGATGGGTTCTCTTTGGTTATATGTTGTTCGGGAAGCTGTTTGTGATTCTTTTTTGTATATTATAGTTTATATTTTAATTGTATGGGCATCAGGAGGCCTATAAATTCTATTATTAGTAGAAATAGTAATAGTAATAGTAATAATAATAATAATAATAGTAACCAATTTACTCTGAAAAGACCTTCAGACCTCCTGAGAATCCTTCAGAAAATTCTCTTCTGTAAAATAGAATGGCCACCTTACTGCAATTACTCCACTATTTTTCCTAGTCCGCCAGCTTTTCAACCTTCTGTTTTCTTATAACAACCTACATAATCTTCTGGGCAATTAATTTATACTATGTCTGAGATGGGCTTCCCAGTTAGATTCCCATACAGATTGCTACGCTAGACTCACTTTCTGACAAGCTAGAGTAGATGCTGATTCCAGGAATGTTATCAATGTGCTTGTCTTTGTTTCATGAATAGCAACTGTTATTCTCCCTGTCATAGTCTGGACAAAGATCTTGTCTCTGCAGCTGTTATTTACATTTCAAGGGAAGCATCAGACTCCCAATGGGGGCCCCCATGAAATACAAATAGAAGATTCAGAGAGACTATTTTATCAGGATCTGGCAGGAAGTAAAAGATTTCAACTTCTTCTTTCCATTGCCTTGAGTTTGTTCTCTTTTGTTGCTGTTTACACAAAAACAACAACATGTTAAGTGCATTCATGTACTTATCCTCTTGGCAATCACTATCAAAGGTTTTACTATCATAATCTCAAAACCTCGTTGCATAGCCCTTCTCCAAACTGGTGTCTTCTCATCATCCCCAGTCAATGTGTTCATTGGCCATGCTGGCTAGAGATTATACAGTGGGTGTAAAAAAAATAATGGGTGGAGCTTTGATTGTTCTGTCACAGCCACCATCATGACTCTTTTGACCATACCCTGTATACACCTCTGCTAGAGACGATTGAAATTATCCTCTTTTGGATAAGGCTCCAAGGTTATGAAGGTTGATCTAGTACTTTGCAACTTGAAATAGATAGTGCTTGCATGCTGTCAAGTATCCATATTTATCCACATTTAGTGAAAGACTGAAGAGTGTGAATCGGGACAAGCAGAAGCCTATATGGCTCTAATACACAATTCATGTGACAAGACAATCTTGAATCTTCTTATTCACAGGTGTTACGGGAGTATATTAGAAAATCCAGTCACACCTCCCTAGTCCTTGCAGTTAGGCTTTAAGTAAACAGGCTTCTGGCTTTTTTCCTGTACTGTATTATGTGTAATGTATCTGTTATAGTTGTGGCTTACCTTTAAGCCAGAATAGAAATATCTATTAGCTTTGGTGCTTGATCTGTTCAAGGCCTGGTTGACTTGTGGGGGAAACAGAGACTTCTATGAGAATTAATACACTTTTTTTTTCAAAGTATATGTTCTTGTTAATTTATTATGATCAGCTTGGCTCTGCTCAGATATATATTTTGGAAGTTTTTTTTTAAAAAAAGTAGAATGCAGATGAAACATAAAATGTGTGTACAAACTTGCAAGTTCTAAAACTCAATGTAAGAAATTGCCCAACTTTTAATTCTGGTTATATCTTGTGTTATTCTATTCTATTACATGAGTTTTTAACCAGGGGGGAACTAGGGGCATTGTTTCATTTTTCAAAAATAGTATCTTACCTTGCAACTTTGGTATCTCCTAAGCAATTCTTGGCATAGCAAATATTTAAACTCATGCTGTGCAAAGTGATCTTTTTAGCTTGATAAAGAAAACACTTACATTAGCAGTCTTGCTGCAGTCAAGCTTACATAAAGATCAGCGGGGGTGCTGGCTTCTACTCTGAAAAGTTTTGGTGGAGTCGGGAACTGATTCATCACACCCACTTGGTTTCCCAAATTGATTTCTCAATCCTGTTTGAACAGGAATGGAGACACCTAAGGGGGCTTGATACTTGTAGCTTAGATGTGGTCTGGGCCACGATCAATGCACTGTAGAAAGTGTGGAAGAAGAACTGGCAGTCTTTAATCTGCAAGAATCATGACAGCATCATGCTGCTCTCACTACCATTTGCACATCAGGCATTTGGAAATAAAAAGCAAGGCCTAGAGCAGTGTTTCTCAACCTTAGCAACTTTAAGATGTGTGGACTTCAACTCCCAGAAATATCCTGGCTGGGGAGTTGAAGTCCATACATCTAAAAGTTCACAAGGTTGAGAAACACTAGCCTAAAGCAAGAATACCAGAAGCTATCAGGCTCCCCGGATATCATTATACCTGTACAATTAATTGAATTTCCACTGTTCATATGGGTAGAAGATGATAGCAGTTGTAATCCAACATATCAAGGCCACATCAAATGCGGAAAGCTGATTTATTATACTCTAAAACAAATGATTGGGCCGTGGGTCTGCGTTCTACTCCAGCAGATGATATTTCCAGAGATGTGTATCTCCAGAGTAGAAAAAAGGCTATGTTATGTGTACATGCTGAAGCAAAGATATAATCCACAATCTAAAACTATACAGAACCGAAAAAGTTTTCATTTGGTGGCTTTGAGCTCACACGATAGCTACTCTCTGATGCCTTAAAAAAAGTTTTTTTGTGGGACAAGGACAAGGACTTTGAATTGTTCCATTTCTCCAACAAGGCTTGGGCAAGTTGTAGCATGGCATGTGCCACTGATTTCACAAGTCTTTTCATAAATTATCAGTCCTGACCTTTGGTGAGAACAATCTGTCATTCTGCTGGCGTGGAGGTAGAGGCAGAAAGCAGACAATAAGAGAAGAGCATCAAAGAGAGGAAGAAAGCAAAAAGTGAGAAAATAAAATGGGTGACTCCTGTCTTCTTTTGGGTCTGGCCTTACCCCTTGTTTTCTCCCATCCTCTTTGATTATTTCCAAGGGAGGGAAGGCAAAAAAATAAAAAAATTATGGTTTGAATGGGATTGGGAGTATTAGCAAGGAAATGAACTTGTCCTTAGTGAGAAATACAAATCAGTTGATATTCCTTCTGCTGCTAACCCAGGGTTTCTCAACCAGGGTTCTGTGGAACGCTAGGGTTCCACGAGAGGTCACTAGGGGTTCCCTGGGAGATCACGATTTATTTTAAAATATATTTCAAATTCAACTTCACATTAAAGAGGTAAGTTTCATTCTTTATTTTTAGTTTAAGAATACTGTTAATGCATATATACAGGCCTACACATGAAACGAATATAATAATTTTGTATCTTCTGGCCTATGTTTGAGCCTGAATGTGCAGCAGTTTCCAAAGGCCGGAAACATATTTCAAGGGTACCTCCAGGGTCAAAAAGTTGAGAAAGGCTGTGCTAATCTGTCAATCAACTATAAGAATTCTGAATACGTGACCCTCACCTTGCCAGGATTTAAATTGCTCCTAAGGAACACAGTCGCATATAATAAGAATGAAAATCCTTTCAAGGGCCAGAGCACTGGAATTGATTTGCTAGAATGGTTCTTGTTACATCCAGAGGGGAAGATCTGATGTTATTTTAGGGCAAGTTGCGGTCGAAGTGCAAGTATATACCGCATACGCTTCACTCCTTGGATCAACATGGCACTCATGCCAAGGAATATACTGTATATTCTATAGGAGAGTTTCTGTAACTTTTTGACAGCTACTGCTTAAGAAAAGAAAAGTCAGCCATAAATTTTATGCAGGAAAGGGAGGAAAGGGAAGGGAAGGGAAGGGAAGGGAAGGGAAGGGAAGGGAAGGGAAGGGAAGGGAAGGGAAGGGAAGGGAAGGGAAGGGAGAGGAGAAAGAAAGAAAGAAAGAAAGAAAGAAAGAAAGAAAGAAAGAAAGAAAGAAAGAAAGAAAGAAAGAAAGAAAGAAAACAAAACAAAACATTATCTCTCCTGACATGTTCATAATGTACTGCCAGCAGTCATTTTGTTCTTGGAAGCTACTCCTATATTCTCTGCAGCCCAAGTGTACGTGAACAAGTAGAGGCTAGCACTTTCATGTTGTATAATCAAGCATTTCATCACATTAATTTTGGTTTGTCTGTAATCAAGTTTTTTTAACTCCACTAACACAAAGGAATAGTTTAAGAATGTGCTACAATAGGCTTGATTGTTCTCACCGTGAAATAGAACACATATAAATAAACAGAAGCCCCACTGAAGGGTTTGATTGGCTGATATACAATTAAAGCCACAACCAAATTGATTTTCTTCTCGAGGTGGGAGGGATGCATAATGACGTTTAGATCATTGCTTTTGAAAGTTTCAACTGGTAATTACTGAAACATTTTTCCCCTTTCCCTCTACAGCAGTGTTTCTCAACCTTGGCAACTTGAACATGTGTGGACTTCAACTCCCAGAATTCCCCATGGCTGCCTGGGGAATTCTGGGAGTTGAAGTCCACACATGTTCAAGTTGCCAAGGTTGAGAAACACTGCTCTACAGGTTGCAATGCAACAAGAACTGAAATAGCAAGAAACAGAGTTCTCCCCATCTAATGTATACATTTGATATAACAAGCTTTCTATATTCCCCATTCATAGAGCAATCCTGTGATACAGAAGGAACAGAATCCCAGAGAGATTCCCTCATCATTGGAAAAGAGGCCAAACACATGCTCTTCAGCCCCTTTCTACTTGCTTTGACCCCCATCACAGGAGGAGCGGGTGGGTGGGGCTTAAAAGAAGAGAACAATTCTCATCATCTAGATCAGTGTTTTTCAAACTTGGCATCTTTAAGACGTGTGGACTTCAACTCCCAGAATTCCCCAGCCAGGATGGAGAAATGTAGTGACAAAGACTTTACTTCAATACTTGCATCTGAAAGTCACATCTAAAAATGAATTCATATCTTTGTTTGTTTATTTATTTATTTATTTAGAACATGTATATGGCCACCCAACTCAAACAATAGATTTTCATTCAATCAAAATTCCGTAACATACATAATTTTACAGAGGACCGTGATTATTTATTGATATTTGTATTGCAAACTGAATGTACTGATCTCCTTTATCAAAATGTAAGCTCTTTTTGGTACATACCAAAGAATGGTCTCATTTGTGCAATACAAATTAAATGATTCTATAGCTTAAAACAGAACATAAATACAGTGTGTGTGGTATTCAGTACATGGTCAAGGTTAAGGGGTAGATAGCCTTTCTGAGCTGATGGATGTATTTGGAATCCTAAGATCATGATGTTGTGGTCATGAAATATCTATTATGGGGTGTTTATTTATCCTCAGAGTGACTATCCTGGTATAGATGGCCAATATGAAAACTTCAAATTTATTAGAAGGCTAACTTGTGGTGATTACACACCACCTTCTCTAATGTCCTCAAAAGTTCCTTAACACTCCAGTTTATCTTCTATTTTAGTTTACTAAGATATCTGTAGGTCCTCTATGAGGCTCAGGAGTATCTAAGATATCTCTAGGTCTTCTATGCAGGGGTCCCCAACCTGTGGGCCACGGTCCACTAGTGGGCCATGGCCTGTTAGGAAGTGGGCCGCACAGCAGGTGAGCGGTGGTGGTCCGCGCAATTGGCTCCCTGTTGGGGTTTGTATGTAACCAGGAATTTACAGATAGATAAATTATACTGGAGAGGCTTGATATCTAGGTGAGAGGGGAATTATTCTGCAAGTCACCCAATTAGCAGCCATTGTTGTAGGGATGATGTGGCAGTGTATGACTCATACTACAGGTGCTAATAGTTTAGTTGGGTGTGGCAGATGATGAGAGTGACCTATAATGTGATTGGTCGGTTTATGTATATAAGCAGAGGAGTCTGGTGTTCTTTCTTCTCGTTGCTGATTGAAACTTCTCATTGCTGTATTGCTGTATCATTTGTTACTGCTGTTGGATGTATTTGGACTACGTATGTATATAAAGTAAATAGGCTATTTTATCTAATCTCTGTTTGAGTGTCTATTTACTGCATAGAACGTGGATCACTGTTGTCTTGGAAAAAGGAGTAGGCCGCCCCATGGTGCGCACTCTGACACTCCCACCTGCAAACCCCGCCCCCCAGTCCATGGAAAAATTGTCTTCCATGACCGGTCCCTGGTGCCAAAAAGGTTGGGTACCCCTGTTCTATGGGGCCTAGGAATATCTAAGGTATATATAAGCCCTCAGTGAAACCCAGAGGTATTTTGGAAAATAGAAACCAAGTTAGAAACTGGCACTTCCCTTTGTAGCTTGCTAGCTCCCCAGAAGGGGAAATTAAAGATGGTATTATTAAGAACCAATTCTACAGCTCTATGCTTCTACCAAGATAATAGTTAATTGAATGCAGAAAAGTACTTTTAAGACCCTCTTCCTTTTTAGGCTGAAGAAAGCCTGCACAAGTGTCAGCTGTCAATGATAGGACTAAGGCAGGGGTCGGCAAACTTTTTAGGCCGGGAGCCATTTTGACATGCTCATGCACATTTTGAAATGCTCGAGAGCCAGGGGGCGGGGTTTGCAGGCGGGGGCCAATCACGTGGAAGGGGGTGGGGTTTGCGGGTGGGGGCCAATCACGTGGAAGGGGGTGGGGTTTGCGGGCGGGAGCCAATCACGTGGCTTATTGGGGCGGGTGGGAGGGCAAATCTGGATTTTGGGAGGGTCGGGGGAGAATGGGACCTGCCTGGCCTCTCAAGGTGGGGAGGCAAAGTGGGCTGTGCGGCTCGTTGAGGAGGGCTGTGCTTCCCGGGGCCCTTGCTAACAGGTCGGGCGAAGAGGTGCAGTCCTGCGCCCGGGGTCCTGGGTCCAAGCCCCCTTGGTGCAGTGGGACGGGCTTCCCAGGAGACCTCGGGGCGAAGGCGGACCAGCCCCGCGGATGGGAGCTGGGCCAATCATGTGGAAGGGTCGGGGGGCTCACGGAGGGAGGGGGCGCAGCCAGCAACAGTCCTCCAGGCTCGCCCCGTTTGCCGCCGCAGTCATGGTCCTCCTCGGCGAGCCCGGCCTCCAGAGCAGGGCATGTCTGGCCGGGCAGAGCGGGCGCGGGGGAGCCGCACAGGCGCCGAGGGGGGCGGGCCCGGCGGCAGAGGCCCAGGCCGCCCGCCCGCCCCGCCCGCTTGCCTGCCTGCTTTCCTCCCTCCGCGAGGCCCCCCACTGCCTTCCCGGGATCCGAGCCGGAGAGAAAGGGCGGCGGCGGGGCCGCGCTACCGCCACTCGGCGTGGGCAGGGCTGCCGCTTCTGCCCGCATCGAGCCAAGGAAATGATGGGGGCGGGAAACAAGGCGGGCGGCGACAAGCGGCGCACTTCAGGGGAGCCGCCGCCGCCGGGTGGGTCCCCTCAGTGCGGGCGGAGGCAGGCGGGCAGCCGCTCCTCCTCTCCCGCCGGCGGAGGAGGAGGCCCGGGCCGCCCGCCCGCCCGCTTGCCTGCCTGCTTGCCTCCCTCCGCGAGGCCCCCCGCTGCCTTCCCGGGATCCGAGCCGGAGAGAAAGGGCGGCGGCGGCGGGGCCGCACAGAGAGAGAGAGCCAGAGCCGAGGGGCCAAAGAGCCAGATCTGGCTCGCCAGCCGCCATTTCCGACCCGTGGACTAAGGCTATAGTTAATTAATGCTTTTTTTCTGGAAACACACAGCTTTGGCACACAAGGGGGAAGAAAGCTGCATCTACCTTGATACTTGGGTTTCCATTCCCACCCACCCCCAAATAAACATCTCTAAGCCTGTTTTAACTCAAACTACATCACTGAAATACTTAGAATTTTCGACTCAAGAATGGCTAGAACTAAAGTGGAAAATTTCAGAAGAGTGAAATCCAGTGGATAACTAAGTTCTGAACTGTGCATTCCTTTGCAACAGTCTTGCCAAATCTGATGTCCTCTAGATCTGATCCCAGTGCAACTCCTTGAACTGTTAGCCAGCATGGCCTTTGGCTAAGAATTTTGTAAATTTCATTCCCAATGCCTCAGAAAATATTAGGTTAATGAAGACTGATATAAAATATGTGAATCTGACCTGTCCATATCCCAATTCACTAGAAGTGAATTATTCAAACTGAAAGAGGGGGCTTCCACAAACCCAGATATTTCCTATTCTTAGGGCAGAGCTTTCCAAACTGTGTGTCGCGACACAAAAGTGTGTCGCCACACACAGTCTGGTGTGTCGCCACACAACCCAGAAGCGCTGATAATGATCAGCGCTTCCGGGTTTTCCCGCGGCGACACACCAACTGCAGAGTGCAAAACCCGAAAGTGCAGCAGTGCTTCCGGGTTTTTGCGCGCTGCCGCACTTCTGGGTTTTCCCGCGGCGACACACCAATGCCGGTTGGTGTGTCACCGCGGGAAAAACTTTGGAAAGCCCTGTCTTAGGGTCTTACACAGAGTGTTTCAGCTTTATCCTTGCACCAAATGCAAGGGCAGAGCTGCAAGATCTCTTCTTTCTCATTAAACAAGACATACCTTTAACATGTCTCTCTAGGGTTATTTGTCCATCAGAGACAAATTGGTCTGGTATTAAAGCATATACTGTATAACAAAATACCAGTGAATACTGTTTTACCGGAATGTTGCTTTAAGGAAGAACAATTTTGATGGAAAAATTAGGGGCAGGGAGATGCTTAATGTATTCCCTTTCATTGTTTTTCCATTCCAGCGCACCTTTTCTTTGCCTTCCCATCTCAAATTCCAAACATGTATATTTATTTCTTTATTTATTCAATTTATATGACCGCCCATCTCCCCCCAACGGGGAACTCTGGGCGGTTTACAATAAAATCACATTTAAAATAAGAATATAAAAATATAAAATTACAATTTAATTAATAAAATTAAATAATTATAAAATCCAATTTGGCGAATTAACTTAACGAAAGGAAGGACATTATGGAATTAACTACCCGCATGAGGAACTGTTACTTTCCCCTTCCCATGCTAGGCGGCAGAACCAGGTCTTCAGTTCTTTCCTAAAGGTCGGGAGGGAGGGGATCTGCCTCAACTCTGGGGGCAAGATGTTCCAAAGGGCGGGTGCCACTACAGAGGCCACTACACTATAGGCCACTAATATGCCTTCACAATTATTTGCTTGGAATTCTGTGGGTTGCTATACCCTATTATATCCTTTATCACTGGCCAACCAACTTTAAACTATTTTCAGGCTATGCAGAAAAAGAGATGACTGTGCTCTCTATGTGTAACTGTATAGATGTATGTGTTGGCAACAAACTCAGATATCTGGAACCACAGTCATGCCAAAACTCCAGTTTCTTCCCAGCTATAGAGCAAGAAGATACACTTTCACTGTCTGTGATTTTATCTCATTTTCCCCAACCTTAGTATAGACTCTCCCCATCAGAATTTGGAAAGCAAAGGAGTCCAGAAATAATAGAATTAGGCTCAATGGATTAAACTAAAACAACAGTAAAAACAGCCTAATCTTGCAGATGTTGTTAAACAACATTTCACACATGTTCTCTTCCTATAACACTGAGGTTTAGTTCAGGAACTTCTGGAGGACCACAGATTCTCATTTCCTGACCTGCTTCTCTTTCCCAGTGTGTTTGACTATAATCCTCTCTATATTTATTGATTTTTCAAAGACACATCCATCAGTATTTTCCCTGAAACAGCCAAATTGTTGTTCTCATGTGATGAATGCAACACTGACTCTGCAGCAACAGACTGAAGGTGATATTCTCCACAGAAATTATCAAATCAATTATGCTCTTAGATTTATATTTATCCTTCGGTCATGTATACATTTGAATAGACTTAAACCTATGTATTTGAAAGAAATAGAACTTATTTTAAGCAGACATTCATCAATCACCATCCTAGGATCTCTGAATGGTCCAATAAGTGTTTCTATATTGTTCTGTTTCTTACACATCCATTCATGTCACCTAACAGTATAATTGTTTCCTTTGGATCTCATTTATTCATAATGTTGTACACACTTCCTCAAACTCATCTTTGATTATTACCATTCCCTGGAGAATAACATGTAACTATCACCAACACATGGATTTCTACTTTCATGCACACCCATAATAGTGTTGATGAGACCACTTCATACTTGCTGACACATATTTTAGTCTTTTTATTCATCATGAAACTTAACCACTTCCTTGGCCATATTTGTCAACTTCAGTGTACAACATCCAATCACTTTCATTCAGATCTACTATATCTTTGTCCTTTCTTAATTTCTCATAGTGTAAAAGCTCCTTGTAAATAACAAATGATTACACCAAAGAGAGATTTCCAATAATCCTCCTTCATGTGATTCTGACATGCATGGAGCTTTTGTTTTAATATATTGGGGGAAATGCAAAACCTCATCTTGCTGTGAACAGCCATCTTCTAACGTTACCGTTTCCTTTCTCATTTCCTTTCTCATTACTTCCTTTCTCATTCTCCATAATTTGAAGGAAGACACTCAGATAATGAAATTCCGTGGTTTCAAGATCTTCTGTTCATGATATCTATTCTAAGTGTGATCCAGTTTATACGTACAAGCTTCTTCCAGGCAAATATCACTCAGTTTTTCCTGAAGAAAAAAAAAGTTAATTAGCACATTTAATAACTATAACCAACCTGTTACTTTAGATCAACTCCTCTGAACTTAAAACTTAATGATTTTATCCACAAGTTGTCTCTCACTATTTCCTTTTCCACACATAATCTTTCAGCTAATTTTCAGTCATTAGTAATGACTCCAGGCTGTACTTCTACTTCCCAAACAAGTAGGAAGAGGTTTTATTAAACAATAAATGTAACCTTCAGCTTTCATTGAAGGTTTCCAATACAATGAGATGAGGGCAAATTATAAATATAAGAATTATATGCACCAGCCCTCCCAAGAAAAGCATAACTATGCTTATAGCTAGATAGATAATGAGCTTCAAGCGTGCTATTTTCTACCTCTAAATATTATTCTGGAATGAAACAATCACCTTACTAAACTCTTGAATCCTCAACCCTCTGAAAAAAGAATATTATATCTAGCTCTCTGTTCTCTTTTCTCATACAAATAATCTCAATATTTACTATTTCAAAATATCAGAAGCCCAATGCATGTCTAATTCTTCTTGATAAAATATTGAGGCATTGGCATATGAGTACCAACAAGGACATATTAGTTGCATATTGCATTTTGAAATAGGTGATAAATTATGTTATACTGAGAAAGATTATGGATCCAACAAATTATAGGCATCAACTTTTCCTGGTCTAATGCCCGCTGCCTCAAATGCGTTATAATTGCAACCCACAAAATAAGACCTGGGATGGTAATTGCTTGAGGAAGACTGATGTACTCTGGCTGATAGTAGCATTCAAAGCAGAAGTCCTTTTTACCCCTCCCTGAAGATCCCAGAGCTGAACCTGAGACATACTGTATATATGTAAAGCACATACCCAACTGTTGAGATTTGGCATTTCCACAGCACTAGGGATAGTAAATACACAGCAAAGGAAGCACTGCATGCTTGCTGTTCAGCTCATGATGGAAAAACAGTTTGGACTAGACAGTTCTTCAACCTTAGCAACTTTGAGATGTCGACTTCAATGCCCAGAGTTCCCCAGCCACTATGCTGACTGGGGAATTCTGGGAGTTGAAGTACAGACATCTCAAAATTGCGAAGGTTGAGTAACACTGATCTAGAGGTAAATGTTTCAGAATTTCCAGGCTGGTCATTTTTATATTAGTTAATGAACGACAGAATTCACATTCTTCAATGAAGTATTGAGTAACTGTATAGTTATTCCTTTGGTAGTTGTATTGTTTAGCAGATTTGGACTCTGCTTCCTGGAGGAAGAATTTTATTGATGAGAGAGATTTTTTGTTTATTCTCACAGTAACCCTGGAAAAAACATTAAAGCTCAGAATGTCAGCAAGCTGAAGAATATAATTCATGTCATTTGCATCCACAAAAATGCTGAGTCAGGAGGTTTTATGAGCCCATTTTGATTGTTCCAGTTGTTTGAATTGCAATATCTTTTAATATATTTTACTTTGTTGGTTGTTATTTGTTGCCTTTAATTATATACACCACCCTGAATTGCATGTTGAGTGGGCAGCCATATAAATTGAATTAATGCATAAATAAGATGGAAGCCATGAGCTTAGATTGATTAGCCAGTGAGGTGAAATTTTGTCACCCTGCCACAACTGTTCTAGCTTGCTTTGACTTGTCCAGCAAAATCCTTGCAGTGCTTGGCCTAAAGAGAATTTACTGCAGTATGAAAACACGATCAATCAATAACAGTTTTCTCCATTCTGGTGCTTTTCTGATGCATTGAATTTCAACAATTGTGATCCAAAGCCAACCCTGACTTAGATGACTGACCTACTGCAACAAGGCCTGAGCCTTTAACTCCTGAAAAATCTGCTTATTGTGTATTGAGACTGTCTTCATGGGCTTTTTACAAGAATCCGTGCCAGCTGAGATGAAAGGGAACAACTGTTGTACTGCCCGGGAAAATTTGGATTTATATCTTTTACTTTCAGCAACTTGTTATTTTTTATTTTATTTTCCTCTGCTTTCACCTCAGGATATCTCCACATGTGCCACATATTTTTAGTGCTACTTTATTTCTTTTTTTTTCCTTTTTATGATTTTATGTTTGTTGTTCTATTTTCATTATATTTAACTTTTGTAAATCACCCCTTATAATTATATATTGAAGGATATGAAAAATCCAATTGATAATCAATAGATAGAGTTGTGCCCATCCAAAATTTGAATGAATGTGAAGCAATTTCCCAACTTCAGCCAAAACTGGGGACATTCCTACCTCTTTCCTTGAATCCCAAATGTAATGGGGCAAACTGAATGTCCCATGGCAATCATTATATTCTTGAGATAACAGCAGTATTACTGATGGCCAGTCATCTCAGTCCACAGCTCTTTAAGCACCAAGGTCTTCCTCTTCTGTTCAAAGGAATCTTTGACCAACCGTCTTCCAGGAAGTAAATGGAAAACATTTTTTCCATGTTAGAAAACAGTAGATGTTGTCAGGATTCAACCTGAGTCTTCCAGAGTCTTCCAGATTGAGTAGAATGTGTTTTCCCTGTTTAATTGTGATTTAGCTGAACTATATAGTACTTAACATCTCTTACTAATATAAAATACCACTGCTAGTAAGAAACACGGGGTCATCATTCATAATGTCATCCTTGTTAATTTGCAATTGATTTCAAAGCCAATGTTTAGATTTTACTTGGCAAACTATAGCTACGGGGCCTTGGAGAGAGATGAGTTACATAGCAAAAGGCAAGGGAGGGGGAACCTTCTGCACACATCACTGTAATTAAGAATCCAAGCATGTGTGTGAGTATACTTGTGTAATATCTCCACCGCTTCCCTTGTGAAGTTAGCCCTGAATATTAGTGTAGGAGCAGGTCAAAAGTATCAGATAACATGCTTCCCGCCCTGCCTTTTCTTCTGCAGAAGCTGCGCTGCTGAGCACAATGAAAAAAAGCCATAGAAAGCCAGCCATCAGGGCTATGCACTGATATTCCTTTCAGAGCTGATTAATGTGGTGTTCCGTGCTCTCTGAAAGCAGAAGTTTCCTGGGCAACAGGTGACTTGTATTACATTCTTTTGAATTTTTAACATGATGTGCCCAAATGCAGCAGCTTAAGTAGGCAGGGTAATCTTTTGTTCAGATACTAGCACTGCATTTCTTTTACAGAGCCCTGATAGGATTAGAGGAGGCATTAGAGTAATTAAGGTCAGAGAGACTGCCATTTACTAAATCCCCAAACTCAACCCCTTAACTCCAATATTATTTGGGAATGTTTCAGGTCACAAGGTTGACTGGTATAATATATTGCTTTCTTTCTAGCCATAGAATACACAGTCATTTCCATCTGGTGTTGTGTGGGTGCTTGCACTGCAAATGAAATGCAAACTAATGACTGTGGGCAAAGCTCCTCAATAGGAGCACCCACACAACATGACCCATCTGGCAAAACATCTAATAAAAGGTTGCTTGCAAGATATCAAGGTGTGGATCTAGGCACAATTATTTTCCAATGAGCTTGAAGACAGGTTTTTGAATGTTCATTATAAAAATTCAGCAAGGGACTAAATGTGGGGCACTACTAGAACAGCTAAGTTAGGACCACCTCTCTGTCACCATTCAGGTATTTGCAGAACTACTTCTTCTAAGTAGAACCCACCCATCCAATTCCCTCTTT
The DNA here is from genome assembly GCA_023362775.1 of Charina bottae. Classification (NCBI taxonomy): domain Eukaryota; kingdom Metazoa; phylum Chordata; class Lepidosauria; order Squamata; family Charinaidae; genus Charina; species Charina bottae. Next base: position 3,886,665 of record JALMGJ010000012.1, read on the forward strand.
TCCACTGTGGATGTTGAGGAAAGGGGAGATCCGTGGAGTCTCAAAAGTAGTGTTTTTCTAGGGTGGCCCCCACTTTATGGAATAACTTTCCTCCAGAGGCCAGACTAGCATCAGCTCTGTTGGCTTTTTGGAAAGCTGCTAAAATGGAGTTGTGCCCACACAGCTTTTGAGGGTTGATGCTGCCCAGCGTGTGTTGGTATTATCATAGTGTTATTTTTATAATTGCTTCCTTTATTGATTTACTTTGGGCTTGTTTTGTGACTCTTAAATTTTGTTGTGTTAGGTTTTTATGACTGTAAATCTCATATTAATGAAATTAAATAAATATGTACTGTTTAAGGTGGCCAGGGGGGAAGCCTGATTCATGGGCCCACATGGCTGGTTTTCCTAAATGTCTCTACCTTTAGTATCTATAGCCTGGCTGAAGACAGCAGTCTGCTCTTCTGCTTTCCATTGCTTTGTTTATAGAGGACAATTATCTAGTTCAGGGATGTCTGTAGCTTGAATCATGTCAACTGGATTTCTATTTTCTCAGTGGAAACGTTTCTCTCCTTATCCAAGAAGCTTCTTCAGTCTGAGCAAAGTTTGTAAGGGAATCCTTAAATATGTTTCTAGGGCGGCTGTGTGACCTTGCACCTGGGGCTAGGTCATGGTTATTTGAGATGTTTATTTCTAAGTCCCTTTATCATCCAAAGGAGGATTGTTAAGATTACCTTGCTGTTGTTGAGATTGCGAAATGGTCTTAATCTTCCTAGGCACAGAAGACAAAGCAGGAAGGAAAATAGGGGAAAGATTGTGCCTGAGGTCCCCACCTCTATTCAAAGAAGGATTTTCCAAGTTGGCATAAATGGATTCCTTGACCCCTCTCTCAAACCACTTATCTTCCCTGTCTAAAATGTGAACATTAATGTCCTCAAATGAGTGTCCTTTTTCCAGTAAAGGACACTCATTTGAGGACATTAATGTTCACATTTTAGACAGAGAAGATAGGTGGTTTGAGAGAGGGGTCAAGGAATCCATTTATGCCAACTTGGAAAATCCTTTCTTGAATAGAGGTGGGGGCCTCAGGCACAATCTTTCGCCCATATTCCTCCCTGCATTGTCTTCTGTGCCTAGGAAGATTAAGACCATTTCACAAGCTCAACAGCAGCATGGTGATCTTAACGATCCTCCTTTAGATGATAAAGGGACTTAAAATAACATCTCAATATAAGCATGACCTAGCCCCAGGTGCAAGGTCACACAGCCGCCCTAGAAACATATTTAAGGATTCCCTTACAAACTTTGCTCAGACTGAAGCTTCTTGGATAAGGAGCGAAACGTTTCCACTGAGAAAATAGAAATCCAGTTGACATGATTCAAGCTACAGACAATTCCACCTGGATGACTGAGAACCTTCATCGACTAGTTCAGGGATGTACATCTTCTGGCCCCTATTCCACATGTGTTTCATGCACAAGCCTTTGGTGCTGTTCATCTGTCATTTGCAATGTGACAGGAGGGGGAAAATATTACATAACTATTTTTAATTTAATTTAATTTCAATTACATTTAAGCCTAAATTAAATTTAGTTGAGCCCTGGTCTCACTCACTCCTTTGTACTGATTCCGTCCAATTTCTCAACTGCCATCCGTAGCATGACATTCAAAGGTGGTGATTCTTTGCTGCAATCGAATTCTCCAGACATCGTCTTCTACTCACTGCATAAGATTTTATGAAATTGTGTTACTTTGCCCAACTGGAAATAATGGTGTTATTTGTCATTGGCCATACAGTAGATGTCTGTGTTAGATCAAGAACTCCCTAATAATCAAGCTTTTGTTTAGATTTGTGAACCACCCAAGATGTTAGGCCCAATCTGGTAGTAAGTTAAAAATATAAAGCATTCCAAAATGTGTAAGATATATCATTAAGCATATATGAAAATGTGCAATTAAAATAACCTTATGTTAAAATAATGCTTATCACATTTCTAACCACCAAATATTTGTATTCAGATTTAGGATCATAAAAAGGACAGAGATTACCTGGGATATTAGTTGAACTCTGTCTGGAGAGTTGTTTTCACCTCATCTGCAAACCTGTGTCTTGACTGCATCCTTGCAAATCCTTGCAGTTTTCTTGGCAACAGTTTTGGAAGTGGTTTGCCATTGCCTTCTTCCTGGGGCAGAGAGAGAGTGTGACTGGCCCAAAGTCATCTAGCTTTCCTTGTGCCTAAGGCAGGGCTAGAACTCCTGGTCTCCCAGTTTCTAGCCTGGTGCCTTTAACCAGTACACCAAAGTGGCTCTCTTTTGGAGCTGAGGGGGTATAAATTACCTTGTTGCCTACATTCATTATTTAATGAAAAGCTAAATTTCAGTTTGAGGTTAGTGAAAAGTTGTACTTTTTTTTCCCCATCCAAGTTCACGGACCTCTTGAAATCTATCCATAGACCCCAAAGTGGTCCATGGACCTCAGGTTACAAACCCCTGCTCTAGAGGAAGAGACTGGTATGGGTCACTGAGTACCTCCGGATCTTCTTGCTTCTTTGGTTTACATCCTTCCACTGCCTTCTTTGCCTGTGCCAAAGATTTTTTTTCCTGATTGTTTGGTGTTCTCTATACTTCCCTGCCTGGGGAGCTTCACCTGTCCTGCCTTGAAATTTCTCATCTTCCCTGATGCATATCAGCACAACTCTTCTCTCATCAAGCCCTTCACTTTTTCTTCCATAGGGAAATAAGCTTGGTCTTGGAACAAATGTAGTCTGAGTTTTCTTCAGGCAGGAGGATGAACAATGTCCATGCTATGCAGGTCAAAGTGATGCTTTGCTTGCTATCCATGTTGCTTGGAGCCTTCCCTTCCAAACTTCCACATGAATGTTACCTGTTGGCTTGTTTTTGTTGCAAGCTCCCAAAAGCTGCCTCTCCCTGACTGAAGGAAGAAGATGGAAGGGGGGAAGAAGAAAAAGAAAGGGGCAAAAAACTGAAACAAAGAAAAAAGCCCCCTCCTGAGCTCCTTTGCCAACTTCCCATTTGCTCACCTTGTTGGCTTGCTCTCTGGAAACCTGGTTCCTAATATGCCCCGTTGCTAGCTCAGCAAGGCCAATGCTCCAATCACATTCAATAGGCAATCACTCAGGAAGTCAATTGACAGCAAACAATCAGCCTCTTTGGCTTTTCTACTCGCCTTGTCTCTCTCCTGCCTCTTCCAACTCCATTGCCAAATTGCTGTTTGCTCTCCTTGTGTGTTTGCTCAATGATCATCTTTTGGGGAAATGGATACTTTTTTCAGTTTTGAAAGTATGTTCTGTGGGCCCACAATTGTTAGCTTGAGGCCTGCTTATTTCCAAATGACAAGTGCAGCCAAGTCAAACTAATGAGTTTACTATGTCCCAAGAGGTGCTCTGATGCCTCCAGCTAGTCTTCATCCTTTTTCTGAGCTGGTGGGTATATTTCCAAGCAAAGTACTAAGCTGTGATCACAATCCATTTTTATTTAAGGTTTAGGTCTAATAGGTGGTCTAAAAAGTAAGTGTTGGCATATTTGTCCTCTGTTTCTGTGTGTTGTGTGTGTGTGTGTAAGGGAGGGGATGTTTTGTTTTATTTTTGCCCTGGATAAAAATAATTCTTTCTACCATAGGCTAGCTATATAAGAACACATCTAGTTGATTAATGACTTCCCTTCTTCATAATTGCCCTTCTTCTCATATCATTTTGCTGTTTTTTTACTCAAGCTCAGAGACGCCCATGGTACCATTTATTAATAAGACTACTAGCACAATCAAGACTTACAGTTTTATTTCTCCCTGCCACACAGTAATGTTATTATTTATTCATCTTTTATTTTGTATTTTCTAATGTGTAGCTCTTGTAATTTCTTACTTTATTTTTATTCTCCCCACCACATTTTTGAATAGCCAACTCATTTTTCTCATAGCAATATGGGGCCAGATTCAAAAAATGGGTAGGCCTTGGGAAGAAATTTGTGGACTTTGTTGGAGGTTCCAGCAAATCAGCATGCCTCATTAGCATATGGGAGATTGCTCTAGGAGGCAAACTCTATGTGCTTCTAGAAGAAGCTGCTTGTTGCCCCTCCCACTTCCTCTTTCTCTCTCTTTTTTCCTTTTGCCACCAGAGGAGGAGGACCATGCAGCTGCTGGTCCTTCCATCTCGAGGCCATGCGGCTTAGAATCAGGAAGTTCCCCCCCTTTTCTCCACGCAGCCCCTGGCAGCAAAGAGGGCCAGGGGTCTACAAATAGTTTAGGGAAACACAGAAGAAGAAGAATTCCTAACAGCATGGATGCAACTGTAACTGGACCAAATAAACACAAGAACTCTTTTTGTACTTACTTTTGAAACTACGTTGTCTAAGCATGTGATTCTTTATGGTGGGCTGAATGTGCTTAAGATCAATAACCTATATTTCTCTAGCGTGCTCATTAATGCTATTAAGATAAAAACTCCTTTCTGTGTGTGCTTATTGCTCCGCTGCACTAAGCTCTGCCCCATTCAGTGGTCCTAGCAGTCTACTAATTGTCTTCAGACTTAAGGGAAACTCACCTGCAGGTTATGTTAACCTATAGGCCAAAGGTTCATTGTTAGAAAATTGCAACTTAAATGCTTCTTTGCCTTTAACATGTTTTCTAAAAATATTCTGAGCAGATCACAGCAGAGGAGGAAAAATTGGTGCCAAATAGGGAACTTATTCCCAATAGAAACAGGAACTTCAAAGGAGGGTTTTTAGCAGGACTGCAAGAAAGGAGAAATGAGTTATATTACCTTGTTCCCTTATACTGCAGTCTGGTACACTTTGGTAGTATAATAATAATAATTTGGTTCTATGTCAGATTGATATGTAATTGCCTTCTCTAGAAAGCCCCACTACAACTTTAACTGAAGGGTTAGTACACCGGATAATGGAGTCAGCTGTCAATCTGGTTGAAATCTAGTGCTGTGTCTTATTTAAAAGAATTGGGCATTATCACTGATTCCCATTTCTATTTACCTTCCACTAGTTCTGAAGTTAGACTGTTTAGCCTATCATCCATTTCCCATATTTCACCAATTTACCAGTTACTGAAGTACAAAAGAATATTCCCAAAGAAATAGTGAATGTCCGATCTTAGCAGTTCTCCAAGATCTTTGAGGACAGCTCTCTATGGTAATAGCAATCCACTCCAACAGAAGAAAGAAAGGGCATCTGTTACTAACAGCCTATACAAAGTCTTGGCCATAGGTAGATTCAAATTACTTACCAACTTGGCTCTGGGATGGGTAAAAAGAGCTAGATGTAGTTAGCTGAAAGAAAGTTCTGTGATTGGGAATGAAAGAGTTTGTTTTGCTAGCTTCATGGTTTGCATTCAGTCAATGGGATTTTCAAAATATTTATCTCTTTTGAAGAGCAGATTTCTCCATCAATATAGTTTACTTTCAAATATCTTTTGCCCTTTAACATTATGTTGGTGGAGGGAGTGGGAGAAAGTGTTTAAGATACACAATTTGAAGGCTGCTTTGAGCACATACATTTTTTTTAGCAATTCCAGTGAGCAGATTGATTTGGTGAAGACTTGAATCCATTAGAAATGGCTTCCTATGGACTGTTTTCCAATTATATTATTTACCATCAGGCTGTCTAAAAGATCCCCTTCAAATTGAGCTGTATTTTGGATTTAATTTAAGTGGTTTGGGGTCATTATGGCTGATACAGACAAATAGGAAGTCCCCAAAATTGGATGATTCAACACATGGGAGCAAAGTGGAACTCTCTATATCTAATGGTGGAGCCCCTGGAGATCAAGAAAATGCTCTGGACGAGATAGACCTGGAGACATATCATAGTAGTATGGTTCTGAAGCACTTCCTTGAGGTGACTTCAAAAGTGGTCCCTCTGTCAAGAATGGCAGAGGTACATGGTGTGATCTAGCAATGAGGAAAGTCATAGGTACATGATTGTTTAATTGATATCTAGCCCTTTCCTCAAGAAGCTCAAGGTGGTATACATTGAATTCCTTCCTTTTATCCTTTCTCATAACAACCCTGTGGAGGAGCTCACACGGAGATAAAGTGACTTGCCCAAAGTCACCCAGTGGGCTTTTACAGCTGAGAGTAGACTAGATTTTGGCTTTCTTCAATCCTAATCCCACATCTTAACCACTACAGCATACTGGCCCAAGCCACTGTTTCTTCTCATAGCACTTCCAGCAGCAGTACTGCCGATCAACAATCCAGGTCTCTTTCTGAGAATAGCATTCGTGAGTTGGCCTGTGGTCCAGACTCTGGGAGAGGTGATATGGCAGATGGGCAGCTAAATTATTCATTAGAACAGAAGTGGCACTAGTAAAGTACATCCAGTATGTCCCTAATACAGACAATATCTCAGGTTGTCACAAGATCTGTACTGGCAGCTCAAACCCTTTGATTCTGATTCTTGCAGTTATTTTACAACAACCACATTTCAGAAGCATTCCATCATATGGGATGTGATGATACCAATATACAGTATCTCTAGCCCTCTGTCTGTTTGCCAGATTCTGGACCCATTTTAGATCTGAATTCTGGGATCTGTAAAATAGGAGACAGAGATTTAGCCTGGATTATGGAAGGGGCGGCCAGTCAACAGGCTGGAGCATATCATGTGGCAAAATCTGGCATCCTAAATGTAAGCACTACAATGTAGTAAGCAGGAAAGTGGCCCAGAGTTTTATGTAGGAAGTAAACAACAGTGGTAGCAGAAGAATCAACATCTTTACATGGGCTGCTGGCTGGCTGACAATCTACAGCATCTTCTAATCCACCAGAAAAAGGTGACATTGAGAATTTAGAAATTAAAACCATTAATATTCCAGAGTGCCAGCGATAAGCCACTATCAATAAAAGCATTTTATTTTATTGTATTATTTTAAAGGGTCACAAAGTGATTCAAAAATATGCCTGCATGGAAAGAAGAGGCAAGGCTCCCTTAGGCTAAGGGAGGGGTGAAGATGATTTGTTGGTCTCACTCTGTTTATAAATGAATGTCTACTTCCACTGAAGCCACTTCCTGTTGGTTCCTGTTAAAACGCCTCAGAGGTCCACTGCCTTGTAATGTTTGGAAAGCTGGAATTCTGTTTGTCGTTTCTCCAGTTCTAAACTATTTAACCTCAGCAACATTCGGTTGAAGGGTATACAAGATGAGGGTAAACAGTAGTTATAGTAACAAGTTTACAATTCTGTCCAGGCAAGGGTGTATTTAAAAATACATTTAGAATTTAAATCAGCTAAATATATATTACATATAATACAAAAGTGCAAATTTTAGAGAAGTCAGCTGAGAAATATTCTGGTAAAATGCACAATAGAATTATGGCATTTTTTGTTTGTTTGTTTCTTGGTGGTGTCTGCAAGTTGAGTCAATATCTGCAAGATGGTTGACGCAGCATTACAATCCAAGTCTTTGGGATATGCATGTGATGTGTGTCAAAAAAAGGGAAGGGACTTGGATCACGATGCCGTGCCTACCATCTTGCATATTTTGTTCCTAATGAGACACAGGACAGATTGGATATGGAAAGGAATCTGAAGTGCCTAGATCAGGCCAAAAAGGAGATCACCTGGGAGATCACAGGAGCAATTGTTGAGGGAGGATCACTGTTTAACTTTCATCATTTTTATTATGAGCAGTGCCATCTAGCCATCAAATGTGAGCATCTTCAAAGGAGATCTGAAGTACAGCTACCCAGCAAGCAGGGTAAAAAGAAGAGCTGGGCGCAAATGACTGTTTGGAATTTCCTAGGAAAGTTTTGGGCAATGAAACTGGGTGGATGAAATCCCTGAATTTCTCCAGGGAAAGGAGAAAATGCATAGCTGGGAGGACAAACTGAGAAATCCCTGGGAACAAGGATAATAGTGTCATCCTTGAAAAAGTCCAGTGGGATTTAACTGAAACATGGGAAGACAGGGCAGCTACAGAGAGATGAGAGCTGACTGAATAATGAAATATGAGACATTCCCACAACACCCCTTAGGCTCCTCATAATTTAATAAAGCAAGAACTCCACACTCCACCCATGAGACATTGCCACAAATTCTCTTCTTGCTGAAGCAAATATTGTCTTCAAATGGAATTAAAACTGGTAGAAGAAAAATACAGGAGAATTTATCCACCCCACACTAGTAAAAAGTAAGATTTGTTCTCTTCTGTAGTGAGATTCTGTAAGGCACTTAAACAGCAGCATCCACAGCAAACTGCAGTGACACCCGAAAGTGGATATGTGCATGAATGCCATAATCCATGATTATGTACTTACAGCAAGATGTCTGCCCCACATACATGAGTTGTGGTCCTTCTGTGATTACAATATCATGCACAGGCCTTAATAGAACCCATTGATTATCTGCTGGAAGGGTTAGAAGGCAAATGCAGATTTCCATGATTCTCCAACCAGGATTATGGGACTTGTGGGTGGTGGTCTGAGGTGAGTCATGGGGCTTGAGGGCCTACTCAGCCCCGAAAAGGCATAACCTGATGCTGTCCTTGGATCAATAGTAGAGCCAAGTGCACTCATACTGCTTAACATTAGAAGTGCCCACACTCTCACTATGGCTGTACATACCTTGTAAATCAGTGAAAATTTGGACCAAATTAATATTCTTGTTTGTTGGATTGATTGGTTGGTTTATTGATACCCACCTTTTTTATTTTGGGAAATAAGCAAGGTGGATAACAATTAAGAACAACAAGGAAATAGAAAAAAATTAAAAACATAAATTAAAATTAACACCAAACTTGATACTAAAATCACTTAACAATTAAAAGCCTGGCAAAAGAGACATATTTTACAGATTTTATAAATGCTGAGAGAATGGAAGACAAATATTATTTCTGAGGGAATATGATCCTTAATCTGAGAGTAATAGATCAGATGGGACTCTCTTCATACTAGAAATATCTACCCACTTTGGTGGGTAGGTAACAGCGTTCCGCGTGCGTCATGCCGGGCACATGACCGTGGAAGCGTCTTCGGACAACGCTGGCTCTTCGGCTAACAAACGGAGATGAGCACCGGACCCTAGAGTCAGACACAACTGCACAAATGTGCGGGGGGAACCTTTACCTTTACCTTTAACAGCAGGGGCATTTTTAAGAAGGCCTGCCCTGCAATCTTAACAGCTGGACAGGTTTGTGATGGGAGAGGCCATTCCTTAGATAATTAAGCCCTAAGCCATTTAGAGTTTCAAAGATCAATAGCAACCCTTTAAATTGTGTCTGGTAAGCATCTGGCAACCAGTGCAGAACTTTCAGTAGTACACGCTTCACATTATCCTTCTACTTTGCACTGATCAGCAACCTGACCTAGCTGTTGCATTTTTTATCAATTGCACCTTCTGAGCATTTTGGAGGGACAATTCCATATAAGAATACAAAGAGGTGTCAATATTGGATGTACTTAGGGTATAGATAAGCAGTGCCAAATCTGATTGGTTCAAGAAGAGTTGCAGCTAGCACATCAGTGTAATTATGCAAAACTGTCACAGCTGCTACTTGCAGTCCAATAACAACTGAGGATCAAGGAGCACTCCCAGACGGTGAACCTTTTCTTTCAAGGGGAGTGCAACCCTGTCCAAAACAGTCTGAACATCCTTTTTCAAATCCAGATTCTTGTATATCAACAGAAATTCGACCCCATCTGGATTTAATTTCAGTTTGCTCTCTCTCTCTCATGTTACTTATCAAATTTAGATAATGTTGAAGGATAATCATTGCTTCCTTGAGTTGTACGGTAAGGAGGAAAAGGAGTGGATGCAGGTATACTGATGACAGCCCATTCCAAAGCTGAATAACCTCCTGTCTAGAATGTATAAAGGTACTTCAAATTTATGTTGGAAATGTGGACAACATTTTATCATGCCTGGTGGACTTATAGAAAGGCCAGAAATTTCTGGGTTCAAATACATACTAATGATACAAAGAATTTTAAAGATCAACATTCACTTGAAACCAGAACTTTTCTTGCTGGGATTAATGGACAGCCAATTAGAAAAGAGCCATTGAAGATTATTTTTATGTATGATTATTGCTGCGAGACTATTATATGCGCAAAAATGGAAAGACTCTGAAATACCCACAATGGAGGAATGGTTGGTCAAGATGACAGAACTAGCAGAGATGGCAAAATTAACTTGTTTGATTAGAGAAAGATCAACAACTACATTTATCAGTGACTGGAAACCCCTTATGGACTTTTTGCTGAAAAAATAGAACAATGAACTTGTGATTTATGGGTTTGAAGACTAGAAAGGGTAGCTTATGGAAAGAAGGAAATTATGATGTAACATTAGAGAGAGAGGGCAAAATATAAATGTATTTATAACCATTGTCAAGAAGATCAGAAGCCGCTTCTTTAAAAACTTTCCTTTCCTTTCCTTTCCTTTCCTTTCCTTTCCTTTCCTTTCCTTTCCTTTCCTTTCCTTTCCTTTCCTTTCCTTTCCTTTCCTTTCCTTTCCTTTCTCCTTTCCTCCTTTCCTTTCCTTTCCTTTCCTTTCCTTTCCTTTCCTTTCCTTTCCTTCTTTTTTCACAATTTACTATTTTTCTTTATTATATTTATTTTCTTTTATGGTTTTTACTTTGTTAAAACTTTCTCCAAAACTGAATAACCTCCCAGTGGTTTTATATTGATATTGAATGGCATAGGGGCAGCTCACAACAACTGGTAAAACCCCTTCACACCAGGGGCCAGATCAATCAGACTGTTAGCCTTCTGACTCAACCCCCATCCTAGCCCAATACTTGGGGGTCTTCACGGCCTCCCAGATGGCTAAAAAGTTAGGAACCCCTTGAATCTCAGGTGGCAGTCTATTCCAAAGGATCGTGTTAGCTACAGAGAAGAAGCACCTCCGAGCTCTCATCAGATGACAGCATTTAAGGGATGGGACCTGGAGTGTGTCCACCCTATCTGACCTAGTGGGATGGGCAGTATCCTTGGGGAGAGGTGGCCCCACAAATAATCTGACCCTGTGCCACATAGGGCTTTAAAGGTGATAACCAGCACTTTGAATTGCACCCAAAAGCAGGTGTTAACGAATACAGCTGTGGGGTCACATGGGAATATTGAGGTATGCCCATCACTGCCTGTGCTGCTGCATTATGCATCAGCTATACAGTAGCTTCTGAGTGATCTTCAAAGGCAGCCCATGTGGAACATGTTACACTAGTCCATTTGTGAAATTACTAAAGTTAATTTTCTTTTTTTAAGTTATTGGGCACCTCAGCAAATGTTTAAGGTGAGTTGGGTGTGAATCTTATTTATGTTGGAGATGTAATAAATGTGAGGGATTTGGCCACATACTTTGGGCTTTGCCTAGGGTTGTTTTAATATTTACATTATTATTAATATGATTTGGAGAAGACAAATTAGACTGAAAGATGTTAGGGATTATTTGAAAATTTGTATCTATACTTACAATTAGCAAATATAACTTTTGTGCATTTTTTTCAATAGTTTGTAAATGGCCACCCTGAGTTAGTCTAAGAATATATTTTCATCTGTGCACACAAGACATTTCTTCTATGAAGTAAACAATCCTTGCACCAAGAGAAGGAAGCAAAATGGTCCAGAAATCTCATAAAAAGCAATAAATTGGCACTGAACTATAGCCTGAAACAAGACTAATTGAAACAAAACTGGTCCTCAGATCCTGAGATCATCTCTGGTAAACATCTGGAAGGGTTAATTGGAATGTAACTTTTATATGATGAAATTATGAGTTAAATCACCATCTTCCTTAAAGGTTTAAAGCTCATGAGGTGCACAGCTGTCATTACAGAGGCTTCATATCATTTGGGAACTGCACAGAGGAGTTCAAAAGGTCTTCAAGGCCACAGTCCAATTAATAAATATAAAAGTGGAGGCCCTTCAATAGTTCCTAATAGGCCAGAGATGGCATGTCTCCGTTAAAACTTGTTGTATCCCATGCCAATATTGCCATCAGCTTCTTTTAGTTCCTTTTCCACCAACTGTTTTCATCCAGGTGCTAATCTTGTCCAGGCCAGGCAGTGAAAATGTCTGGGAAGGTGCCAGATAACTAAATGCCAGACCTAGGCCAGGATATAAAGAAAATCAAGCTCAGCCAAATGATTGTGAATTTCCATTCTCCTATCAAGCTGTTCATGTTTTATTCAGTAAGACCTTCTTTTGAACATCTAAACAAATTCCATGTTCCTCTACTGTTAATCCTTGGCCTAGGCATTCTAATCCAGTAGAGTGCAAATTCTTTTAAGGGCTCCTTTAAGACTTCAAGTAGATGGAAGATCTGGAAAGTCTGAATGCATTAGAGTTGTTAAATCCCATAACATGTCTGACCAGCTTACAACTTTCATAGGAGCCAAGGAATAGTTTTACAGGAGCTTGATCTGATAAAATGCTGTCAAAATAGCTAAGGACCATTCTTGTGAACATTTATTTGGAGGAGTAGTTTTCTCAATGCTGCAATGATATCTTCACCATCTTCACAAAAAATAAAAATTATTTTTTTATTTTTATAAAACTATAAAAATTGTAGACTTTAGATAACGATTTCAAAGAGAAAGGAAAGGTGGAATCCATACATGAAGGGCATAAGGTAGCAAGAACTTTGTTCACATAATCCCCAGTTGAAATGTACCAGTTATTGTTATTGGCAATTATTGAGCCAACTGATTTACATATATGTTTGCAACCAGACTCGAAGTTTACTTAACCAAGCTTAACAAAATATGCCAGTGTGTTCTCTCTCTCTTTCTCCTTTTAAGTGGGCATGCCAAATTCTATTGCTGCGTTTATTCCAATGTTTTGATTTTATATCCTAGCAGTCTCTGTTTACAAAGAAAGCAGAGACTTTTCCACCTCCCAGTGATATCCTGTTGCTTCCTAAACCCTTTCTGGATTTTCTTATATATGTGTGTGTGTGCCCATCCGTATAACCTTTCTGCAGAAGCAATATGAGAAAAGGGCAAACATTGGTTTCCTGGCAAGCAAGAGTATAATTTTGGTAGATGAAGTACACTGCACTCTCCAAATTTCTCCTCCAAAATACTTTGGGCCCTATTACTGTCTCTCCCTTGATTCAGTGGCAGGTTCCCATAGGGGTCATGCACAATTAGCAAAAGCTTTCAGTCACTGAGCACAGGAGCCAAAATGTCTCTGGAATATAAATAGAATCTCAGTATTCTTTTAGGGGGTTCTCAGGGCTTGCATTCAGTGACATGGAATGAATACCATTGATTCACCCAACCAGTGGTCCTTTCTAATAAGAGGCACATCAGGATCATTAAGTCCCTGTCTCACAAATGCAATTTCCAGGCTGGAAGTCCTAATTCCAACACCTCAGAAACTCAAGATATGCATCAAAGTAAGCAAGGGATACCTGAAGGAGGCAGTAAAAGGTAATGACAGAAGAATAGGATCAGCAACCCTAGATTTTGCCTTCCAAGTAAGGCATAATGAAGAATATACCGTTTCTTGGTATCTGGAGTGCATAACTATTTAATGGGAAAGGAAGATTATTGCAAAGCAAAGATGCAACTATCTTGCTGAAGTGAGAAGATTCAAGACAAATCACGACATGGAAAGGACTTGCTGTGGAGTCCCATGATTGTGGAAAGGAGCAGTGTAGCATTGCATCAATAAAGTAAAAACTGAAAGCTGCAAAGGCCTGCATGTGGTTCTCAGTCTGAATAGGGTGACAGCTCTTCCACTCTACCTTTTCGCTTTTTTTTTTTACTGCAAATAACTAATTCATTCTGGCAAGTAGTAGTGAAATAACTTGTTCAGGTTTCTGATTATGCCACTGTAGTGAATGTATTCACACTGGAAAGCAGAATACCCATGACTAGACATGCTTATGTGAATCGATCTGCTAAGCACAATCAAAAACTTTGCTTTTCCAGATTTCTAGTCACATGGAATAGAGATTAAACTGGCAAATTGCAGACATGCCCATAAAGGCACAACTTATAGATTGGTATAAACTTGTTCTCTAAGGCCTGAGCCATCAATTCCAATTGTTTTTCTTAAATTATACTCTGCTTTTCCTCCAGGAGCTCAAGGTGACTTCGATAGTACCTCCTCCTCCAATTCATCCAAAAGAATACTGATAATAATTATTATTATTCTGTGGATAGGTTAAGCTGAGAAAGTATGAGTGCCCCAAAGTGATCTAGGGAGCTGCCATGGCTGAAAGTAGACTTGAACCTGGGTCTGTCCAGTTCTAGCCCAAAGTCTGGACCAATATATCACAATGGCTCTTCTACACCACGCTGGCTTTCTGTGCAATTTGTTGAAAGAGACAATAGAAAAGCCAGAAGACCAGAACACCTCTTTGCCAGCAATCAACTACAAGATAGGCAAAGATTAACAGCAAGATTAACAGCAGAGGAGCAATCAAACAACACAATAGACCTTAATCAAGGAACTATTAACTCAGTCAATCAACCAAGCAGCACACAACAACCCAATCAAGGTACTACCAAGGAGAGTACAACACCCCCACCAACACAGGCAGGACAAGTCAGGGTATATAAACAGAGAGCAAGTCCCACTCCCTTTTCACACGGAAGATGTTGCCTAGCCTGGCAATGAAACGTCTTCAAGAAAACAACAAGGCTCAGAGAGCACCATGGACCAAAATTTGTTGAAAGTCACACTCAGAAACAAAGATGAGTCAGAAAAAGGGCATTACACATCACCATGTGAATGTTACATACAGCTATGCATACTGTATAAGCTACTTCTGCAAAAACTCTGTACTCTGATTCACAAATCAATGGATGAGCAGAAGATACTTGTCCAGATATTTTGCCTAGTCCTTAGGTATTATGAAAGTGAGTCAGCAATCCTGTTCAACTAGGGGTATCCAGGGCAGGTAGAGGAGGTAAAAAGATTCAAGTTGGTGGCCATGGCCAAAGCCCTGTTCTTGTTTATGTGCATCACATGTGCAACATATGTAAAAGCAGTAGGATTTTGATCACACACGATCTCACAATCATGGCCACCATTTTGACTTTTTTGTCACCCCTCCCCTGCAGACACCATGGCTCAGCTAGTGATATGTGATATTCTATATCAGTTTCTCTACAACTGTAATAATGTCGTGAGTGCAGGGAGAAAGAAGTAACATGTCAAAATCTTTGTAGTTGGGACACACACCATTGCCAAGGATTGCAATATGTAAGACAATGATGCAAAGTGGCTATGAATGTATCACAAGCATGGGCAAGACTGGGAACATTGCTTTCTCTCTTGCTACTGAGAAAAGTTTAGTAAGGTTTAGAGCAGTGTTTTTCAAACTTGGCAACTTTAAGATGTGTGGACTTCAACTCCCAGAATTCCCCAGCCAGCATTTGAAAAACACTGGTTTAGAGATGTGCAATATTTGAATTTGATACAAACAAGAATGTTTTATATCTGGCACATAGAGCCTTGCTGTACCTGTCTGCCATTCCTCAAAGGAACTGTGCCTTTTCTGGGGTTGAAAAGGGGGCTAGGAAAATATGCTCTTATGTTCAGGAAGCATTGCTCTTAAAAATGCTGTTATGTTCAGGAAGACAGCAATGGAATGCAATCATATGTCACTGTCTGGTCATCACCTTCTGAACACAACCTCCTATTTTCTTGAGCCCGTATGTCTGCCATGCCAGCCCAGGAAATGGCATGGCTCCTTTAAGGAACAGGTGCCAGGCACAGCAAGGTTGTCCATGCCAGATCAGAAGTACCTTTGTTTGCATTGGATCTGAATACTGCACACCTCTAAGTTTTATGTTTTTTCAAGCCTGAGTTAAAGGCCAACAAATAAAATAAACATTAAACCTATTTTAGAGCTTACACGTCAGTTGTGTGCTTTCTGCTTCAACCACTGTTTTCAGCAATATTGGCCAGAGATGGAGTTTAAAACAAAATGTGCCTTGAATCCTGTTGAAAATGAAATTGGGTATTTCACGCCTATAGGATCCTAGAGCGAATGAGGTATGGCTTACATTAGAAGCTGTACAAGATCGCCAAGAGGCAGTTTCTTCCATTTTCTTTAGCGTTAAAAATGGCAGGCTTATCGAAAGCCTGTTTCACTTAATGTTTGGAACTGCAGAAAAAAACTACATTTTTTGAAGAGCTTTGTGCTGCTATAAACACTTCGGTTTTTAAAGGTTAAAAAAAATGGGAGATGACTCCTCTCAACCATTTTATACAGTTTTAATGTAAATCAAGCCACTGCCTAGGTCCAATTCAGCGAATTAAGATTAGATTTTTTAAAAATAAGAATCCATCTAGAAAAGTGCAAAATGGAACAGCAAAAAGCAAAATGGAACAATCTCACTCTGTTCCATTATTCCCTTGAAATGGCTCAGGAAAAGGGTTTACAGGTGAATTGCCAATCCTGAAGCAGAGGTTCCCCTAAGTTACATCATTTATTTATTTATGAAATGCCTATGCCCCAATTTTATGAGTTTATTGCATTGTATTAGCATGTTAAAGGCAAAACTGAAGTACTTTGAACTGAATAACTGAAGCAGATATTAAAGGCAAAACTGAAGTACTTTGGCCACATAATGAGAAGACAGGATACCCTGGAGAAGATGCTGATGCTAGGGAAAGTGGAAGGCAAAAGGAAGAGGGGCCGACCAAGGGCAAGATGGATGGATGGTATTCTGGAGGTGACGGACTCGACTTGGGGGAGCTGGGGATGGTGACAGCCGACAGGAAGCTCTGGCGTGGGCTGGTCTATGAAGTCACGAAGAGTCCGAAGCGACTGAACGGATAAACAACAACAATTAGCATGTTAATGCTTAACCTGGAACATTCAAGGAATAATAGATTTTTTTCCCTCAGCAGATAGAAAGTGCATTTTGTTTATCACTATGGGAAAAGATGAAAGAAGAAGAGACTCATTCAAACTTTAGAAAGGTTCCCAATTCAAAAGATGTTTGCAGAAATTCTGTTTTTCTACAGATCCTTTTTCTAGGCAATTGTCAGTGGCCACTATAGAAACATCTTTGCTATTTTTAATTTAGCTACTATTTTGATTTGTCTTTTGGCTCCTATTTGTGTTTTGTTATCTTTCCTTCTCCTTTCTCTTTTGGGAATTTTTCTTGCAGAGTTATTCAGAAAAGCCATGTTCACTAAAATATCCCAAGTAATCCCAGAGCTGGTACGTGGTCTCCATTCCACAGCGCCCTCAGGACTCTGGCTGTTTTCCCAGATGATAGAAAGAACTGATGTCTAAACTATCATATGTGAAAAGAGTATCAATACTGAGAAGTATGTTGGTATGTTTAATGTTTAAATCCTGGCTCAGGTTAAGCCATACATCTTAAAACTGAGTTGACTTGTTATCTGAAGCCCTGAATTTTCTAATCCTTTATCTGAAGCAGAAAGCAGATTTGGGGATTTTAAAAAAAGAAAGAAACCCACAACTTCTGATCCATTAAATATCTGAACCAGTTGAAACTGTAAAATATCTAATGGTGTCAAGTCAGATAAGGGAAGGACTAAAGCTTTTTCAAGCACTGAGATCCAATTGGATCCAGTCACACCAGAGCAAGAAAGAAAGTTTCTGGAAGCTTGGCATTCAGACAAATCAGCCATCAATAGACACATAGAGATAAACCACATTTACACAACATTCAACAGAGACAATAAAAAAGCTAAGAAGGAAACAAAAAGACCAGAACACATCTTCTCCAGCATCCAACACCCAGATAAGCAGGGATTAACACCAGGCAAACAAGCAAGCAGAAAACAATTCCCTAATCAAGGAACTACCAAGGAGAAAACCACACCCCCACCAACACTGGCAGGGCTAGCTACTTATAAACAGGGAGCAAACCCCACATTCACTAGCACTGATGATATTACCTAGTTGGGTAATGAAACATCTGCAAGTAAACAACCAAGCCCAGAGAGCACCAAGGGCTCCACAATTCAACCCTGAGCTACATATATTCTCTTCTGTTGGAAGAAAGTTTAACTTGAAGGTCCCCAAATTAATTAGGTTTCTGGATTAACCCATGATTGCATTATTGTTTACCAGCAAATCTAGATTCAATCAATTAATAGATTCAAATGGAGAAAGCTGTTAGTGGAATTTTCCAACTCTTATTCAGCTGGCACCATTTTTTGTATTGATGCACATTCTCTCACACAGCACAATAGCAACTGAAGAAGAAAAACTACATAGGGAGAAGACATTCTTTCTCAAACCAGCATACTGGTTTTATTACTGGCTTATCTTAATCTTATGTTTTTATCCCCTCTACATCATAGCTTTGAAACACTTTTCTATTTATAGAATTGCCGCCAATATGCTCATATAAACTAATTATCTCTACTTCTTTCATCAAAGCTAATTTTCCACTCGGCTTGCATCTCTGGAATGAGAGGAGAGGAAATGACTTCAGATCCCAACCCTGAGTATCTTAGGCTTTTGCAGTGATGCTACATGTCATGAAGGATTGCTTAAGAATAACAAGGATCTTGAGTGAAGCCATATGAATCCAGCAGGCAAAGTCCTTTTAGACACTACAGAAGCATCTTGTTGCATTTATACTACACTTTTCCACAGTGGTTCCTCAAGGCTTATAAGAACTCTATAAGACACACTATTACAGTTTCCCTTTTGTAAATGTGGGGCTCAGATTTAGAAAATAGACAATTCTAGAAGGGGCATCTGGGCTGGGGGTGTCAAGAAAGTCAAAATGGTAGCCACAATTGTGAGACTGAAGCCTTGTCCTTTTTTTACATGTGCCAAGTTGTAATGTAATTTGATTTGGGCTGAGCATGTCATGTGAACCATATAGATTGTGGTTTATTTGGTAATAAAAAATACTCTTGATAGCTGAAAATGCAAAGAATCTGCAAGCTCTAGTAATAAAAGACAAATAGCAGAATGAAAAAATGGGACTAAAATTAAATATAAAGAATACTAATGACAACAGGTATAACAACCAGCCTTAGAATTGACAATGCAGATATTGAAGTGGTAAATAGCTTCTGCCTTTTAGGATCAACCATAAACAGTAAAGGAACAAGCAGTCAAGAAATATCCCTTAGACTAGCACTTGATAGAGCAGCCATGAAGGCCTTGGAAATGATATCCAGATGCTGGAATGTGTCTATACCTATCTGTAGCTTGAATCATGTCAACTGGATTTCTATACCTATAAAAATACCTATAAAAATCAGAATTGTGCAGGCAATGGCTTTCCCTGCAATAGTCAATGGAAGAAAAAATGGACTTTGAAGAAACAGGATAGAAAGAGTATTGATGCTTTTGAACCCAGTGTTGGAGAAGATCCCTGAGAATACCACGGACAGCCAAGAAAACAACAAATGGATCATAGAACAAATGAAATCAGAGTTCTCATTTGAAGCACAAATGACGAAGCTCAAATTATACTACTTTGTACACATAATGTAAAGACCTAGCTCCCTAGAGAAAGCGCTAATGCTGGGAAAGGTGGAAGGAAAGAGAAGTAGAGGACACCCAGCAGCAAGGGGGATGGATTCAGTTACAGTGGGGATGGGTGCAACACTGGAAGACCTGAAAGACCAGGTTAGGGACAGATCGTCGTGAAGAAAATCTATCTATATGGTTGCTAAGAGTCAACACCAACTTGATGTCACATAATCAATCAATTATTTGAGAAATCATGGTTAAAGAAACCATGGGAAACCTAGCTAGGAGTAATTCTCTTATGATATTATAACAAACTGATTTCTTGGCCACCAGAGACAGCTGCAAAGTAAGTTTCTGTTCCATAAGCTTTCCTAAACAAAGGCTAGAATGAATATAGTAAAGGTAAAGGTTTTCCCCTGCACAGTCGTGTCCGACTCTAGGGGCCGGTGCTCATCTCCATTTCTTAGCTGAAGAGCCAGCGCTGTCCGAAGACACTTCCGCGGTCATGTGGCCGGTGTTACCATCCCACGGAAGTGGTACCTATTTATCTACTTGCATTTGCATGCTTTCGAATTGCTAGGTTGGCAAGAGCTGGGGCGAGTGTGGGAGCTCACTCCGTCACGCAGCGCTCGGGTCTCAAGCCGCCGACCTTCCGATTGACAAGCCTGGCATCTTAACCACTGAGCCATCATGCCCCCTAGAATTAATATAACCTCCAACATTTTTTTTCTTCTCCTAAAGCAGCCAAACTTTTAAAATATATTTTTATTATTGGAGTAATGATATACAAAAGGGAAAAAAGGTCTATACTGGATGGTAAACGTTGAATAATGACAACAGAAAGAAACAACTGCTAAAGATAAATAAAGCATGAATAAAAACATTATAAGAAAACTTTCTAGTAACACATTCTCCCCTTCTCTTCCATTTGTTTTCCCAAACGCTGGCCACAACCTAGATATGTACTTTACATTAAGCATCAAAGATTATTGCTAGTGGCTATTTAAATCCTTTCATCTATTATTTTTTATTAGTCTCATAACTTTCTTCCTAAAAACCATATTCTAAATGTCAAAATTTGCCCTGCTGGGTAATGTGTAGTATATATAATACGTATATTGCTTAAATTTGGTTAAATTCTATTATGGGTATGTACTGTCAATTTTACCATTGCTGCATATTCTCCAATGTTGGTCTCCAATTTTGTATCATTGGCAAGGTTCCTCTTTTCCAATGTTGTGCCAAATTTGTTCAACATATATCTTAGAAGATTGTGATATTTTCTATTTATGTTTTCGGGTATTAGACCTAATAAAAATATTTGTGGTTTCAGTTTGAATTTTATTTTTAGCGTTTTCTGAATATTTTGATGTATTTCTTTCCAATACTTTGGATTTTTTTTAATGTAATGACCACATATGACAAAACATTCCTTCTTTTATATGATTTGTCTATCTTGATAATTATTGACAGAGTTATATGCCATCTGTAGAGCATTTCATACCAATTTTCCCTTAAATTATAAGTAGGAGGTATATTTTCCCCATAACTCTTCAAAGAAATAGTCACAGTACAAGAATGGCAAGTGGATGGGAAGCAGCCAATGCTGAGTGGACCATGGTGGAAGGGTTATACTGGAAGTACATGGTTACTTTTCCTCTTAGGAGATTCTCCAAACACATTGTCCCCAACTGTTATGAAGTTGCTGTTAGTCACATAATAAGTGGCTTTATGCTTATAGGTTTCCTCTCCAAACGTTATGTTCTTGTTTCTTCTCCACAGCTCATAGCATGGGTGTCTGCAGGAGGCCAAATGGAGCAAACAGTGACACATGGGAGAAGATGCATCATCATTGGTTTGTTACAGATGCTGCTGGCTAATCATAGAGCATTTATAAGGGTGTGTATGTGTGTGCATGTTAAGCACTCTATTATCCCAAACTTCAGAAAGTTACAGAGTTATAGTGAGAGTGAGATTCTGGCTGAATGTTAAGATAAAACTTGTTCTCAGTAAGAGCAGTTCAACAGTGACACTAACCCCAAGGAGAGGTGGCTGTGGCCTCCCCTTTGCAGGACAGGTTTGAAGTTAAGTCTAGGCAATCTATCTTAAGCTTTTAATCTGGATTCCTGGACTGAGCAGGGGGCTGGTCTCAATGGCTCCTTCAAATTATTCCAAGTGAGAAAGGTAGGATGATGGAGAAAAATTAATTGACTTTTTTGAAAAGGAAAATAAGCTTATAGAATTATTCATCCATTGTGCACATTATACAATATACAATTTTTCCCTAAACAAGGCATCTTTTTCAAGATCCAGGTTGCCAGATTATTCAACCATAGATCTGTTAGAGATATTGGGTTTCAACCAAGCACGTCTCACACAAGCTTGAAGGAGGAGGCAGCCTCTGCTGTAACCTAATCTTACTTGCTTTGTGTGGGAGGGGCAGAACCCCGAGTTCCTGTTCCTATTCCCTTCATCTCTCTTCTTTCCTGTTTGAATCCCCACCTGGGAGGATGGTCATCTATGGCTGTCCAAGTTGCTCATACATGCATTCAGCAAGGCCACATTAAGAAGACTGTGGGTTTGGTCAGAACCTATCACTCGCACGCATGAACCTCTGCTACTATGAAACTGATCTACAATAAAACTGTAAGCTATTTTTCTGTAACTTTACATTAACGTCAGAAGTGTGTTTATTTTGTGTTTTGAACTGATTAAGCCTTGTGCATGTTTATTGGGATGCTTCTGCTCTGCTAAACTAAACTAATTAAAACTGCGTGGACTTCTGTCATTAGCATTTCAGAATTCCTACAAGATTGTGGCAAGAGCCAATATTGACTCAAATGCTACCATTATATCAACTTATTTGTGCAATGTTTGCTCAGAAATCTGTTTAGAAACCAAAGTAGCCATTCTCCCTTAAATGGCAGAAAAGGCTCAGTGTGAAGGAACTGGGGGTGGAAAAAGAAGCAAATTAAATGATACTGGTAAAACTCTTGGTTTCTGCTTGGATATTATATAAAACACTGGAATAAATACAACTGAAACTGACACTCCTTTTACCAAACTCCACGGGCTGAACTTTGTCCCTGGTAACATTGGCATACAACTATGGAAATCAAAATCAGTATTTTACATTCCATTGACGACAGGTCACAGAATGAAGGGAAGAGTTTCTTACTTCCACCCTCCTGTCAAATGTCCTTGATTTGTAGGGTAGCAATGACTATACCAAAAGGAATGAATAGAGTATCCTGTCTCAATCCCAACATATTTTGCCCAAGGGACAGTGGTTTTTGTAGCTGGTACTTATTGTTTAAAATATTACACATGATATCCCAAAGCTGGCCAGTTTGTACTTTTTATGGAAAAGGAAGTAAAAACACCACCATCACTTATAACCTCTGATGAAAAGAACAGCCAATGGTGTTCAAGGATTTCTCATCTGAATCCTTGTTGCTTTTTGCAAGTCCTTAAACCACACTAATTGCTCTTTGTGACTCTGCGGGTTCCCAAGTGTGCCTGAAACACAGAATTTGTCTGCCTATATATACAAGCTGCTGATGAAAGCTAAAATGGCTAAAATATATTCAGCTGGCATATAGGCTCATTATTAGGCTGGAAAACATCAGGGGTTGCAAAATGCACTTTTAGTAACAAATGGATATTGGGTATGTCCATCTTTAGTTGCTTGCTATTAAAAATCTCTTCCTAAATGAGCACTATACTATACTTTGTTCTCTGCTCTGACATTAATTTTGAGGCCATTATGCAGTTTTGTGAGTTTCATTAGCATCCTTGCTTGTGACAATTAATTGGTACGAACATTTTCACTTTATTTATTTATTTATTTATTTATTTGTCACATTTCTCTACCGCCCATCTCGCATACGACGACTCTGGGCAGCAATACTGAACATGCTTCTAGAAGTTGAGTTTTGTTGTTCTACATTTGTGCTGGAGGCATCACTCAGTGGGACAACACTTGATTTTCATTCCAAGTTTACTGGACTGTTGCATTCAAAGGCAACAAGGCTGGGTGAGTCCTCTTTCTGAAACTGGAATTCTGGGAGTTATAGTTCTAACACAACTGGGGGGGGCAGGTTGAGAAAGGTCAAAAGTCTGTCTCAGTATAAAGAGAGCATCATAATATTCATATTCAAGTTATACCCTGAAGCACAGCAGAGGTTGTTGTTGTTTTTTTTGCCAAGGAGTCTATTGTGAAATGAGAAAGTAATGTATACACTGTGGGCAATTATGGATGCAACAATACTTCCTCCAAGTCTTGGAGAAACAATTGTGCATACACAGCCTGAGGGCCACAGTGGGTGTGACAATGTTCACAAAATTAGCAGTTCAAAGATTGGCTTCTTTTAAATGGCAATCATGATGAACCAGTGTGGACCAGTCTCTGACATGTTGTAGAGAGGTTTTAACCCTCTCTGCAGTAAGTGCAATCCAGAGTAGGGAGCTGCATGTACCCATCACTTTAGAAGAAAAGTCCACAGTTACCCCAGTGCATGTTCATTTCTTCCAATGCAAGCAAGTGGTGCAGGGCTTTGGCCAATTTGCAACCACGGTGAGAGGAAAGGGCTGAAAATCTCTCTTTATGGCCTGCCCTGTATACCTCACTATTTTCCGTTTTAAAAATCCATACAGTATAGAAATGGCACACACTATCAGTGTGGCCCTGAAAGAAGTCCCCTAATTTTTTAACATCATTCTACTTCCGAAATTAATGTGTATTAAAAATATGAGATCTTAGAATCATACATCTGGAAGGGGCCATTCTGAGTGCTGAGTTCAACCTCCTGCTCCATGCAGGAATCCACCTGAAAGCATGATTGACAAACAGCTGTCCTCCTTCACACATAATCCGCAAAGGAGACCTCACCATTTCCCTCAGTAATAAGCTTCTACTGTGGAACTGCTCTTAAGGTTACAAGATTTTACACACACAATAACAACAACAGCAACAGCAACAGCCCAAATCAACCCACTGAAGGATGAAGGCCTCTTCACTGAAGGAAATCATAATCTACCATGCTAGTCTAGTGGGGTTGGTAGACAGATGTCTTTCAGCTTCCCATGGCTGAGAGATAATGACTGACCCCAAATCACCCAGCTGGCTTCCATGCCTAAGGAAGGACTAGAATCTGGGTCACCCTGCTCCTAGTCCACTGGTGCTTTCTCTCTCTCTCTCCCTCCCTCCCTCCCTCTCTGGATTATATCAATCCCTCCCTTCCCTCTGGGCATTAGCAATTTGGTTCTTCACTGATCCAAGAGATTGAATTGTTTTGCTCTCTGCAGTGAATACAAATAAAGCTAAACTTTAAAAGGAACGGACTAGAAATTAGATGAACTGACAACAACAAATGAAATCCACCAGGGACTGGAAACATACAACAGTTTTGTGCCAGCCTGTAGCTTTTGGAGTGCAAATCTCCTGAGCTGTCTCAAGATTCATCTGTTCCCATCCAGAACAGTTATGCAAATCTGCATTCCCATCAGCAACATCGGAGAGCAGATGGAAAGGGCCTGAGGGATGTTGGCATACAAGGGATCTCGTGTGTGCCTGATCCTCTCAGAAGAAGTGCCTATGTACAGTTCCCATGGCCTTACCCTCGGAAAGTGATTACCTCAAAGTAAAATAGAATGGAATACTAAAGGCTGGGTGGAATTCTGCCTGGGGATGTGCAGGCATTTCAGTCCTCTTATTAAAAACTGGGCAAAGTTGAGCCATCATGTGAAGGTACAGAAAGTGCTTCCAAGCAGTGGCTCTTTGAGAAGAAGCACTTTTCATTGGGCTTGAGAGAGGGTGGTTGTCATGCCATCATGGAGTGGCCTTGTTGAATAACCCACATCTTGAACCAAATGCTATTTCCCATCCTTCCATTGTTGTGGCTAAAGTCCACTCCATCAGATATAGGAAGCATAATCCTCAGAGGTGGACAAATTGTGTCCCACGCCGCTTGCAGTCCTTGAACATGTCTTTTCATATATGTTACTGAAACAAATCATGGGGTTTATCACCATTTTGAAGCAGAAAATAATGGGCATGGTAAAGTGAGCCCCACAATTGGCTTGGCATGTAGACAGAAATGCTCAATCCCCTACCACACCCCAAATCCTTTGAAAGTCCCAGCCTTGCTCACCTGCATGATGCTTTGTCCACTTTGTATCATCACTTCATCCACTGTGGCTTTATCTCCCCATACAAAGAAAATGTGTTTGTGTGTGTGAATACACACATACATATATACACACATATATAGTACATGTGAGAAAATGGCAAACAATGAGGTCACAGTGGAAATGAAAAGCACAAAAATAGTATTAATGCTTAAATATATCAATATCTAGCATAGTAATAGTTTTTCCTTACTACAGATACTAAGTTACTTAGAAACATTCCTGTCATCATCGATACAAACTACTTGAAGGGCTGATTACCTTTCCCTTGAAAGAGACTGGACAGCCATGAATATAATCATGCTCTGGGTCTAGATTAGATGCCCCAAAAGGCATCCTCAAGATATATGATTTCAGTCCTGATCAGCAAAAGTCCATTAAGGGTTACAGATATAACAACATATTTATTTTAACCTTGATAAAATAAACCAACTTTATATTCCTTCCTTTTAACAATCTTGATCTTTAGTCCCTTCAAATAATGTCCTAGAACTTGATTTCTTTTCATTTTTCCTTTGTCCCTTCTCACAAAATTCTTCAAAGCTTTAACAAGCCTCTTTTGTAAATTCAATATAGGAAAATTATCCAGGTCAGTCTTTTGGTTTGTTATTTGTATATCTCTTTTAATTATTAAGACACCAGCTGGTTTCTTTTGTATGTCCAGTGTAGCATCTTTTTCCATATAATTCTTGTAGCCTGTCATTTTAAAAGCCACTTTCAGATCAGACTCAGTCTTGTCTGGTATAACTTATTCCTCTTCTATTAAACACAGTCTATCTATAGAGGTAGACACCCTTAATTTCTGGATCCGTTGTTCAAAAATATCCTTCAATATGTCCAATGTTAAAATATTTTGCTCCATTCTGTATTAGTCAAATTTAAGTGTTCTTCTCTTTAGTTCCTTCTGGTTCCCTCTAGTGTCCAACCTTCAAAGTCCCATCCTATCATGCTTTTTTAAAAGAATTTAAAACAAAAGCATTTTCCCATGGGAAGAATTCTTCTAATTAATTCCAAAATTTTATTTCAAATCCATATGGACCCTTAGTCCATTTGTAACTTTCCACAATCCAAGTTCTAATCACCCTTTTGCTGCTTATTCCATATGTATATGTATATGTATATGTATATGTATATGTATATGTATATGTATATGTATATGTATATGTATATGTATATGTATATGTATATGTATATGTACAGTGTGTGTGTGTGTGTGTATTCTCCTTAAATTTGTATTTAAAACTTCTTTTGATAAGGATTGAAGGAAAATCACCTGGTGTTTTCAGACTTGTCGATTCAAAAGTTCCTAATAGCTGAAAAGCAGCTAACAAGCAATTTCTGAAAATGATTAGATAAGGAAGTATGCGAACTTAATGTCCTTTCAAAGGCGCTGACTGTGGTTTGAGCCAGATGACTATTCCCTCATCTCCAAGAACTCTAAACCAGCCAGAGACTGCTGTCTTGCGGTCTCTTCGTGAGTAGCAGCTGTCTGGAGCACTTGTGGGTCTACTCGTCAACTTTTCATTCCACCATGGTTGTCGGCTCCGCTTTTAGCAGAGCCATCTTCAGTTTGCCATTTCTTCCCTGGAAGTCACTAAGCCAGGTCCTCTTCCCACTTTTAAAAATACGGAGGACCCCCAAAGAGCTTTTGTTTGTATGGGTTATATTTATCAATATTTACTGTATTAAAAATTAAAATTGATGCATTTGCTGCCACTACTGCTTCCCATGATTGTTTGATGGGATTTTAATATTGTATTATTTTTTAACATAGGATGGCAAATAATTTTGATTTTGCAGACCCCCGAGACGGTCTTAGGGGACCCCCAGGGGTCCTCAGACCACACTTTGAGAAACTCTGGTTTAGAGAAGCTAAGTTTTATGGAACTATATTTCATTTTCATCTCACCATTGACCTTTTCTTTTCATATACAAGCAAATGCACCTACCAAGTGTTGAAGTGTACTTTACTATGTTTTAGTAAAGTCTATATCATAATAACTGTGACATGCAATGAAATTTTTGGTGACTTTTTTTCCTTTTGGGGCTTTTGCTCCCAAAATACAATCCATGCCAGATTTTTTTGGCTACTGAATTGTATGGTTATAATTCTAGGGTATCTGTAATCCAACATCTCATTAGTTATGGACAAGTATAAATTAGGAATCCAGTCATACTGGAAGTGGTTGAAGAATTTCTCCTCTATAAAAAGTGACAAAGTTTCCGCAACTGGTATAAATTTGTTTTTTCACTTGAAGTCCAGTAATAGATGTAGACCTTGTTGATATGGGTTATCTTCAAAAGATAATTTACATAGAACATAAACCCATAAATATTGTATGAAATTTAAGCAGACAAGAAATCCTTAGTGAAGAGCTTTCCAAACTTTTCATGTTGGCGACACACACCAACAGCGGCGGCGGCGCAGCCTGCAGTGTCCTGGTGTGTCACGCAAAAACCCAGAAGCACTGATGGGGGAACTGGAAGAAGCAGCACCACCACCAATAAGTGCCACCGCCGCCGCCACGCTGGCGGTGGCGCTGACTGGCGGGGGTACCACTTCTTCTGGTTCCCCCCATCAGTGCTTCCGGGTTTTCGCGTGACACACCAGGACACCGCAGGCGACACACACTTTGGAAAGCTATGCCTTAGTGTAAAATAAACACAACACACTCTATTACAGATTCACATGCCTTCTTCTCTATGGAGTATAGTGCTTGGGATGTTGGACTGGAGCCAGGGAGACCCAGGATGAAGCCCCCTGTAAGCTATGGAAACCTTGGGATAACTTTGGGCAAGTCATTATCATTCATCCCAGGGCAACCAACCTCACAGAGTTTTTAGAGTAGGATACATTTTGGGGAGAAAATACAGAAAGATGTAATGTAATATATTTACTTATTTGTTAGAGAAGCAGAATCCTATTATTTCATGTGGGGAAAATATAGGAGTCAGCATACATACATACATACATACATACATATATATAATAGGTATATTTTATACCTATAAAAAAAAGGGGGGGCGTGGTGGCTCAGTGGGTAAGACGCCAGTCTTGTTGATCGGAAGATCGCAAGTTCGGAGGTTCAAATCCCTAGCCCTGCATGCGGAGTGAGCTCCCGCACTAGCTCCAGCTCTTGCCAACCTAGCAATTCGAAAGCATGCAAATGCAAGTAGATTAATAGGTACCACTTTGGTGGGTAGGTAACAGCGTTCCACGCGCGTCATGCGGCCACATGACCGTGGAAGCGTCTTCGGACAACGCTGGCTCTTCGGCTAACAAACGGAGATGAGCACCGGCCCCTAGAGTCGGACACGACTGCACAAATGTGCGGGGGGAACCTTTACCTTTTTATACCTATAAAATGTACATCTGGATCTACAGAAAAAGTAGTTGCCCAGGAGAGAGATTTGTTTTTAAACACAATTTTATTATTTAAATTGCTCTCTTTAAAAAAAAAAAACTCAAATAAAACTTTTTTCAAATTACTTGACAGGGCTAGACAAAAAGCTAGCACAGCAGGAGGAGCTGCTGTTTTTTATTTAGAAAACTTAAAATCAAATAACTCTGGATGGCTAACAGTACAAACTAATATAAAATAATAAAAATACAATTAAAAACAAACATAATAAATATAACAGTGAGGCTTCTCACACTTCATCCTCAATCCCCAAAGTCACCTATATCGGGTTCCGCTAAGAACCCAGTCCTAACGCCTGAGGGAAGATCCAAGTTTTTATGGCTTCTACTATTGAAGTAGTCAGTCACGCCTAAA
Source organism: Charina bottae (assembly GCA_023362775.1). NCBI lineage: Eukaryota > Metazoa > Chordata > Lepidosauria > Squamata > Charinaidae > Charina > Charina bottae. The sequence goes on from JALMGJ010000012.1 coordinate 3,916,009, forward strand.
AAGTAAAGGTTCCCCCCGCACATTTGTGCAGTCGTGTCCGACTCTAGGGGCCAGTGCTCATCTCCGTTTGTTAGCCAAAGAGCCAGCATTGTCCGAAGACACTTCCACGGTCATGTGGCCGGCATGACAGATGTGGAATGCTGTTACCTACCCACCGAAGTAGTACCTATTAATCTACTTGCATTTGCATGCTTTCGAATTACACACTCCCAACTCATGGTCTTGCTTCTTGAATTGATTTACTACCTTTACATGCTACCTTGCCATTTTGGTGGTTAACAGTTTTTAGTAATGACGTATGTGATTTAATATTTTCAATGCAAAAGGCAAGTGAGTGAGTGAGTGAGTGAGTGAGTGAGTGAGTGAGTGAGTATGAATGAATGAATGAATGAATGAATGAATGAATGAATGAATGAATGAATGAAATTTAAAATGGAGAAGAAGATGAAAATAAGCAAGTTCAAGAGTCAGGTTTTACATAATGTTGAATGTTGATAATGGCCGATACAACTATCCACTGAGACAGCATGGGAGAAAGTATATTGGCCATGTATGATACAGTTCTTCCTAACGTATTTTCCCTTCCAATGCAGACAGGCTTAACCACTGGTCATCCTGTCTATGTCTAGTAGTCCTTACCACCAAAGAGCCAGATCCCATAAGAAGTGTTTTTGAATTCCTCAGAGGAAGAAGAGTGTTAAACACAACCATCTTTACATAACCAGATTATGCATGCATAAATGCAGCAACTCAGAACTTTGGACGCAAGTTATTTTTAGAGAGCACTTTTATAAAGGAACTGACTTTGATGCAATACATCTGTGTTCTTGCTACACAAATAAAAGGAACAGACTTGTCTCTTACATAACCTGGTCTATATCAAACTTTATGGCAGGTGTCTGGCCAATGAAATTAAAGATACCACTGGTGAAGAAATATTTTCACAACAGAGTAGCAAGCCAAGAATCTTCAAAGAGCTTAGATCATCAGTGCCTGCACAGAAAGAAGAGGGAAGGATTGCTTACCCACACTGTTTTTAAGCAGAGATGAAATTATTTTCCTATTTGCAGGGGAAGTGTGTTCTGGAGAGGCATGGGAAATATAGTTGACAATATCTCCCCTTTATTTATTTAATAATTATTATTATACAAATTCATTAAACATGAAAAGGTGCAGGTTTCACCATGCTGAGGATCACATTTACCTTTGTAATGTTGAACAGATCCAGTCAATGAAATCATAATTTTCATATCCTCCTTGAGTGCCAACAATTTCAGTTATAAAAGGAATATAAAAAGATGCCTTACCTAGAATGAACAATTGCTCTCCTTAACGTAGGGTTAGCATATATATCCAGTAGTTCCCAGGCCAGCTGTGCTGCTCTATCTCTTGTTCTTTCAGTTCTCCACTCCTTCCTCGCCATGTTCTCTTTTTCTTTCCAGCCCCTGCTCATCAACAGCCCTGGCTCCCACCTCAAGATCCACCTCATTTTCTGCCTCCCCTTCCCAGCCAGGCACTGTCTATTGTTTGTTAATATTATTACTACAGGAACAAAAGTTCCAGAGGAATGTAATGGAGAGTATAAATGCAGGGGCTAGATTGCACTAGCCATATTGCTGGCAGGACAATGCTACCAGTGTAGAATAAAGCCAGTTTCAACATCAGAGTGCTGGCTGCCAGTAGGCTTCTGGACCTAATTCAAAGTGATGGTTATGACCTTTAAAACCCTATAAAGTGCAACACAGAAATGTGTCAGGCAATGGACTACCAGAACTGCCAGATATCTAGCAAAGGCCTCTTGAGATTCCTGAGAGGTTCTTGGGGTATGGGCTAGATGACAGGCGTTCTCTGTGATGGCCCCCCCTCTGTAAAACATCCTTCCCTCAAAGCTAAGGGTAGCCCCAACCTTCCTCGTGTTCTGTAAGCAAGTAAAATGTGTGCTGTTCCAATGTCTCTTTGGCCCAGCTGATTCTGATTGCTCAGCATGGGGAGCTTGAGTTACTTATTACTTACTTAAACTGCCCCGAGTCCTTCTTTTGAGGGAGATGGGCGGTGACAAAATTTGATATATAAATATAAATATAAATATAAATATAAATATAAATATAAATAATATAAATATAAATAATATAAATATAAATATAAATATAAATATAAATATAAATATAAATATAAATATAAATATAAATATAAATATAAATATAAATATAAATATAAATACTTATTGCTGTTTTAATTTTGTATGTTTTAAACAAAATTCTGTGGCTTGTGCTTTGGTGTTCGCCACCCAGAATCCATCTGCCAGAACTGGGGTGGGTTACAAATAAGGGAGTAAATAAATAAACAAATGGGGGTTGGGGGTGGAGATGTGTTGGACTTTGACCAGGAAAACTCAGGTTTGAGTCTCCACTTGACCAAAGAGATCGCTGGGTGACTGGGGGCAACTCACTCTCTCTCAAACCAGTCACAGAGTTGCTATGGAATACCATGAGGGGAGACCTTGAATTGTCAGGAAAAGGTAAAATATTAATGCATGTATAATAAACAAACAAACAAACAAACAAGCATGACCCCACCACCCCAGAGACATACTCATTAGGTAAATCAACCACTTTTTCAGATGTCCGATCTTTAGAAAGTTCAAATAGGGTATAATCTTAATCTAATTCAGTAGCATCTATACTGACTGCACTATATTTTCAAACAGGATTCTTCCCTAGATTTGCCTGAAGTTGTTAACATTTACCCCCAAATATTTACTGGCATGAGTGGGCACTCCAGACTGTGCCACCGTGATCATACAGGATGGGCAGATACTATGGGACAGGCAGTCCATCAAAATAACTAGGCTCTAGGCCATATTTGTAACGGTAGGGAATGACCTTGTGAGACAGGAGGAAGAGCCGCAGCCTAGACACCGTCGTGCAAAAGGTATCTCAGCCAATAGAAGGGAAAGGGGTGTGGGAAGCCTCTCAGAAGGACCCTCCTTAGTTTTCTGGAAAGTAAGAGTGAAGGAGGGGAGAAGTGCTTTCAGACTTGCAAGATTCTGTTACTGCAGGCTTACAATAAAGGTAGTGTTAGTACTCATGGTTTGTGCTTCTTGTCTGGATTACCTTGAAGGGCTGACAATCCTAGATAACTGCAAAGCTTTTAGGTGTAAGGTACTGTCCTGTTTCAATGCAAAACTGAGTGACCTACATCCCTGGGGCCTCATGCATCTCCCAGATCCTTCATATGTACACTCTCAGATGCTCCTCAAAGTATGGTACTGAACCATCATTGCCACTATTGTTGGATCTTACCAAACCTTAAGCAGAAAACACAATGAAATGTTATGTAATTCCCAAATAAGACATTCCTCATGTGCAAAACAAATAAGTCTTTAAAATACTTCCCTCCAAAAATGAACAAATTATTGAAATCCCACATGTATCATTGCCCCACTGTGGCACTGCTCCTAAATTAAGTGCCACCCAAAAGTTGGCCTACTCCTATCTGAAGGCCAAAGCACATGACTTTTAATTTTTTACTTTAAATTAGTAGTAAGGATAAAAGGACTCTCTTAAATTAAAAAACAAATGATATATTCAGATAACATCATATGTGGCTTGGGCCTCATAGCAATCTGAATTCCCAGTATTGATGCTTAAGGCACTCTCATATTTTTCTATGGGGAAAACATGAATGGGGAATGAAATCCTCTCACCTCTATTAATGTTCATCTACATTTTGTCCAATCACTAAAGCATTTTCAAAACTCAGCATGAGAGTTTTGAACACCAGCAGCATCATATGACTGTTTTACTCCAAGCCAAAATCCATTTTCCAGTTGAAAATCCAGTTTCTGGTTTACCCTGACATTTGTAGATGGCAGTATCTGGAAGCTAACAGAAGTTAAGAGAGGTTCTTCCTGGTTGGGTGGGTGACTTCCAAGGGATACGTGGCTGGCTATAAGCTAGGCTGAGAATTCAGAAAAGCATGCCAGGAAAAGGCAGTGGCCAACCACTTGGTATGTTGCCAAGAAAATGTACATATCTATAAAATCACAAGGAGACTTTACTCTTCTACAGACCAATGGATAACAGGCATGGTCATGGTTGCATCATTACTGAGAATGCCCTCAGCCTAGCCCCTTTTCAAAGGCCTCTGACAGCTGTTTATAATTTGTATGGGTAAAGATTGTAACTTAGAAGTAGATGGGGGGCTGGGAATTGAAGACTGCCTGAATCACTGAAAGCTGCTGCTGCTGCTGCTAATCAGAAAAGATGATCTTGCTGAGTTATCTGATCAGATTCAGTTCAGAGCAGTGCCTATTTATGTCACAGTCTATGACACAGCCAAATGTAGTTGATCTGTAAACCATAGTGAAGCAGCCCATGGCTTAGCATGTTGTATAGACACAGCCTTACTTCTATGTAAAATCTTCTGTATGTCATAACGTGGTCAATGACCCAAAAAATCCAGTCTAAAACTCTTAGCAAATTTTTCACACTGAAATGTTCCTCTCCTTTGCAGAGTTGCTGTGCATAGCAAAACAGACCATCAGTGTTCTACTGTATAGCATGTTACACACCATTTTACACAGAGGACTTTGGGATGAGAGGTTTATATAAGTGTACATTTAGATTTGTCTTCTAATTGGCATACACCAACAGAACATACTCTTAAGTAATCTCTAAGTCTTAGCCAAGCTGATTGCTTTGCAGTTTTGTGCAAATGATGAGTTGCTTCCAAGTTGAGATCTGCCCTGCCAAATTCAAGCCTCGAGCAAGCCAAGTTTTAACTTCCTGTAAATGAAAAGTCATTATGAAACCCTAAGATAAATGACTGAAAGCTTGGTGCATGATACAGATACAAGAAATGGCCCCTCTATACAATGAAAAAGTGTTCATTTTAACAGTAGAATATTTTATGGTCTGTCTCATTTACATGATGAACTGTTCATCCAGTCATCTATCAGATTTATGTCCTAGGTATTTTGTTAAAATAGGCCTTCATGGGATGGCTTAGAATATCAATTCAGATTACTGTAAACATATACAAAATATTCCTTAGCTAAAACAGTAAATGCATGAGTAGCATCAGGGCAAGAACCAACAAAATGCACAAGTGGATCAGACATTCAGCAGTTGCCTTAAATGCCTTCTGAAATCAAATACTTCTGCATGGTCTGTCACGGTTTGCTGAAAGCAGCTTTGACAAAAGGATTCCAAGGTAATAAATGCAAAAAGAAGCACTTGGTGGCAAGAGTGGGATGGGCCACCAACATAAACTTGTTGTTTTGGACCTTTAAAGCCATTAATAGTTTGGGGTGGAACTATCTGAGGGACTGCCTACTTCATTATTACTTCATTGTTACTTCATTACTTCATTAAAGTCCAGCAGGAAAGGCCCTCTTGAATATGACTTCTTCCCAAGGTATGTCTGTTAGGCATATGGGGAAAGGCCTTTGCTCCCAATCTATTAAATGCCTTCCCTTGCAAATTGAAATCCGTCCCTTTTCTTTCTGCCTTTAGGAAAGGAGTTTGCACCTTTCCAGGCAAGGTCTGAAAACCTGAATTGGCTAACAATGACTTTATTTTATTTTTTGATCATATGCTGACTATGTTGTTTTATTGTTTACTGTTAGCCACCTGGAGCGTTCTCTGGATAAAAATGTGGCATATAAATAATTATCAATATCAACAATTTAAATATGTTTGTTAGTGAATATGAATTTAAAATCCTGTGGGTAAACTATTTCAGTCAACTATTTCAGTCAAAAGAGGCTACAAATAGCCATAAAAGTGAATAGGTTGCATTAAAAAAAGGTTTAGCTAAATTTTACAATGCTTTGTGTGGATAAACTGATGAATGATGTTATTTCCAGAAAATAAGAGAGTTGAAGATATATACTTGAGGCATTAATGCCAGTGTCTATGAACGGTGCACAATACAGATAGAAGTATATATCTCCATCTGTCTTGAATACATCCCTTTCTACTGTTTCAGTCCAGTGCATTGAGATATTATCCATGGATCATGATGAACCAACTGAGCACTAGGGAAGGGCATCATCACTAGACACTTACTGATGACACGAGCCCTCTAGAGCAGTGTTTCTCAACCTTGGCAGCTTTAAGCTGTGCAGACTTCAACTCCCAGAATTCCCCAGCCAGCATTGGGAGTTGAAATCCACACATCTTCGAGTTGCCAAGGTTGACAAACGCCAAGTTACAGTATATAAATACACTTTAGAAGTAAGAGTTACAAAAAAAAGGTTCCATGACTTTTTTCCAACTGTTTGTCCATAAATCTGCCATTGTCCCCGCTGGAAGCCCCCCTTGACAAAATTCTAGTATCTCATGATAAGTTAGCCATTTGTGTTTGCCTATTTTTTCTCATCTATAAAATGCTTCTTGTGCTGAGAGCCACAAAGGTGTTTTGGGGCACATCCTGGGTTTCCATCTATTCCATATTCTCAATATGGCACGTCTAACATAATGATTTTTGAAATCTACATTAACCTTGACTTTATTGTACCACATGTATCCACGCCATCCAAGTCTCAGGTCATGTCCTTCTAACTCTAAAAGTCTTCTATTTCTCAGCAACAGCCACTCTTTCATCCAAACCAAACATCAAGCTGCAAAATACAATTTCAAATCAGGTAAATCTAGTCCTCCTCTTTCCTTTGCATCTTGTAACACCTTATATTTAACTCGTGGTTTTTTCCCCTGCCACACAAATTTAGATATATCCTTCTGCCACTGTTTAAATGGTGCATCAGTTGTCAAAACAGGTATTGTCTGAAACAAAAACATCATTCTAGGCAAAACATTCATTTTTTTCACATAAATTCTTCCCAGCAATGACAGTTGTAGTTTCTCCCATCTTAACATGTCTTTTTAAACTTTATTCCATGTCTTCATAGTTATTTTGAAATAACATACTGTTCATATTTTTCATAGTGATGCCCAGATATTTTACCTTCTTCTCAAACTTAAAACCTGTTTTATTCATCAGTTCTATTTGATCTTCTATTTTCATATTTTTGTTAACATCTTCATCTTTTGTTTATTAATCTTGAAACCTGCTAATGCACCAAATTCTTTTAATTTGCCCATTAATGTTTCAATTCCCTTTAAACGAACTTCCAAAACCAACACCAAGTCTTCTGCAAAAGCCCTTAACTTATAAGTTTCTGGCAAACTTAATGTATAACTTTCTGGCAAACTGAAAATCTAACAAAAATCTGAAAATCTAAAAGGTCACACATCAGAGGCGAAAAGAGAAGCAATTATTAAGCAGGAGAATGGACAGATCAGATAACCCAGAACTTTAAAGCTGCTATCAAAAAAAATGTGAAGCACTGATTGAGTAGAAGTTAATGAAGGATGCTAAGAACAAAGAAAAGAGGGCTTCTTTAGATACATTCAAAATAAGAAAGAGAAAATAAACCGTATATCATCTGCTCAGTGAAGGCAAAAGATTAACAGATAACGACAACAACAAAAGGCAAAACTATTTCATCTCAGACTTCTCTGACAAGAGGCAATGCATGGATTCCTCAGATAATTTTGAAGTGCTGAATCCAGCTTGAGCTTGATAGAAACATAATGAGGACATATGTACTGACCTTGAATAAGTTTAGATCTCTAGGACCAGATGGATTGCAATCTAAGATCCTAAAATAACTTGCTAATGATCCAGCTGAACCTTTGTCCATTACCACTGAGTAATTCTAGTGAAGCATAACAATATTTTGTCTGTGTGTGCCTTTGAGTCTCTCTCTCTCTCTCTTCGTTCGTTCGTTTGTTTGTTCATTCATTCATTCATTCATTCATTCATTCATTCATTCATTCATTTTTATGAGAGCCTTAAGCACCACACCAAACTGGCTCTCATAAAAGAGAGAGAGAGAGAGAGGGGGGGGGAGGGAGGACAGAGGACAGAGGACAGAGGACAGAAGACAGAAGACAGAAGACAGAAGACAGAAGACAGAAGACAGAAGACAGAAGACAGAAGACAGAAGACAGAGCCAGTTTGGTGTAGAGGTTAAGGCATCAGGCTAGAAACCAGGAGACTCTGAGTTCTAGTCCCACCTTAGACACAAAGCCAGCTAGGTGACCCTGGGACAGTCATTCCCTCTCAGCCATAGGAAGAAGGCAATGGCAAACCAAAAAATCTTGCCAAGAAAACTTCAGGGACTTGTCCAGGCAGTCTCCAGGAGTCAAGACTGACTCGAAGGGCCCAAAAAATTAAAATTAAAAATATTGGAGGTAGGCAAATTTGTCACTATCTTCAAAAAGGAGGGGAAAAAAGGACCTGGGGAACTACAGACCCATCAATCTTCCATTATCTAGGAAGTTTCCATATTACCTGTAAGCACGTTGAAAAAAGTGAAATGATTTTAGAAGCCAGCATGGATTTGTCAAGAACAAGTCTTGTCAGAGTAATCTTAAATTTTTGATTAGGTAACTTTCTTAGAAAAATGTGGGAGTTCAGCTACTATTGTACATTGTGATTTCAACATCTGACAAATAACCTTATGAGAGTCTGATTAGCAAAGTATGTCGGTTCACAAGCCATAAAGTCCATGAAGCTCAGAAATACAAGATAGCAGAGAAATAGTAAAAAACTATAGTATAAAATTTCATTAACTCCCTCTTCCCTTGCATGCACAGAGATTGGACTGAGCTTAGAGATGGTTCACTGTGATTATGATCATTGAACTCAGTTCTACTCATGACCCCAGGAATTTTCTACATACAGAAAAATGGAAGTAAAATAGGGATTGCTTGCAGGCAAAATGTACCATCCCTCACCCCGCACTGCCAACCTCCAAGAAGGCTTTGGAGAAAAGTTCAAATTTGGTAGGAATACCATTTCATTATAATGAGATAATATATTTCAAAGGATCTGATTCGACATTAGCTTTGGATCAATGTACATCCATACTACCCATGCTGGTAGGCTGACTCTACCATTAGGCAGAGTAGGGCAGCTGCCTCAGATGGTAGGTGCAGAGGAGCAGGGACAATGGCAAAGTATGTAAGGACAGAAGTGTGTGTGCCATATGGTCTCTCTTGAGGAGCAATAGTGTATGCTGCCTCATTGCCAATGCCAAAGTAAAAAGGTAAAGGTTCCCCCTGCACAGTTGTGCAGTTGTGTCCGACTCTAGGGGCTGGTGCTCATCTCCGTTTGTTAGCCGAAGAGCCAGCGTTGTACGAAGATGCTTCCACGGTCATGTGGCCGGCATGATGCACACGGAATGCTGTTACCTTCCCACCGAAGTGGTACCTATTCATCTACTTGCATTTGCATGCTTTCGAGTTGGTAGGTTGGCAAGAGCTGGGGCGAGTGCGTGAGTTCACTCCGTCACGCAGCGCTAGGGTCTCAAACCTCCGAACTTGCGATCTTCCGATCAACAAGCCTGGTGTCTTACCCACTGAGCCACCACGCCAAAGTAAGATGCAGCTATTAATCTGATATGCCCCATATATGTAGTGGGAAGAAGAACATCACCTTCTACTACCTATGCAAAGTGTCCTGGGTCAACCCTGCACTCCAATTAAGGATCAGGTTTCGTGAGAAAAATGCATAAGAATCATTTCCAAAATATCCATCATAAAATGCTAGCAAGATATTTAGATGAATAGCAATCAGAAAGGGGCCTCAGGGGTTGCTCATTAGCCCTACATTTGGAGCTCTGTCTTCCACCTACTGCAAGTTACTCTTCTACAAAAAAAATAGAGGAAATCTCATTTGAGAACCTTAATTTATGGAATGATTTTCCTAATTTTAACTTGTACAAGGGTAACACCTTGGGAATGCTACCTGATAAATTAATTTATTGATGATTATGTGCCATCAAGTTGGTGTCAACACTTAGCAGGCACATAGATAGATTTTCTCCATGAAAATTAATACACACACACACACACAGAGAGAGAGAGAGAGAGAGAGAGAGAGAGAGAGAGAGAGAGACCTATAATTATAGCTTAGTTGTAAAATGTCAGCTCTTCTGCCAGGAGTTTTTCTTTTTAAGTTACTGTATTCAAAACTAATGGGGTCAACTGAGGAAACATAATTAAATTACTTGCTCTTTCCTACTAATCAGGGTAGCTTTCCATCACATATGACTATAGTTCCTGTGCTGTGATTATCTTCTTGTGGTGAAAAAGTACTCCATCTCCTGGATATTTGTTTGTTACTACATAAACATTGCTTATAGCCCTTATTTCTCTAACTATAGTTGGGTAGAAACATGTTGGGTAGCATTGTGACCAGTTGTCCATCTAATATTGTCTAATGCTATTTATTCTGACTGGCAGTGACTCTCCAGCAGAGCTCATAATCTTTTCCAGTGTTTTCTCTCTGATTATTTTTAACTGGAAATACTAGAGATTGAACTTATGTATTCAAAATATGTGGTCCATTGCTGAACTCTTGTCCTCTTTTGTATGAATGGCTTCTGCCGTACAATTGAAGTGTACCCACTACGCAAACTGTTGTGTAGATTGCTCACGTCTGGCTTTCCCCTTTAGCTCTTCCTTCTTCTTGTTGACTGAATTCAGATGCCCCCCTTTTTTTAAATACAGGATATCCATATGAAGTAATTTACACACCAGTAGATATGTACACAGTGACAAGTGGTTCTTTCTGCTGATGGTTATTCACACGAGCACAGTGGCAAGTTTTACAACCACACTGCTTATGTGAAATTCTGCCAAGAAACTGGAAGGATATAGAATTGGCTTACTTTCAATAAATTTTGTTTCTGCTCATAAACTTTCTCTCCTTTTCTTTCTCCTAAAATAAGCTTCCTTCAGGTACATAAATGAAAAAAGAGATAATAGCACTTAAATATGCACTAGGCTCTGTGCACTGGCATGCCTCTACATTGGACAGCTTTTAACAAAACATTGCTTGCAAAACATTCATTTGCAAATTCAGAAATATATTGACATATATCTTCCATGGCCTAACAATATGTTTCCAGGGCAATCTGCAGCCAAGGTCAAATTAACCCAAGTTACAAACCCAAAGTGTTCAAAATTCATTCACATTGTGCTCTTGAGAGCTGTGTTGCAGTGCTGCCAAGGTCCACGGCTGATCTACGTTCACTGTGTGTCAGTTGGGTTGCAATACTCGGCTTGCTGGGTTGCTATGCTTTCTGGATGATTTTTTCGGAAGCACTGGCTTAGCATGACTGGGAGCTTCTTCCCTTTAGATTCTGGATAGGACAGTAGTGACAAACGAAGCAAGCACTCAAAGCGACTAGTAAAAAATAAACAAAAACAACATCTAAAAATGTAGAAGATAAAGGAAAAGTTGCAATGGATGTATTAATAATTAAATGGCTGGCAAAAGAAGCAGGGCCGCAACTGGGGGGGGGGGCAAGTGGGGCATGTGCCCTGGGCGCCGCGCTGGGGAGTGCGCCAAAATGATGCCCGGGGGTGCCAAAATGCCAAAATAACCCATGGGGGGGTGGCGGAATCCATGTTTGCCCCAGGTGACACAGACCCTAGTGCCGTCCCTGAAAAGAAGGAAGCACAGTCACCCAGTGAGCCCCCTGGGTTGAATGAGAGTTTCCTAGTCCTACTTCAATATCTTAAGGACTATTCTGAGAACATCTAATATCTTAAGGAATCTTCTGAGTACAATGAACTTGATATGTTCCTCCCCTGGATAGAATGAACAGAATAGTTCTCCTCTTGGCGAAAAGGCATCAAAGCAGTATCCCTATTTTCAAATAATGTGTTCTGAGTTCTTTAGAAATAGCATTTTCCATCAAACTTATTTTGTTGATCAAAACTTCGCTTAAGATCAAACTATGGTGTTGAGGCATTAGTAAAAGCTGGACAAAAGTAAGAATGTCTCTTTATTATTTGGGTTTCCTAAAAAAAAAAAGTTATGAAAAGGTATCAGTATGTGTCTTGTAATATAGTAGAGGCAATTTTCTCACATTAACCTGAATAAAGACAAAGAAGTACATCAGTAAAAGAAGCACTCTATTTATAAATTGTAGTTAATACAATTGCATAAGATGGTGTTGCTACCAAGTTGGGCAGTGATAAAATTTCTGCATGACTTTCAATACGCATAAAGAAGGCTTTATTTGATACTAAGATTCCCAATTTCCCATTGAAGGGAACTAATGGAAAACTTTCAAGGAATATCAGTCCACCACCTTCACCTTTGTAGCTTTAGTTTAAGGAAGAAATTTGCAGATGAAACTTATGCTTATATAAGGCATACAGATCTTTCATCTCTTCCCCTGTAAGAATAGATTTATAGGTTTAGATAAACATCCACATTAGAACTCAATGGTTCTGAGAGATTGAAAGAAACTGCTCCTTCCAATTTATTCCAATTTGGGGCTTTGGTGAAGTTCTATTTTTCCCATGCACATATGGCAACTATGAAATGGCATTTGATATATTTGACTTTGAAGGTATGCATATTGCAAGTGGCCTTAAATTATAACAAGATAAATTATTAGATTTTTAAAGGAAGTTAATTTCCCCCTTGAGAAATTGTGGCAAACATCCACAGTATGAGTCACTCCCTGCAGCCCTGCATACATAGCTACCACAGCATTCCTGATTGATCTACAATGATTAGGAGAAACAGCAAGTGGGTCTTGCGAGAGTGAGCCACAAAATAACACTGCAATCAGACTTAAATGAGAAAAGTATTGGAATAATTAACTATAGCCACTATTTATGTGTGTGTGAGTGCCATATTATGAAATGGTTTGAGGCTTACTACTCGGTTTCAACTCTATGATTAATTACTTAACAACTTGCTGACTGCTAAAGGAATCTTCCCAAGAAATTGGGGCTGGACACTCTTCTAATCCCAACATGCTGGAAACACCCGGAAAAACACCTGTGGCAACAGCAATAATATAGCAAGATGGTGAATTAAATAATAATTGAATTATCTTGATAATCAGATTCCAGGGATAAATGAGGATTTATTACTTTCTAATAAGCTTATACGGAACAGGCAGGAAGGGAGAAAATGACAGCATAAGAAAAAAGAGAGGAAGGCATCTCATGTTTCCAGGGGAATTGGAAGTTTTTGAAAAACCTTCAGGCTTTCATACCACTGTGAATGCAAACTCCTACTATTCACAAAAGGACTATTAAAAAAGGATAAAACCAGAAATCTGTAATTTAGTCCATGTTTTGCTAAGCATGTAAAATTCTTGTGTCCGTTCAAAATGTCTGGGCTTTGGCTAAGCAGGATCATAATGTTCAAATGCATTATGTAAGTGCAAGAAACTTGGTAGAGTTACACAAACATGGCAGAGCAGCCATGATGGCCTTGGAAAAGATATTCAGATGCTGGAATGTGTCTATACCTATAAAAATCAGAATTGTGCAAGCAGTGGTTTTCCCTGTGATAGTTAATGGAAGCAAAAATGGACTTTGAAGAAGCAGAATAGGAAGAGTATTGACACTTTTGAACTTTGGTGTTGGAGAAGTCTCCTGAGAATATCATGGACAGCCAAGAAAACAAACAAATGGATCATTGAACAAATCAATCCAGAGTTTTCACTCAAGGCACAAATGACCAGGCTCAAATTATCCTACTTCACACACATTATGCAAAGACCTCGCTCTCTGGAAAGGGCAATAATGCTGGGAAAGATGGAAGGAAAGAGAAGAGGACAATCAGCAGCAAGGTGTATAGACTCAGTTACAGTGGCAATGAGTGCACTGTTGGAAGACCTGAAAGACCTGGTTACGGACAGATTGTCATGAAGAAATGTGGCCACTAAGAATTAACAACAACTTGGTGACACATAATCATAATCAATCAAATGAAAGAGAGAAAGAAGAACAGAGGTGAAAACTGGACTACTGCAACTAAGAACTACTGGACTTTCATTTTTTTCAATTTTACTGCTGTCATTTTCAACTATTTAAAGTTTATATTAGCCTGTTGTGATATACTTAATAATTGTTATTGGGCTAAAAATGTTAAATAATCTGGAGACAGTAGGAATATTACCCTGTTCAAGTGATTTCTGTTACCGCAGAATCCCCAATGCATTCAGAAAATTGGGTGGGGGACTTCCGGTAGGGACATGGCGGACTGAACAGCTGTGCTCGCGGGCTCAGCGGGCAGAACTGACAACGCGGCAGGTTTTTTGGGGCTTAGGCAGGCTTTTCCTGAAGCCCAGGAGCGTTTTACTGGGAAAGGAAAACACTCAGAATCACCCCATTTGTCCTCCAGGACGGCGGCTTGCAGCCAGGAGATCATAAACAGAGTTCTCGTTCGACTGGTAAGAGCTGCTGGGAGGCTGGGATGTCACCATTTTCCAAGCCGCACTGTAGCCTTAAAGGGACATTAAGTCTGGCCACCCCATTTCTAAATTACCCAATATATATATATATATTAAGTATATGTACCCTAAGAGAGGCTTTCTACAGCAAGGAGAAGCAGGTTCTCTTGGTGCTTATCGTTATTTTTGGGACTAATTTAAAAAAAAAATTTTTTTTTTTAAAGTTTTGGCTTGTTTTCCATCCAAATATTAAGGAATATTGAGAGTAAATAATTGTCTCCCTGTTATTATCTTTGTACCAAATTTGAAGAAGTTAGCGTTTTCCTACACGTTGAATTGGCTGTTTTGAACTTTCACTTTTCTGCTTCTACTTTCCCTGGGGAATTGTCTGCGATCTCACTCTCGCTTAAGTAAACACATTCCTTCATATCTTTGACTTTGCTGGCTAAACTCCTAGGGGGCACCATAATCTACTGCATGAGACATGAAGGACCTCAAACAGACTTTCTCAGACTTTCAACAAGACTTCAAGCAGATTTTTTTTTATTCTTACCAAGTTTTTATGCAAAGCATTCAGGTTATTGTGGAAAATATGAGTTTTAAAATGTCTCATCTGGTTGGGGATGTCGTGGATGAAATTGAGGAATTTAACAGTGTCAGGAATGTCTCTTCGATTTCTGCTGAGATTCTGGAGGAAGATTGGATAGTTGAGTTGAAGAAATTAAAGGGAGAGATCGAGTTGCAAACCGTAAGTGAAATTGATCTTCTGATGGAATGCCTTGAAAAAGAAGGGGTTACTATGTATGGGAGGTTTCCTGAAGAGAAGTCAGAGTTTTTGAGGGAGCCAGTTGGGCTGTTTGATTTCTTTAAGAAAAAAGCTTATATATTGTATATATTGTATATATTGTGTATATTGTGGGGATATGTAAATGCTTTGGTTTATTTTGAGGTGGGATAAGGGTTTAAGAATACCTATCTGGATTGCTTTTAGTGTTTGGCTGATTTCATTTATCTTTAATGATTTGGATTAAGATCATTAAGGTATAAAAAATAATTTATTTATTTATTTATTTATTTATCTTATTTATACCCCGCCTATCCCCTACCTAATGGAGGACTCTAGGCGGCTTACAACATCATTACATATATTTTAATTATACATCCATATATATTACAATACCCGCGCGATTAGGGAGGGGGTGAGGGAACCGGCTCTTCTTTCTAGGCATCGGAACTACAAGCCCCAGAATGCCTCGCTTTCAGAGCCGGCTGCTGACATCCCGGAAGTTGTTAAATTGGGATCCGTCGTCCTCTGCCGCCGTCCTCAGCCGCCATCCACGGGCTTCTCCAGATCTTTATCTTCGGTTCCGAGGCGACTCCCAGACAGGATGCCAGCATATTGCCCCATGTGAGTGGTACCCATTTATTTACTTGCTATTTAGCTTTCGAATCGCTGGGTTGGCAGAGAGCTAGGGCTAGTGACGAGAGCTCACCTCGCCACGCGGATTCGAACTGCCGACCTTATGGTCAGCAGACTAACAGCTCAGCGGTTTAACCCGCTGAGCTACCGCGCCCCCATAAAAAATAATGTCTGGTTTTTGGTCTGACATGATTAAGATTATTAAAATTGCTGTACTATCAAGTATAATGGTAGACAAAATATATGTTTTTTTAGTTTGATCTTTATTATAGTAGACAGGAATGCATGGAATAGTAGTAGGAAGGAAATAAGGGGGTAAGTTGACTAGGAGGTGTGTGTATGTATATGTATATGTATATGTATATGTATATGTATATGTATATGTATATGTATATGTATATGTATATGTATATGTATATGTATTCTTTTTTCTTTTAATATAAGGGGAGGGAACAACAATACTTAGTGATTTTTATAATGTGCCAATGGTATGATTTATAGAAATAATGTGATCTTGGTCTAATATTGAGTAAGGGATTGATTATGGATTTGTTGTATATCCTTGCTGTTAAAAGTCAGAAGTCACCTCTTTTTGTAATTCTTTTTAAAAAATTACTCTTGTGTTTCCACACTTTTTTTAGTTTCCTTTTTTTTTTTTGTAGTTTTTTGTTTTCCTGTAGCTTTTATCTCTATTTGAAACTTAATAAAATTCTTATATAAAAAAAAGAAACTTGGGTGGGAATAAACCCCTCTCCAAAAAGGTGATATTATAGATCCCTAGGAAGACCATGAGAGTAGAAAGTAAAAAAGAGACTGAGATGAAATATCTGGAGAACTCTTGTTTTCACAGGGTCTCTTTAGGGGTTCATCTTTGCTTTAGGAGCAAAGGGAGAAAAGTTATATTCAGTTAACCTTCACAACCCCATTGACATGAAACAATTGACCACTGAGGGCTTAATTTAGCCAAGGAGTTAGTTTTCCAGATTAGCTGTCTTTATCAGGGCTACTAGGAACAGGTTGCAAAAATCCAGACAACCCCTGGATGGTAACAGAATTTTCTGTATCTCTTTCCTATCATCTAATGACCACTTGGATTTTCGCCTTTCACATCTGTTAGTCCCAATTCATGTTACTCTGATCCCCCTCTTTAGTGAAGCAAACTGGATGAGCAGAAAAGGATTTAAGGCTGTGCTCAGGGTGTAGTAGGTTTTAAGGATTCAATATTTTGAACTTCCATCATAAAAGGAAGCATCAGGGCTACTCCTGGCTGCTTGACTCATTTAGACTGATCGATAATTCAAACACCATGCTCCAGGGAACAAGTAGTCAATGATGATAGGCAAATCAGAGAAATAGGGAAGGGTGCCACTTGATTCTCATCAGCTGATCTGTCTTGGAGGTGTAGATGATTTTCCTACCAGTGTTCTGGACTGGCCTACTTAAATGTATGAATATGAGATACATATGACATCCATAAATATGAATATTTATATAACTAGGCAATCAGGTAGGAATTTCAGGAGATTTAGGGAAGAAATCTATTCAACATTTGACTCAATATACTCACTGAAAAACAAAACCTTTTTAAACATTTAATCCATGGAAGAAATTATTACTCAGTAATGACTCTGACCCCTCTATACTCCTCTAAGCTGCAATGTTCTTGTCCCCATAAGTCTCCCAACACTTCTAGCTTAGTTGCTTTTTCCAAAAGAAAATTGATTCTTGAGACAAGGTAACAAGGGGATGTCAACAGAACAGACAAGGCACACGAGCAGAGAACTCTGTAACATATAAAGAAGCTTTACATTGAACAAGATCCTAAGCTCATCTTGTCCAATTATATTTATATTGGTGGCTGTTAATTTTCTCAGCTCTGCTGCCTGAGCCCTTTTCAAGTTAAGGCATTAATCACTGACTCCATTCTGAGCCAATCTCCCTCATATTGCTTTAAAAGCTAAATCCTTGA
Organism: Charina bottae; assembly: GCA_023362775.1. Taxonomy (NCBI): domain Eukaryota; kingdom Metazoa; phylum Chordata; class Lepidosauria; order Squamata; family Charinaidae; genus Charina; species Charina bottae. The sequence goes on from JALMGJ010000012.1 coordinate 3,933,679, forward strand.
GGGGGAGATGGGCGGTCATAGAAATTTAATAAATAATAAATAAATTATGTGTGTGCTATCTAAGCAATAGAAGGAGAAGTGTGAAATTTCTGATAACCCGCCTTCCCTTCTTTCCACAATCCTAATCAGGAAAATACATATTTTGTTTTTAACTTGACTTTTGAAGGACCACACCATGACTTGCAAACCACACTTCTGTTTAAATTTTAAAACCATCTCAACCCAATTCCCATTAAATTAGTACCAACAGTTTGTGGTTCTGGGGCACCTCCCATTTGTGGTTCATAAATCATCCCTCATCAATGTAAAACCATCTTTGGGAGCAGTTGGGTGACTCCTCCCTTCTCATCTCCTCTATGTAAACTTGCAGAAACCTGATCACAGGTCCTACAAAGTCTTTCAGTTCTTCAACAAAGATGGACCAATCTGTTATCTTTGCATTGGTAACACAATATTTGTTATTGTAAAAGGGTGCTGGGCAGATTCACTAGGTGGATCTAGATCTTCCAGTAGATCTCTGGATGTTTTGCGACCAATTGGCAAGGATTTCAGACTCCCAATTGTTGAAGGACAATTGCAAAATTATTTTGCATGATTTATTTTGTCAATGTTGCTTTCTCTCACATTCAGTTAGAAATAGTAATTCCAAGTTCTTCTCCTATGCATAATTAGATTTTAGTAAGGCCTTCTTTAAAAAAAAAAGAACCAAATGAAATTATCACCAGTCTGTACTGGCCAAATTCAATAGATGTACCTGCCCTGCCACAAAGCTGATAAAGATGATGTACTTATAAGGAAAAACAGGATGGCAGTGACGAAAAATAGAGCATTCCAAATCCAGTTTAGAAAAGCCAGCCTTGAAAAGCGGTTCCTTGAATAGAAGAATCTCTCTGTTTTATATTCTCTCTTGGGTTTATTAAAATATTCCTCCCATTTATGAAGAAATTTGCAAACTTGGGAAAGTTCTTATCAAAAAGCAAACAAAATGAAATTTTTATTTAACTCTAGGAATAGTGAGCTCCTTATAGTTTTGGTATTTAGAACAATTCCTGGATTTAAAATCAGCCAGGGAGGGCTTGCTGTGGACCCCATCGACCAAAGAGTTCCATCTAGTGGGGTCCAGGAGGCGGGCCTTCACTGCAGTTGCGCCCGCCCTTTGGAATACCTTGCCCCTGGAGCTGAGGCTGGTTTCCTCGCTCCCGACCTTCCGGAAAGGCTTAAAGATCTGGTTCTGCCATCTTGCCTGGGAGGGAAATGCCAATATTTCCTCTTGGGGATGGCTGGTCCCATGAAGCCTCCCAGTATTCCATTTTTAACATCTTTTATACTTGGATTTTATATTATTTATTATATTGTAATTTTATATTTATCTTTTTTAACTATGTTTTATTGTGAACCGCCCAAGGTCCCTGACAGGGGAGATGGGCGGTAATATAAATTTAATAAAATAAATAAAAAAAAATAAAATGCTTTAATATGTTTCATTCTTTTGCCCCAGGCTCCAGGAGCTCTCTCAGGCTTCAATTCAAGGCACTTCTTCTAAACTGGAAATCTGCCTTTTCCTCCTGTAAAGCTTTAAAACATGTGTTTATATTGAATGGATAAAATATTCAATGGAAAAAGTGGTGTTAGAGCATGAATACAGTATTGCTCTTCACTTTTTAGTTACAAGAAATATATCAAGATTTTTGCAATTACATTTCAGATTGGCATAAATCTGATCCATTTCTGCCTTGACATGTGCTTGGATGTTGAGGAAGAAAACTGCTGTGGAGCCATTTCTTTTTTTCTTACTCCAAGTTTAGTGAAAAGGGAAAGTGAACACAATACCTAGGTAGTCCATTTTTCTCAGTTTCATTATACGCAATGAATTTTCAGAAAGTTTCTCAGGGATTTCCACATTACAACTTCAAGTTCACATTTATGATGGTAGTAATAATACAACCGTTCTTTTAAAGTTCCCCAGGTTGGCCAGCTAAACAACAGCTGAATCTTTCATGAAAGAGAAGATCTAGGCCTTTCTAGAAATGATATTTATAAAATTCCACCGAGCTTCAGAGTGAAGCAGAAAGAGAGCTGAATATTAGTCATAGAACATAATCTTTGTGGTTAAGTCTTTATGGCTCCCAGCCTTCAACTGTAATAAAGCTTGTAATCTTCTTGTTAAAGGGTTTCTTCTGGGGTAGGGATCACAGGACAATTCTTCGGATTACTAATTTCCTTGATGACAACATTCTGTAAACAAGCGAGCAAGAGAGCACATAGAGACACAGCTCCTCCTGTCTAATGGTGGACAAAAGGAAACATTTATGGCTGAGTAAATGTCCTGGAGCTCATCTTCATGAAAGTAACATCTAAAGGATTGGGAGGTACAGTATTTTGTAACTCTGGGGACCACTTAAGAGTATTAAAACATGATTGTGTTCCAAGCATCCATTGCACATGCAAAGAATTTCTTTTGCTCCATGTCTATGTACAGGGGGTGTTTCTTTCAACTGTGTTGTTAAGCCAGACAGATTGCTGTTCTGCTTAATATGTAGTTTTCTCTCTGGTGGTGTTTTACAAAACTCTTAGACCCTCCCTTATCTCCTTTCACAAAATCATAAAGGAGGTGGGTTCATTCAAAACCTCCTCAGGTTGGTTAGTTGGTTGGTTGGTTTTTATTTGTTAAATTTATAACCCACCTTTTGCCCAGGAGCAAAACCCAAAATACATAGCACTCCTTCCTTTTTTTCCCCTTCAGAAACAATCTTGTGAGTTAGACTGGGTTGAGAAAGAGCCAGTGACTTGCCCAATGTCACCCAGTGAATTTTCATGGGTGAGGGTATACTTGAATCTTTGCCTTCCCAGTCCTGGTCTAACCTCTTAACCATCACACCATGTCAAAAGGTGGTGGCCTTAAGCTCTGCAGTGTTTGAAAGGCAGCCTAAGCCACCCATTTCACCCCTTAAATCCACTCACCCACCCACAGATAATGGATTGACAATATTGACCCTGTCCACTCTTTGGGTATTCTGGAGTACTTGCGGTTGCAGCCAGGTGTGTGTGTGTGTGTGTGTGTGTGTGAATATAGCTCATGGATCACAAATTATCCACCTCAATATTGGAGCTTTGGAGGTGTTGAATGTACTGTTTGCTTTATATGATTTAGCTTTTTATTGCTTTGGTTGTTTGCTTTTACTGTATTTTATGGCTGGACTGCTGGCCCCAAAGAAGACATATAAGGAAAGAAATACTGTAAGCAGTGGGCATCATGAGCATCTCAGAGAGCAAGAACAAAGTAGGAATACCCCTGATGAGAAATCTGAATGTGAAGAAAATCTCATTTTAGAAAATTGTCTGTGTATCATTTGTAAGTAAATTATTCCAGATTAAAATTGTATTTTGCATTTTATGTTTTGTTCTGCTGCAAATCGGCCTAAGTAGAATTCTTTGCATAATTTACCATACCGATCTGTGGCTTGAACTTCCACTACTTTCATTTCCTGCTCCCCTATGCCAACCATTTTCCAGGCTCCACACCTTTGTCCCCCAAAGGTTTGTTTTCCTTTGGATCATCATAAAGGTAGCAACGTTTTAGTTAAATAATTAAGCCATCAAAACCCGAAGCTTTTCATACAAATCTTATTTTCCTTGGGATACGAACAAAGCCTAAAACAAAGTTATGATCATTATTAAATGGAAAAAATGAAACTTGAAAACAAGTTGCTGAGCACAGAGTGTTCCAAAAATGAAGCCAAAGCCCCAATTATAACCTGAATGGAACACATAATTTGCACATATGGGAAGGAACTCATACCCCAAAAGATCTTACTTTTTGCCAGGGATGTGTCACATGACTTTCTTCATAGGCTATCAGTGGGGGGGGGGGAGAAATAAAACCACAGTCAAGAAATGTCAGTGAGTGTTGCAAATGTAGATCTTTCGATAAACGTCAAAGGTAAGCAATTTTTGAGTGTTGGAAAAATATGCCCTATGATGAATCTGTCATCATAGGGTTGTGTTCAAGATTACAAATATTTACCTACCTACATATTAACTTACTTACTTCTGTTTGTATGCCACTCCATTTCTGATATTGTTTAATTATATGCCTTCCTTGTGCAGTTAATGTAATTTCTATTATTGAACTCCATCAATAGAAGTAGTCCTCACTTAATGACGATTTGTCTAGTGATGGTTCAGACTTATGACGGTGCTGGAAAAAACGACTTACAACTGGTGCTCACACTTACGAGCATCGCAGCACCCCTGCAGTCACATGATCGCCATTTTCTACCTTCCCAGCCAGCTTCTGGCAAGCAAAATCAATGGGGAACTGCATGTTTCGCTTAATGACCATGTGGTTCACTTAATGGCCGCTGCAAAAAAGGTCGTAAAATCAGGTTGGATTTGCTTAATGACCTTTTCACTTAGCAACCAAAATTCCGGTCTCAGTTGTGGTTGTTAAGCAAGGACTACCTGTAGTAAAGTATTGTGATATAAATGTGTAAAGTAGTAGTAGTATAGCTTTATTGATTAGTCGAATGACCATATCAAAAAATGGGCATCAGCCACAATAAAATACAATAAAATAAGACAGGTAAAATACAATATGATACGGTAAAATAGACTAGAGAGAGATAAAATGAAATAAAATACAGTGAGGTAAGATAAAGATAAAAGAGTAAGATAAAAGAGTATAAAATAATGCAGAGGCTTATAATAAGATGAATTTTGTTGTTTATTCGTTCAGTCGCTTCCGACTCTTCGTGACTTCATGGACCAGCCCACGCCAGAGCTTCCTGTCGGCCGTCACCATCCCCAGCTCCCTCAAGGTCGAGTCCATCACCTCCAGAATATCATCCATCCATCTTGCCCTTGGCCGGCCCCTCTTCCTTTTGCCTTCCAATTTCCCTAGCATCAGCTTCTTCTCCAGGGTATCCTGTCTTCTCATTATGTGGCCAAAGTACTTCAGTTTTGCCTTTAATATCATTCCCTCAAGTGAGCAGTCTGGCTTTATTTCCTGGAGTATGGACTGGTTTGATCTTCTTGCAGTCCAAGGCACTTTCAGAATTTTCCTCCAACACCACAGTTCAAAAGCATCTATCTTCCTTCGCTCAGCCTTCCTTATGGTCCAAATAAGATGAATAGTAACATACAAATACAAAATGTATTTAGGTGAAAAATGTGTAAAGTAAGGTGATATAAATGTGAATGATAGATAGATAGATAGATAGATAGATAGATAGATAGATAGATAAATTTAAAATTCTTTTTTCCTCCAGGAAGCCAAGACTACATTCATGGTTCTCCTGTCCTCATTTTATCTTCACAACAATCCTGTGAATTATGACAGAACACAGGGCTGCTTGTTTTCCATGTGTGTCACACACACAATGTGCATTAAAAAAAGGTGGATCACTGCCATCTTGACTTTTTTTACTATACTCCATGGACACCCCTGACAGAACAGGTCAGACCGAACAGGTACCTGCCATACATTTCCACACATCCCCAGTCTCTATAGCTAATGGCCTGCTACGTGAGGGTGATGGATGTTGACGTCTAATATACAGAGAAGGTGCTAAGGTGGAGAAAGGCTGGAATAGGCTGCTGGACAGTTATCCAAATATCAAAGACCACAGATACTGTGTATCAGGGCAATTAAAAAGGGAATATTGGGGGGGGGCATTACACAGTTCCATGAAATCAAATAAAGTCAACATATAGCCAGATTTCTGAATTGCTATCAGGTCAATTTACCTACCATGTTATTAGTCAGCTATTTTTGGTAAAAATTTATTGTATCAAAAGCAGTAAAGAGGCAATGCTAACTTTTATTTCTGTTCCTCTAGATTAGTCATGTAAAACTGTTGTTGCTCATTCCATTGCTTCCTTTCTGATTTATTAAAAAGTACTATAGTGTTTTTTTAATGTAATTCTTACAACCAGAAAACTAAAATAGGCTCTAAGTCATACTGAATCTCCTTAAAATGTTACATGAGTCGATGTTATTCACAACTTTTTTGGGGTACCTAAAGAACAAAGTAATTCCCATAATAAAGAAAGCAAAAACTTCAACTCCTTTTTAAAAATGCAGCAATAATTGAAGAACTGTTTCTGCTTTGTGGACAAACATTCCTGCCATTAATAGTTGCCTGGTGTGTCATCCGAGACAGAGTTTCACCTTTCCCTCCTATCACGAGAGTAAGTGAAATAGGACACAACATCCTTGTGCTTCACTTTGATAAAGAGATGTTGGGAATCAGTCACTGGTAGCAGCTGAAGCTGGCTGCAGCAGTAAATCAATTTAATCTGCTAAGAATATAATTATAATGGAAGAAGTTCTTAATGTTTTTATTGTAGTGATCAGAGCTTGCTGAGTCAAATAAACCCCTTGAACTATCCCGTATTTCTTTTCAGTCTCTTTGATAAGAAAGTACTTTAATGATGTTTCTGCTTGTTTAATTGAAGAGCCCGATCTCATTTTTCTGCATCAAACAATGGAAGACTCCAAAGAGATCCTTGCAGAAGATACAGAGCAGATGAGCAGATGAATCTTTGGGCATCTGGAAGTGAACAGATTTCTACTGAAAGTCAAATACATGTATGCCTGTTTAATTATAGTGACTAAGCAGACTCAAGGCTAGCCTTCTACATATGAACGCCTTCCAGATGTGCTGGTCTACAGCTTTCAGAATCTTCAGTCAATATGGCCAATGGCTAGACCTCTAGCAGTGGAATCAATGGGTGGTGAGATAAGCTTGAGGAGGATGGATTTCTTTATGGCTGCATTTGTGCTGCATATTATACCTGGGCTACAAATTAGCCAATCATATTTATGGTTAGTATATTGTGCAGGCTCAGCCTGTGTTGACTAAGTTTATGGGCCAGTTGAGTAAAACATGGTTCAATTAATGATGGTGGTTTGTGTGAAAGCAGTCAATTTCAAATCCACACTTTGTGTGTGTTACTTTCATATACTTTTATCCATAATTATGCTTTGTTAATTATATATTTGTTTTGCAATACATGTTTAAAATAATGTTTGGCCAAAAGTTATTCACTGTTTTCACGTTTCCATAGAAGTGACCCCTTCTACAGCTTACAACATTTTTAAAAATGTTTTCAATTTGTTATGGACAGCAGCATGGATTAGAATATTTATTGCTAGAGATTTGGAAGCCCAACTTAATCAATCTGCCCTACCCAGGAATATATTCTTGAGTAGTCATGCCCCTTTTTTAAGCAAGATAACTGTCCCTACAGTCCACAAAGAACTAACATTAGCATGTCTCAGTGTTGTTGTTGCCCTCAGCTGTTCTTGAGAGCATATTATTTTTTAAAAATCCTTAGAAGTTAAGATTGTGTCCTTGTGGAGAAGGACCAGCTGAATCCCTAGCTCATGTCCTGTTATACCACACCTTCTGTAAGGATGTAAAAGCCCGCTTTGTAACTCCCTATCTGGCAAAGTAAATCAATAAATTCTGATTTATTTTAGGTACCATTACTTTTATCAGGCCAGTATGATTTAGTTTCCTTGAATGTAGCTAAAAATTTGTTGTACTGTCTGTAAACAAAAAAAAACACTGCTCTGATTGCCTCAGTGACCTAGCTACAGTTTTATGTTGTCCTATTTTATCTGAAATAAAACTGTTTAATTACTTTAATTGTTTAGTTTCAGAATTCTGGTCAGTGAATGTAAATAGTATTCATCTATTTTACTTTTAAAATGGGTTTCTGCCCTACCAAAAAAAGTGTTTAACTGTATATGTGTCAGGATGTGATATCCTGCCAGTATAAGTGTAGAGGTTTAGAAATGGGATTTGTAGTAATTGTAGTAGTAAGCAATTGGGCCTGGGAAGGAAAGGAGGGTGAAGACGAGCTGAGCATCTGCAAGGTCAACGGTGTGGGTTTTCAGTGCTCATTAGTCTGGAATGTGAGACAAGGGGGGAGAGCTGCCAAAAGGTGGAATGGAATTTTACTGTTCGTTAGTTAAGCAAGTTTTAGCTGTTTGATGTTATGGGAATGGTTGCAGCTTTTGGGAGGGGTGAGTACTGTATGGGGGATTTTAGTCTAGCTTTTGCGCGCACTTTTCTTCAGACTGAGCTTTGCCTTGGAAATGATAACTTGCATTAATAAAGAACTCTTCTATATCCATTAATGGTTTGTAATAAGAGTCTCTGTTTTAATTACTAAAGTAGCGGAACCATCACAATATTATAATGTAGAATACAAATCATCATTATTATTATCATCATCACATTCAAAGAGAAAGAAAACAGAGGAAAGGATAAGGAAAAAATGATGAACAATCATATAACTATCCCAAAGAAGTGAAGCTTATTTATTAGACATTACATTTCCCTATCTGGAAGATGAAGTCCCCACCCCACCCCACAATACTGAATTGTGAGTGTGCATGGGGTGGGATGTGTCTTCCATTCGCTGATAAGAATAGAAGAAGCTGGAGATATGTCCCCTGCAAAAATAACGTTCAAATGAGATAAGTCTCCCCTCATAGCTTCATGGAACATCACAGGATGGAGTCTTATTTCCTACTTCATATTAAACAGCGTTCGTCTAATGCAATAATTACCAGGAGAAAATAGGGCACTGAATGGAATGCAGAAAACTGTTTGTTCCTAACTGAAATCAGATTGAAGCTGACCAGATTGACTGCATAAATCTTTTTTTAAAAAAAGACTAGTTACATTGTTTCTGCTGTGCAATTATTTTAAATTATCTTAATTGCAAATTGAGGCAAAGAATGTGAAGGATTTTTAAACATAATGTCTCCAGTTGATGCTGGAAGCAGAAAACTCTTTTTCAATTTGTCAATATGAATTGTACTTGTTAATTGCCAGCTTTTTAATGTCTTGCACAATGTGTCAAAATCAATTCTTGATTTCCCTCCCCCCTGCCCACTCCCTTCCACAAGGATGGAGGTTTATAGGGACTGAATTATTGTTTTGAGTGTTGTACTTTGCTATTTTGGGGAAAGGAAAGAGACAATATATTGTCGAAGGCTTTCACGGCCGGAGTTCAATGGCTGTTGTGGGTCTTCCGGGCTGTGTGGCCGTGTTCTGGAAGTTGTGGTTCCTAACGTTTCGCCAGCATCTGTGGCCAGCATCTTCAGAGGGCAGGAGCACAGACAGAAGCGAAATCTCTGTGCCCAGGTAGAGTGGCAATGTTCTATTTATAGAGCTAAATTATACGAGATTAGGTGGGGGTTTTTTCTGAAGATGCTGGCCACAGATGCTGGCGAAACGTTAGGAACCACAACTTCCAGAACACGGCCACACAGCCCGGAAGACCCACAACAGCCAAAGAGACAATACTTTTGAATTTGTAGTTTATTGATAATAGTCTGAGATGGGCATTGTCCTGAAGACAATTGAACATAATCTGAACCAGGAGAGAAATAAATTAGGATATCCATGGGAAGAGAGGAAATAATTTGAAAAAGTGAAGAAAGGTACATTTCTCCAAGAGTGTTGATCTATTTCTATTGACTTTGATAAGTCAGAGAAAAGTTTACAGATTACTGTATATATAAAAATATTTTTGGGGTGTAAGGAGCATGGTGGCTCAGCAGGTAAGACGCCAGGCTTGTCGATCAGAAAATCGCAAGTTCGGAGGTTCGAATCCCTAGCCCCGCATGACGAAGTGAGCTCCCGCACTAGCCCCAGCTCTTGCCAACCTAGCAATTTGAAAGCATGCAAATGCAAGTAGATGAATAGGTACCACTTCGGTGGGTAGGTAACAGCATTCCACATGTGTCATGCCGGCCACATGACCACGGAAGTGTCTTCGGACAACACTGGCTCTTCGGCTAACAAACGGAGATGAGCACCAGCCCCTAGAGTCAGACACGACTGCACAAATGTGCGGGGGGAACCTTTACCTTTTTAAAAATAATTTTGTTTTCATTAAAATGAAAAAGTTTTATTACATGAACATATTGAGCTAACAATTATTCTTCAGTGACAGAACTCATACAAAAATTTAGGTAGATGTAGAGGGGGACTGTATTTGATAGGAGGCGAATGGGGAAAGCACAGCTCATGGGCTTTGTAACATCACGGATCGCAGGAAGGAGGGGATGGGGGAGAGAAGAGAGGCAGGAAAGAGAGGATTCAAAAACTCCATGCCTGGCAAGGCTTCTCTTCCTTCTGCCTTCCCTCCTCCTCCTCCTGCTTTTTTTTCTCCCTCCTTCTCTCTCTCCCACAATCCCAAACAAAAGACTCTCTCTTGCCGAGCTGAAGAAATAATCAGTTTCACTCTTGAAAAAAGGGGGCGGGATCACATCCCGAACGCATTTTAATAAAACAAACAGAGAGCAGAGCGCGACCAGCTAAGAGCAGAGCAGAGGCGGTGGCAAAGATCTCTCTCCCCGTCTCTCTCTGTCTCCCTCTCTCTCTCTCTTTCCACCTTCCTTGCCCCTCTCTAGTCTCACCCAACATCAAGCACCTCAATCAAGCACCTTTTAAATGATAATTGCATCTTGGCTGAATCAATCTTGCCATGCCTGACATTTTGCTAATTTTTTTTAAAAAACGGGACAACATTGACATTTATATTAAAACAACGGGACGGTCGGGAAATGTGAAAAAAACGGTACTGTCCCATTTAAAATGGTACGTGTGGTCAACGTAATCACACAGGGTAGCTATATATATGGTTGGGAGATCTGTTTATTAGTCCTGCCAGTGCCTGTCACATCAATATTCTCTCTTGCTAAGGCAGGTTGCAGTACAAGATGTAATGGTATGTGGGAATGACCTTGGGAGACAGGGAGAAGAGACACAGCCAAGGGAATTATCAGATAAAAGGCAACTTAGCCCACAGCAGGAATGTGGGAGAGACAAGCAACTCAGAAGGGACCCTCCCTAGTTTCATGGGCTGTAAAGGGGACAGGGGAGAAAAACATACTTTCACACTTGCAAGGTTCTGTTAATGTAACCTTACAATAAAGTAGAATTAGCTCATCTGGCCATGCTTCCTGTCTGGTCTACCTTGCAAGGCTGACACAGCAACACTTGTTATCACACAGTGAGTTTAGTTCATTTTGGTTTAATGTGTTGGGTAAATGAAGCCACTTTGGTTGTAAACTATTATTTACAGTATGCTTTAGCACAGTGCTTTCCAAACTGCCACCGTTGGCGATACACCAACGGTGGCAGCAGCGGTGACACAGGGGCATGCGCGGGGGCGGGGGCGTGCATGGCGGCGTGCGGGGGCACGCGGGGGCGGTGTGTATGGTGGTGGCGGCAGCGGCGGCCTCGCTAAAACGTGGAAGCGCTGATGGAAGCCGCTGCCGTCATCGCTGCCACTGCTGCCATGCACACCGCCGCTGCCATGCACACCACCGCCGCCATGCACACCTCCACCGCCGCTTTGCGACACACTAAGCTGTGTGTTGCGACACACCAAAGTGTCGCGACACACGGTGTGGAAAGCTATGCTTTAGCATGATATATTCAGCAAACCTCAGTTTAATGGCTTAGAGCAATGCCTGGATCAGGCCACTGTTTTCTTCTATTATGCATATGTAAAGTTAATTTCTTCCAGATTAGTTTATTAGGGTGGTCTCTGCTCCTGTATAAAAGAAAAAACACCCTCTCAGGTATCCCTCTTGTGGTTTTATTAAAAAAAGGAAAAGGTAGAATCGGTTTTTCAGTTAAACTGCAGAACCATCCTGAATTAACTTTCCCACTCCTCCCTCTTCCCAAATCTTCAAGCAGATATCTGTCCTTAAACCTTCCTAGCCTTCAGTTACACATACATCCTTCTGACTTAAATAGACAATTTTCACTGTCTAAAGTATTCAGATTTTCATCCTGTGAATAAACAGAGTATGTAAAAACAATTAAACATTTCTCTTTTGTGCATTAAAAATGAAGACAGACATTATTCCAAGTACAACAACTTAACTGGAAGCCTACATTGAACACATAATCATCCACAGGATGATATTTTGGACATTCTAGACTGCAGGTCTAGAAAGAACTATTCTCTGGAAGACCTGCTTAAAGGGAGGACACATCTTTGCATGTAGGTTTCCCTGATCCACGCCTAAAGGACCTCATATCTCAAATAATAAGACTGTGATGGGTGTGCAGAAGAATTCTTCCAATGGTTCTCTGGAAGAGAATGTGGACATTCTAGTCTTAATGCATTTTGCAATTGTTCATAACAGGGCCAGCAGTAAAAACTGCTGCCATCAATTCCACAAGACAAGAATGGGATTATTCTTGGAGTTGGATTGGTTTGCTTGCTCACAGCCTAAGCAACTCCATAGCAGAGCCTTCCCCATTCTTGAACTCCCTAGTTGTACTTGGACTACAACTCCCATCATGATTGCCTGACTGGAGATTATGGGAGATGTGGACAAAAAGCTTAAGAAGGCACTAAGGTAGGGAAAGTTTGGCTGTGCCCTATTTGGAATAAATATTACTGTCCCATTAACCTCTTGGAGAAGCTATTCTGGATGTTTTGTCCAGGCCTCAGCCAGTATGTAAATGGGAGCAGCAAGCTATTTATGCTGGCTCCATCCTGGATATTTGTGTAATATTGGAAAGAAAATCCCATGGGTTTTTTGAGAGCCTCAAAGAATTGAGGGGATTTAAGGATGTAGAGAACCACAGCATTTTTGACAGAAAAAGTATCTCTCCATTAGGCCATTTCAGTACTGAGTTGTACCTTATGAGAATTGCTTCCATTGGCACCCACTCATCAAAGAAAACCTTGCCTGCATTAGAAGACTTTAATTGATGGATTTTGATCTTGATTTGGATTCAGTAAGAGGAAGATCAGAGGAAAACTAGAATTCACTGCTCTTTGTGTATGTTTGTGTGTGCTCAGTGGCAACAATTAGCATGGCAAAGGATATTAAAGGCTATGTATACATGGGCACCAAGAGAAGTAACTTGCATTCATGGCACCTCATGGGTAGAGGTGAAGGCTTATTCTGCTGCCTAATCAAGGTTTATGCATACCGAACTGATTGGAAGAGGAGATATTTGTTATTCCTGTAGCTCACAGATTTACTGTCTTATTTATTTTATTTTATTTTATTTTATTTTATTTTATTTTATTTTATTTTATTTTATTTTATTTTATTTTATTTTATTTTATTTTATTTTATTTTATTTTATTTTATTTTATTTTATTTTATTTTATTTTATTTTATTTTATTTTATTTATACTTTAATTTCCATTACCGCACCAACTCCCCCAAAGGGGACTCTTTATGAGGTGAGATTGTACTTGGTTTGGGTGTGGGAGATTTTGAGTGGTGTTCTGAAAAATCAGGTGGAACCATGGCAAAGAGGGCAAGGCCAAGACAAGAAGTAAAAGTGATGCAATGCTCATTTTAATAAATATGTATGATACCTCATGTATTTAATTATTTACCCTTTCTTTCACATACCAATGTATACATTGACAGGAGCTTCTGATGGGCTGTGGAAGTTGGAGGTTGCATCCAGAGTCAACCCAACTATTGAGACAAATCAAATGGCAGTATCAACTGGTGAATTGCAATGGCTGACAAATTGGAATCAAACCCCTGACAACCCTCCTCTTGTTCTTTCACATGAAGCATCTGCTTTATTGTGCCCAAGGTACGTGGCTCAACAGGGCAATGTGACCTCTTGCTAGTTGCTCTATAGACATTGCTTTGAAAGGATCATCAAAATGACCTCATTTAAGGCTGTTGTAGCATTACGAGAATCTCATCAATGGGGACATTGCTGCTACAAGGAAAGAATGCAGAGGAGGGGGAGGTGGCTGGGTGTACCAGCGCGGGAGCTGCTTAAGCAACACTTGGCCACCTCCAAAGCTTTAGAGTCCATGTATGATATTCATGGCCACAGGTTCGGCCTTTCTATTACAGCCTATGGTTTGTTGATTAATCCAATCTCATAATGTACAAACAAGTATATGTAACATTCGTTTTAATTTGTGGGGCAGAGAAAGAATCTTGGCATATGTACCTTGTTTATATTTATCTATAGTATATCGACAGCTACTTCTATAGCTAAAGCTGCCCCTGTATTTATGTCTGTAACTGGAGTTATAGCTAAGTAAAGCCACTGAAGAATTTTAACTATCACCTTCAAACTACTTTGACCAGTACAACTTCCCAAAGCCATATATTCTCCAACCTGGTGTTCTCAAGATGTGTTTGAATCACAGTTCCTAACAATTTTTGACAGGCATGGCAATTTAACCGGCCCTACCTATATATTGCCTGTAAATCAGAAATAGACTAGTACAACCAATATATATTTTTTCTGATTGCAACATCTTGATTTTGATAAAGTTGTGTGTACGTGTGTGTGCGTGCGTGCATGTATGTGTTTGCTTCTTGAAACCCAGCAGTGATTTTGATCAGATTTCTGATATTCTTGTAAACATCCTGAAAGAGATTCGTGGGTGGTTTACTGACATCATCCACCAGTCTAAAATACAAACAATAATAAAATTTGCTTACCCAAAACGAGCAAATGAGCCCAGAAATGTTTATCTATTTAAATCCAAAGTCCAAATTAATTTGCTCAGTCTGATCTTACCAAGTGGCAAATCTCCAACACCATATTTTTAAAAATTAATATAAGCACTTCCCCTTTCTCTCAAAAGACGATTAAGTATTGCCAGCCTTATTGCTGACTGAGCTACAGATGCTTGTTTTGTCAGTAAAATATGTTCAAGTTTTATTAGTAAAACAGATTTTTTATCTGTCTAAAATAGCAAGGTAGATAGGATTGAAATATGAAGTTTGGCAGCGTGTTATGGCCTAGAGTGATCATAGTTATTACCATGTCAAAGGGGCTGTTAATTAAGAGTTAGAAGAGGCAACTTTATCCAAACAAAAGCATGAAAAATTACCTTTCTTCCTTTGACTATATAGATTGCATGGAAGTTTAAATTACACTTGAAAGTTTTAAAGAACCCAAATTGCCATTATGTTGGGCAGTTATCATAAATTTGCTACTGGAGCCATAGTGACAACTAAGAAAGTTGGATTTATGAATATACGTCCCACAATCTTTTCTTGAATTTAGCAATGTCACAAAAGCACCTTGTACAGCCACATCTTTATCTAAATTTATGTTTGTGAATTTTGTGGCTGTAACGGTCAAGTGAGAGTCATCACTGGGGAGACTCTGGGGCAGATGGTCCAGGGAGATTATTTAGCAGAATGAGTGAAATCAGGAGGACTAGGCAACCATTGTGGACCAGGGCACATGTGGTCAGAACAGTTAAAAAATGACAGCCATAGGAGATCTGCCTGTTTTCAAAATACCCATTTTCTAGAAGGCACACTTGCACTTTGGAATGGTGTTTACTATCCCAGCAAGGCCATAGTGGAATCAGAAATCATAGCCACAAAGAAATCTGTAGCATGCCAGCTTTGTATTTATTTTATTAAGGTAAAGGTACCCCCCGCACATTTGTGCAGTCGTGTCCGACTCTAGGGGCCGGTGCTCATCTCCGTTTGTTAGCCAAAGAGCCAGCGTTGTCCGAAGATGCTTCCACGGTCATGTGGCCAGCATGACACACGCAGAACGCTGTTACCTACCCACTGAAGTGGTACCTATTCATCTACTTGCATTTGCATGTTTTCGAATTGTTAGGTTGGCAAGAGCTGGAGCTAGTGCGGGAGCTCACTCCATCACGCAGGGCTAGGGATTCGAACCTCCGAACTTGTGATCTTCCGATCAACAAGCCTGGCGTCTTACCCACTGAGCCACCACGCCCCTCAAATGTGCATTACTCTCCATAAAAACTGAACATCATAGATAGAAGAGAAATTCTTTTAAATTGAGCTTCAATATGAATGTATCCTAATTGAGCACTTTCAACCCAGTATACAGAGGAGTGTGAATAAACCAAGAACCACTTTCATTTTAAATTTGAATGATCCCATGCTCCTCTTTTAAAGCAGAGACAGCAAGAATGAGGGTTCCAAATTGTCTAACAAAGTTGTACAGAAAATGCCCCCAAAATAACTTTCAAAACTTATTTTAAGATTAAGCTGTCATTAACATTTGAAGAATCTATCACCCTAAACTGGACTAGATAAAATTAGCCTGTTTTAGAAATTATGCTTATGCAATATTTTTTAAAAAGTCTGAGAGGTGTGTATGTTATCACTATTATGTATATAGTGTGATATAAAGAGTTTAAATTGTATACAATGGTTCACCAACAAGCAAAGCAGGGCATAATCTTATTCACTGGGGGAATGGGGCTAAGACAAAGAACAGGCTGTAACAGACAATAAAAACTAATGGGGGCTATTTAAAAAAATGTAGGAGGAATATATGGGAATGGAAAGGGGGACTGAAAAAACTGAAGAATTACCAACAGATTAGACATGGAGACCTACCAAGATTATGCTACAGGTCAGACAGATAGATCGAGAGCTAAGGAAGGATAAAGATAAAATGATATGGATTTTGAGAGGATCATAGCATAAACTAGATTTAAAAAAGAGCAGCAGAATAAATCACCTTTATTGTTTTTATAAATAACTCAAGGCAGCAAACATACCTAACACTCCTCCCTCCTCCTATTTTCCCCACAACAACCACCCTGTGAGGTGAGTTGGGCTGAGAGAGAGTGACTGGCCCAAGGTCACCCAGCCGGCTTTCATGCCTCAGGCGGGACTAGAACTCACAGACTCCTGGTTTCTAGCCCAGCACCTTAACCACTAGACCAAACTGTCCACTATAATAAAAAACAAATTATAAAAAGTATAAATTGTCTACTTTTATAATTAATAATACTACAACATTCTTAACCCTATTAAACCTAAAAAACCAAACAATTATTATTATACCTTATAGATACCTTATAAATCTTACAAATCAAACAAACCTTTAAAAAAATCCAATAAATCTTAAGCCAAATCGTTAAAGAGAAATGAAAACATAATAACCTCATTGTCAATTCAATTAAACATTCTTAAATTTTTACCCCACTTCAAAAGATACCAAAACATTTACATATCTCCCTGTTATATACAAGGCAATTTTCTTACAAAAATCAACTGCCCCCCTTGAAAACTCAGACTTCTCAGGAAAAAAACTCCCACAAAACAGATTCATTTCTTTCCCATAACAATCCCTCAAAAAAACAGCTCTATTTATGATTAGCAATTCAGGCAGCTTCCCGCAGAACCAATCCTCTTCTTTCCCATAACATTTCTGCTGTCAGAGTCCAGTGTGACTCTGACACTGAGGAAGAAGAAAACGAAACCCAAAGAAGAAACGAAACTTACCCTAGGCTGCAATGATCCCCATCTCGTGATGAACAGGTGCAGGTTCAAAATGGCAACACCCGTGATCGATCTCGTGATGGGCGGACGCCAGACTCACGGATGCCAAAGAAGCAGGTGCAGGGCAATGAACCTGGAGATGACCTGACAGCGCAGGAAAATCCTGAGCAGCTGATTGGTGCTCCAGACTTACTTCCTTGTTCAACACCAATCAGCGCAAGACAAAGGCGGGCAAAAAAGCGCACCCAGCAGCGGGAGGTCCAATTGGCTCCCGAAGAGAAAAGGCAGGCCAAGAGCAGGATAAAAGAGCGCAAGAGCAAGCACCCAGTCGCCGGGGACAACCATTCCACATACCGTACAGCGACTCCGGAAGGATCACGGCCAGAATTGTCAGAGAAGCCTCTCCCTGAAGAATTGGAGTCAGAGCCTCTTCTCATTACTGAATCTACCCCAGCTGCAAAAGAAGCTCAGCTTGCTTCAGCATCAATAGGAGTGAGAACATTAGCTCGTAGCTTTTCAGGAAACTCCAGCGGGGAGGCTTCAGCATTGCCGGGCGATAGTCAGCTAGCGTCTTTGGCTTCGCAGCGTTCACTAGTCTTGTCGGGGCAATGCTTGCCCAATACAGCTAAGTACCTTGCTCAGCCCGGTGAGGTTCATCGCGTCAATTTTGGGTTGCCCCATTCTGTCCATGGGGGGCCTCCTAGATTATCGTACCCTGTCCTGCCTGGCATACAGGCAGTGTTAACTAGTGGTGGTGATTTAGTTTGCCTTGCATCTTCCATTCTGTTTGTTATAGTTGCAGTTCCAGTCCAGTATCCCAGAGCTTCCAGTCCAGTCTGCTCTGCAGTTCCAGTCCAGTGTCCCAGAGGAACCAGTCCAGTCTGCGTAGCAGTTCCAGTCCAGTGTCCAGAGAAACCAGTCCAGTCTGCCTTGCAGTTCCAGTCCAGAGTCCCAGAGTCCCAGAGGAACCAGTCCAGTCTGCGTAGCAGTTCCAGTCCAGTGTCCAGAGAAATCAGTCAAGTCTGCCTTGCAGTTCCAGCCAGAGTCCCAGAAGAACCAGCCCAGCTTATCCTGCAGTTCCAGTCCAGAGTCCCAGAGGAACCAGCCCAGCTTATCCTGCAGTTCCAGTCCAGAGTCCCAGAGGAACCAGCCCAGCTCATTCTGCAGTTCCAGTCTAGAGTTCCAGAGGACCAGCCCAGTTCATCCTGCTGTTCCAGCCCAGTGTTCCAGAAGAACCAGTCCAGCCTTGTCAACTTCAAGCAACCCAAGTCTACCTTGAATCTCCTAGTCAACTAGTCCAGAACTATTGATACTTGTTGCTGAACTTTAGTTGTGCTACCACATAGCTGCCTATATTCAAGTGCACCAATTGATCCAGTATTCTCCAATTGTATTATTGGACTACAATTTGTAAATAGTTTTCATTAATAAACCTATTTTATTAAAAAGTTCTGGTGGTCAAAGTCTGAACAGAACATCCGCAGGAAAACAACTCCCTTTGTAATTTGCAACTCAGACTGTTGTTTTAACCCTTTCAGCACCAAGATATAATCTTCTTCTAGCATTACTTCAGTCTCACTGTCAGTAGAAACCTCTCCATCCTTGGCAAAATCTTCATCTTTTTCCATAATGTCTTCAACCAGATGACACACTTTAGAAATCATTTCTTCCCCAATGTCCCGAATATTCTGCATAATAGTCTGACAGAAATCTGAAAAAGTCTCTTTGAGGGTCTGCTCAGGCTCACAACAAGACTCTGAAAAAGTCTCCTTAACATCCTCCATATTTCAGGCAGTAGATTATGGCGCCCCCCTAGATACTTGACTCATGTAGATAGGAGTTAATAAATTAATGAAAAATGTCCGAATGAAATTGACACAAGAGAAAATATACTAACAAGTTAACAAGCTAATAGACAACTCCCAAAAAAAGTGAAAGCAGAAAACTGAAGATTCAAAATGGTAGATTCAGCGTGTAGGAAAATATTAAATCCTTCAAATTCAGTACAAAAATAATAATAGGGGGGCTATTATCTCAGTTGTCCTTAATATTTCAACAGGAAATGAAGCCAAAACTTAAAAAAAATTAAATTAAATCCAGAAATAACGATAAGCACCAAGAGAGTCCACTTCTTCTTGTTGTAGAAAGCCTCTCTGTGATGGAATGTATCCCTGAGGAGGGGGGTGGTGTGATGGAGCTCGGAGCAGAAGAAGGAGGGGGCACATTCCATCACACTCTCTTAGGGTGCGAAAACTTTAAAAAAATATAAATCGGGTGGTTTAGAAATGGGGTGGCTTCACCAAATGTCCCTTTAAGGCCACAGTGCAGGTTGGAAATGGTGGCTTCCCAGCCTCCCATCGTCTCTTACCAGATCGTCGCAAACACTGTTTGTGATTCTCAGGCTGCAAGGCGACGTTTTGGAGGACAGATGGGATGATTCCGAGCTTTTTCTTTATTCATGAAAAAGCTCTGGGCTTCAGGTAAACTTGCCCGAGCCCGAAAAAAACCCCGTGTTGTCAGTTCTGTCCGCAGAGCTCGCGGACACAGCTGTTCAGTTGGCCATGTTCCCCACCGGAAGTCTAGATTCCGTTTGAAGTTCTGATTTGATCAAGTCTCCTTCAACTGAAGCATTCTTTTAAAGCTTAATATGCAATACACACAGCATGGAAGAAATGATCAGTGACATTCTCATAGACAGGACTTGAGTTCTTGGACTTACTTTGGCTAGATGGTAACCACGAGGTGTGTGTGTACAAGAGAGACTGTCGTGCCTTTCATAATCCAGTAACTGTACAGTCTGCAGCTCCTGATCTTAAAAGTTCAAAACTACCCCTAACTTTCTAGGTCTGACTGGTGGAGACAGATGAACAGTGGCAATCTGTTATAAGTAATTAGGTAGCATTTATTTATTTATTTATTTGGCTGTTGAAATAAACTTTTTCATCATTTTTCCCCCTGTCTAGTCTCCTCCTCCTCCTCCTCCTGTTCTCAGTGGTGCTAAAGTTATGGTTTTAGCACAGGCTTTATCTTTGGACTCGGTGGTTTTCATCATATATAAAAGTTCCTAGCCATTTTGGACATATCTCTTTGCAAAGACGGAAGATAGATGAATAAAGTGTTAACCGAATATTTTAAAATAGCTAAAGGGTAAACAGAGTAACATATGCTCCATAATTAAAAACAAAAAGTAGAACTGATTGATAAAATGTAAGAGCACAGTATTATTTTGGGCACATAGTATACAAAGGCTGAAAATACATCTTAGACTGTACTTCTGCAAACTAGGTGTTTTTTGTTTATTTTACAAATGTCCTTGTATTGTTTAGATCACAGCTTTCTTCCAGTAAAATAATAGATGATTATAACATTATGAAAAATGAATTTCTGTTCAGAGAGGAGGTATATGAGGAACAAGGTTTTAGAATTATTGTTTGGCAAAGCTGTATGCCAGTAGATAAAAAGTAAATGTTGCAGCCCATATGCACACCATATGACAGATGTCCCATAAATATATTTCTTTTACCATTATTGGCATATTGAGCAGTGAAGGCACAGATTGGTATAGCAGAAAATTTAGCAGGAGCAACACAGCACAAAAATGGGAGTTGCTTCCTTGGCTTGGTGGTATGATCCATATGTTCTAGGTACAACAAGTGGCTGGGAAGCTTCTGAAAAGCAGCTGCCTTCACCATCAAATATGTTGGAGATCCCATCATTGAGCTAAATAGACAATTTTCTGCATTTAAAGGAAGAGATGCAATGCTGTGACACATCTCATACTGTATCTGCAGTTTCTATCTTCAGCATCTCCAAAAAAAATATGTTTTATGAAACCTTGAAAAATATTGCCAGATAATACAGATTTAGAAAAGCTGCGATCCTCAATGTTGCTGAATTATACTTCCAGAAGGCCCAGCCACAATCTCTCTTTTTTTAACAAATTAATTCAATTAAAATAATAATAACAACACACTGTGGAATCGGGTATCTTGCTGGTAACAAGTGGAGAAATTCCATCACTTCCCAAGGTTACACATTTATGCAGCTATCACTGCTTAAAGTAGTCTGCAGTTCAAATAATATGATAAGCAAGGATCATGTTCCCAATTATATCACGGCACTTGGGAGTTATGACTGAGACATGGACATCAACAGTTCAAAAAGAGGAAAGGATAGTTCCTCATGGGGGTGGCTAACTCCTTAACTTTATAATGTCCTTCGTTTTAATTCCATCGTCCATCTGGATTTATAATTATTTATTATTTTTATATATTGTATATTGATGTTTTATTTTTTGTTTTAACTATTTTATTGTAAACCGCCCAGAGTTCCCCATTGGGGGAGATGGGCGGTTATATAAATTTAATTAAATAAATAAATAAATAAAATAAAAAGCAGTGCAGAATTTGGAGACCAAGCAAAGCATGCTGTAGGCAAGGAACAGGCACTCTTCTCCTTCCCTGTACCCAAATCATAAGATCCTTGCACATGTCTGAATACTAGAGGTGTTATGTCTTGCATTTCTATTTCTATTAATACATGTTTATCCTACTTTATAAATAGGTATCTTCAAGGCAACATATGACATAAAACCATAGAAGCCAAGTGCACAACATAATACAATAGGAGTGTACGTTGAAGAAAAACAACTATTTTCTAAGGTATTTAGTTTACAATCAAAATCTATTTTTTTTTACGTACAGATTAAAAATACCTGGAAGCTCTAGCTGGGAGTTTATTACACTATTTGCTTAATTAACTATATTTAGAATTCTATATTATATTATAGAATACACATTAAACTTTATAAAAATAAATTAAAATCAAAAAGAAAGAAAAGCATTTTCACCTAGCCATGGGGTGACTTTGAAATTTTCCCAAGAAATGCTTGGAAATGAATTCTAGTGGCTCTTGAAAGCTTGCCGCAAGTACAATGCAAACTCCAAGTTCTTTGCTGGTTTGAACTAAATAGAAGAAAGATTCCCAGCAGCCGGTCTATTCCCACCCTACTCCTTTCCAAGGCTTCATAAAGCCCAGTGATGAAAGCGAAAGTGACAGTGGTGTGTGCAAGGAGGTAGTGTTTTCTGTCTCCCTTGCTCCATTTAACACCCTGGGTCACTCTGTGTGACTGATATGTGGGCCAGCCCAACTGTTTGCTAGAATGGGGCAATGCCAAGCTGATTTCAGGTGACTTGAAAAGGCAACAAACTCAAGCGGGCCCTTTTCATGACTCTGTCCCTTTGCATTGTACCCAGTCCAGGTATGTCACAAATGCTCGCTTCCATTTGCAAGTGGATGTGGTCAAAGTGCAGGCTAGGCTATGGGTATCTATGTTCCGCTCTTGGTTAAGATTTTCCTTTCAAGTCTAGCTTCTCTAACTTTGGAGGATGGATTACAATGTGTATGGAAGCCATCACTGATGGTGAATTTAACACCTTTAGAGCTTTCTCTCCCTCCTACTTACTGTCTTTAGGATAGTAATAGGCTACTTTTATTCTTAAGCAGCAAATGTTGGGCATAAAGTGGCAGGCTAATTTAAGTCAAGTGCCAAATATTTTTTCTTTGTTGACAGTGATAGATAGATTTATTTATTTATTGGATTTATATTACCGCCCATCTTCTCCGCAAGGAGAACTCTGGGCGGTTCACAACCATACCAACATTAAAATACAAAACCGGTCTTAATACAAATACACAAAATATAAAATATCATTAAAATTCATAGACAATATAAATAGAATAATATGGAATAAAATCAAGATGGCTCCGGTTCTTCTCAAATTCTGCATGTAAGGGCCGCTCTTCATCCGTGCTAGGGTGCTAGCCATCCCCAAGAATGGTTATTTCCCCGCTCGTCTCAGGCTTGGTGGCAAAACCAGGTTTTCAGTTTTTTTCTGAAAGTCCAGGAGTGGGGACCTGTCTCACCTCTGGGGGAAGGATGTTCCAGAGGGCGGGAGCAACTGCAGAGAAGGCACGCTTCCGAGACGCTGCTAGGTGGAATTCTTTTACGGAAGGGATCCGTAACATGCCCTCTCTGCATCACCGGGTGGGACGGGTCGATGTAATAGGATATATACTATCACCTGATGCATATCTTACACAACTAGAGGTTCCAAAACACAAAAGGACTTTTACCTTAAGTGTATTGTTGTATCTTTCCTTTGGCTGTTTCAAAGGGAAGCTCCCGTATCTTTTTGGAACAGTGATGGTCTTGTGAGTCTGGGCATGTTGAATATACTAAGCATGCTCTTCTTCAGTATTTTAGAAAGACATTTAAATATACTTATTTCTCCAGTACTCTAAAGGTTGCCAAGTCAGACAGGTCAACCCTATGACCATTTATTACTCTCAGACTATAATCCCTGCATAAATTGCTGTTTTGTGCAATAGCAGGCAAAATTTGTCAGGATTTGATTCTACCAAGAGCCAGAAGATCATATAAGGACAATTCCCATATTTTTACATACTCGTATTATTGTTTAATATAAATTACGTTGTTGTCATTTTATTTTATATACTATATGGTATGCTTAATTATTTTTTTACAGTTTTAGTATTAATATTAATCAAAATTTCTATATATAGATTTTAGGGCTATAATGTTATACCATTGCAATATGTCTATGAAGGTTCTCAGTCATCCAGGTGGAATTGTCTGTAGCTTGAATCATGTCAACTGGATTTCTATTTTCTCAGTGGAAAAAAAAAGTGGAAACGTTTCGCTCCTTATCCAAGGAGCTTCTTCAGTCTGAGCAAAGTTAGTAAGGGAATCCTAAATATGTTTCTAGGTAGCTGTGTGACCTTACACCTGGGGCTAGGTCATGGTTATATCGAGATGTTATTTTAAGTCCTTTTATCATCTAAAGGAGGATCGTTAAGATCACCATGCTGCTGTTGAGCTTGTGAAATGGTCTTAATCTTCCTAGGCACAGAAGACAAAGCAGGGAGGAAGATGGGGGAAAGATTGTGCCTGAGGCCCCCACCTCTATTCAAGGAAGGATTTTCCAAGTTGGCATAAATGGATTCCTTGACCCCTCTCTCAAACCACCTATCTTCTCTGTCTAAAATGTGAACATTAATGTCCTCAAATGAGTGTCCTTTTTCCTTTAGATGAAGATAAACTGCTGACTCTGGTCCTGTGGTGTTACTTCTCCTGTGTTGGGCCATCCTCCTGTACAAAAGTTGTTTGGTTTCTCCAATGTAGAGTTCAGAGCACTCCTCACTGCACTGGATTGCATAAACTACATTGCTTTTCTTGTGTTTTGGAGTTTGATCTTTGGGGTGTACAAGCCTCTGTCTCAGTGTGTTGGTGGGTTTGAAATATACAGGTATGTGGTGTTTGCCAAATATCCGTTTTATCTTTTCAGACACGCCAGCCATGTAGGGAATGACCAGGTTCTTTCGTTTACTCTGAGTCTCAGCCCTATCTGTCGCTGTTTTAGGTCTGGTAGATTTAGATTTGGTGAAGGCCCAATTTGGATATCCACAGGCCTTCAGAGCTGTTCTCAGGTGCTGATTTTCATTCTTTTTGGAATCCATGGAGGTGGGGATGAGAAAATAGAAATCCACTGAGAAAATAGAAATCCAGTTGACATGATTCAAGCTACAGGTTATACCATTGCATTAGAAATGCTAGCTTTTAGGTATTTTTCTGATTTTATATCTCATGCATTTGGTTGTTATTATTGGAATGGCTGTGGTCTATGAATGAAATTTAAAAAATGGAACTTGATTAAATGAAATTGTCTGGATGCATATTGTACTGCATTGTAAATTGTAAATAGGATTCGACTGAAAATAGCACATGCTTAATATTGCAGCCCAGGGCTCTTGTGGATATGGGCAACAACACGAGCCAAGGTAATTTTCATTTAGCCCTAAATGTACGTGAAAACAAAGGACATAGCCCAGTCAAAATTACACACTGAGCTACATATTTCAATTACATCCTGATATAAACAACAATTTAACTGGACGATGTGCACTCGTATTGATTTTTTTTTTTAAAAAAAAATGCAAGCTTGTCTGCCCATTATTTCAAGTTGACTGAAATTCAGTTCTATGGAAGGAGGCACCCAAACCCTATAAATGTTGTTCCTTTATAGCAGCAAATGAGGAAGAAGCAAACTTAATAGAAATGGTGATGTTCAAAATTATACGTCAAGAGTAATGAACAGAAGAAACACAGATGAATGTTCCCAACCATCTCCTACCAGTTAAGAAGTGCATTAGCAAAACTCAAAATAAATGAACCCTTTGCAGTATGTTGGCCTTTAAAAACAAAAGTAAAGTAAAGCCAGCTTGACCTTAAACAAAACTTCTCCACGTCCTTCTGCACAGGGCTTGGGACTGTAAGTTAGTACTAAAAAATTATCCCAAATCACTTCACATTAGTCCTGAAATCCATCTGCTCCTGGAATCCCAGGGGATCAATAGCAATTACTTACAAGTGTTTATGAATTACAGCCTAGATGAAAAATATTGGAAAAGGCTTTGTATTGGAAATGATTGCACAGATGCAGACAAAGCTTAAACAACAGGTAATGTTTCTTAATTAGACATGCTAATCCTTCTTTTTGAAAATCCAGACATACACCCTGCACAGTCATGGCTAGTTCTTACAGCTTATCCCTAGCAATCTCCTTACCAACACAATCCAACTATGTCATGACCTAAAGAGCTTCTAGGTAATAAATGAAAAATAAGTTCTTTTTCAGAGTCATACACAGAGATTATTACAAAGCAAACCATTTTATTTTGAATGGGGAAATATAACACTGTTAAAGAACATCCAATTTGTTGTTATTTTCAATGTAAAATAGAAGACTCCCTCCCTGGTTTGGTTTTTTAAAAACTCAATGTCATATCTATCTATCTATCATCTATCTATCTATCAATCAAATTTCATTACCGGGCATCTCCCCCAAAAGAAGGACTCTGGGCAGTTTACAATAAAGCTAAAAAGATAAAAATATAATAAAAGCAAACATTACATAACGTGTAAATATACATATAAAATATAAAATAATATCCAAGATGGCAGTTAAAGTTGTAAATCGAATTCATAAATACATAAATACATGTGGACCACTTTAAGGCGCTAGCCACCCCCAGGATTGACTACCCCCCTTCCCGCCCCAAGCAAGATGGCAGAGCCAGGTCTTTAACTTCTTCCAGAAGGCCAGGAGAGAGGGGGCTTGTCTCACCTCTGGGGGAAGAGCGTTCCAAAGGGCGGGGGCCACGGCAGAGAAGGCCCACCTCCTGGACCCTGCCAATCAACATTCTCTCATGGACGGGGTCTGTAACATGCCCTCTCTGCTTGACCGGGTGGGACAGGTCGATGTCATAGGGATGAGACGGTCCCTCAGGTAACCTGGACCCATGCCATGTAGGGCTTTAAAGGTGATAACCAACACCTTGAATTGGACCTGGAAGCAAACTGGCACCCAATGCAGCTCTCACAGAAAAGGTGTTACGTGCACGGTCCTTGGGGCACCCAAGACTGACCTCGCGGCCGCATTCTGAACCAGATGTAGCTTCTGGATACTCTTCAATGGTAGCCCCATGTAGAGTGCATTGCAGCAGTGAAACATCTTTAGTAAAAGAAGGAAAGAGTAAATTTGGTTACCAACCTAAGTCTTACCTGTGTCACCTGCAGCATTCCTTGCTAACAATGGTAGTTAGTTTTGGCACGTTTATCGAGTATGTCTCAAGCACAACCAAAATCCAGTTTTACCCTGAGCACACTCAATGCAAGCCAGTATCTCTTGTTTAATTTTTAAGTCCAGAGTTTTAGAAGCTGGCATAGAGAGATCAATAAAATAAACTGACCTTTTGCAGTAAAAAATAAAGTTGCATTTATTCAAAACAAAAGAACATATTTACAATCCTGTTTACCTTCTAGAGGCACAGAGGCAGGCAAACACATCTTCATTAGAATAGATACAGATAAGGAGAGCCAGCCGGCAGAACAAAGGATTTCTTTTATACAACTTAACTTATTGGCCATAAACAATCATTCACCATAGAAACCAATTAGCATGTGACTGCCCAAACTCAGCCTAGCTGAAGCAAGCATATCTTACATCAGAGCTTTCCAAACTGTGTGTCGCAACACGTTAGTGTGTCGATGCAGTGTGTAGGTGTGTTGCACAAACGTAACGAGAAACCTCTGAGTCGGACGCTCAGAGCCTCAAGCGCCTTGCTGCTGCTCCCTCCAAACCTGCTGTGATTCCGTGCAGGTCCTAGTGCCTGCCTTGTGCCCTGCTGTAAGAGGGGAGCTCTGTCCAAGCCTTGCCCTGCTGTAAAGGGGAACTCTGTTTTCATGAGATATGTTGTGTCCCCATACATTACGCTATTACAATTTATGTATGTGCCCATATCTCTTATAAGTCCCTTGAGTCCCTTGAGGGAGTTGGGCGGTGAGAAATCGAATAAATAAATAAATAAATAAATAAATAAGTAAGTAAGTAAGTAAGTAAGTTAGTTAGTTAGTTAGTTTAACCTCCAGTTTGCTAGTAAAACTGAATTACTGTGTCGCGAAATGATGCATGTCTAAAAAGTGTGTCACCAACATGAAAAGTTTGGAAAGCTCTGCCTTACATGGTAATAAGAACACAAAGATAAGCCTTATATGGTAAATGGCATGTTAATGCTTGGAGACCTTTTGGTGCCAGGTGAGTGAGGGAAAAAAATTTAGCTCAGCTTGTCCTTTTAAAATGAGGCTTGTGTCCCAGATTCTTTCAGATCACAAAATAAAAAAATACAACATCTCTCATCTAGAGACTACTTTGCGAGTCAATATATTGTGGCTCTTTTTCTTTTTCTTTTTTTGGCACCTTCAAGTCAGTGTTGACTCCTGGCAACTGCCTGGACAAGTCTTTGCAGTTTTCTTGGGAAGATTTTGGAAGTGGTTTGCCATTGCCTCCTTCCCAGGGCTGAGAGAGAGTGACCCAGCTGGCTTTGTGCCTAAGGTGGGACTAGAACTCACAGTCTCCCAGTTTCTAGCCTGATGCCTTAACCACTGCACTAAACTGGCTCTCTATATTATGGCCTAGTTCCCAGCAAATAGGAGGTACTGTATGTGTAGTGTACTGAATTCCACTAAGGCTCCAATTGCAGTCTTGCTTGCTCCTTGTTTACTCAGATAGGCCTGAGGACCAGTTCTTGATTTCCTGGCTCTAGCACCCTGGCCTGTGGTGTCTTTTAGGTAGCTGGGAGTGCTGGTGGAATAAGAGGCCAGAGTCATGCATTTGTAAGGTCAAGCAATGTAACTCTGGGCAGCGTACAACAAAAATATACAGTAACAACAACCAATAAATAAATAAACAAACAAACAAACAAACAAATAAATAAATAAATAAATAAGAACACCACCCGAGGACATAAAATATGAAATGTAAGATTGCAGCCAAACGGGATAATTAAATAACCCAAAGCCCTGGAATGCTTGAGACAATGGGATGGCTCAGCTTGCCTAGTTTGTGTATTTTTAGGCTGACCATACGTCTTGTTTTAAACGGGACAGTCCCGTTTTTTAAGCATTTTTCAACTGTCCCGTTGTTTTGATAAAAATCTCAATTTTGTCCCGTTTTTTAAACCCAGCGGGAATGGCACGGAAGGAGAATCCGAACCGGAGCTGCCGATTGGAGGCAGCCTGGAAGAGGAAGCCCTCCCACCTATCAGCGCGCGGCAAAGGAGGGACCAGGGGCGGGGTTTGCAGGCGGGAGCCAATTGCACGGACTGGGGGGCAGGGTTTGCAGGTGGGACCAATTGTGCAGACCGGAGGGGCGGGGTTTGCAGGCGGGAGCCAATCGCGTGGACTGGGGGCGAGGTTTGCAGGCAGGAGCCAATTGTGCAGACTGGGGGTGGGGTTTGCAGGTGGGAGCCAATCACGGGGACTGGCCAGGGGGCAGGGACCCCTGTCTTTTTCATGAATACGGAATACTACATAAGACCCCATCCCGTTTTGCCATCCCAATGTCCCGTTTTTGTTTCAAGGAAATAAGGTCAGCCTATGTATTTTGGGAAGTTAGTAGAGGATGCCTGGTCAGTACTCAACTGGACCCAAACAGCTGGGGGAAAAGCCAGGAGCCCTGACCAGGCATCCTCTACTTCCCAAAATACACAAAGTAGGCAAGCTGAGCCATCCCATTGTCTCCAGCATTGGAATTATCACAACTGAAATTTTGGGTTTCATGCCCAGACCTTATGCCACCAGAACTCGCAACATTAATAAGCTACAGTCCATACTGAACAATGACACTGCACTTTCTCAGGCACTGGGTGGCAGGCCCATGCTTACATACTGTATGGACAACCAACTTAAGGGTAGTTACACGAAAAAAATCAAGACCTGCTTCCTAACATCCCAGACTATAGGACAGAGAATGATGACTTCCAGTTGAATTCGTTCAGTGAGTCAACAGTGGAACCAATTATCTATGGAATTGGTCAGCTTTACATCATTGTATAAGTGCAAGTAGAGGTTGTGCATTGGCTGGGGACATGTAAACCTGAATTCTTGCACTAAATTAAACGGCCCCTTCTAGCCTACGACTTATGAAAATACAACTAAGTCAATTGCTGATTTGAGTACAATATTTTTATTAAAACAGACTCCCTGGACTGTAAGCTGGGATAGCGTCAAAAATTGTTAATTCCCATGAGTAATAATGCTCACTTTAGAATGATGTAATTCATGAGAAAGTATATTTGGTGGAAAGTCTTATAACTTGAAGCATGAACAAGCAGTAATAGATATGGCCCTTTTTATTTTATTAAAATAATTTTATTTAATGGGGAGGTAAAGTCCATGAAGAGTAGGTGGTTCATAAAACAATTTATGAAGTTCAGCTCCAAAGTACAAAAAAGTTTGTGGTCAGTATCTACTCTATGACTTAACTATAGAAGTCCATAGTTTCTCTGGAGACTTATCCATTGGCATTTTTCAGCTATTTCTATTGGGAAAAAAAGAACTGATATATGTGAACCTTATTTTATTTTTAAAATGCATTTTAAAATGATCCTTTAGCCGCTTTTCAGTGACGAAGAGATGAAAAACAATAAAATGAATCTGCAATTAGAAAGTACAAAGAGAAGGGATGTGGCTTGAACTACAGGTAGTCTTTGCTTAACAACCATTCGTTTGGCAATGGTTCGTACTTATGACAGCACTGAAAAAAATGACTTGTGACCAGTCCTTGCACTTACGGCCATCGCAGCATCCCCGCAGTCACATGATCGCAATTTGGGTGCTTGGCAACCAGTTTGCATTTACGACTGTTGCAGCATCCTGCAGTCACATGATTGCCATTTTCAAGCTTCCCAACTGGCTTCCGGCAAGCAAAATCAATGGGGAACTGCATGATTCGCTTAACGACCATGTGGTTTGCTTAACAACCATGTGATTCGCTTAACAATTGTGGTGATTCAGTTAACAACCACACCACTTAGTGACCAAAATTCTGGTCCCAATTGTGGTTGTTAAACGAGGACTACTATAGTGGTTACTGTCTGTAGGTTCTTTGGAGTAGAAAATGAGCAGCGTAAAGTGAGCTATGGCTTTTTAAATAAGAAAGGTCACCCTGAAACCACATTCATTCATTCATTCATTCATTCATTCATTCATTCATTCAATTTATATAGCCGCCCATCTCAAACCAGTGACTCTGGGCGGCTAACAATAACAAAAACAATCAACAATAAAAACAATACCAAAAAATTAAATATAATATAAATACAGCCGAGAGATCTTAAAAGCCATAGGTGTTAACACAACCATGAAACGGGGCCCTTCACACACTCGGGGCCCCAGGCCTGGGCACAAAGCCAGGTCTTCAAGGCCTTCCGAAAAGCCCAAAAGGCGTTTGCTTTTCTATTACTAAATATGCTTCCAGTTTGCTTTATTTGCCCACAAGAGATTACCTACAAAGGGGTCCACACTGAATGGAAGAAAAGCTAGTAGACCCCAATTGATAGACCTGCTTTCCAAAATGTTGCAGGTGAGAAATTGCAAAAAAAAAAAAAAAAAGTGGTGTATCTCAGTCAAGATAAATTCATAGCATACCAGGGCTTGCAAGGTGGCAGGAAGTCAAGGGAAAAGGAGGAGGTAGGGAGGTGCAACCTTTCTTTCTTCTACTTCTACAATCCCTCCCTCCTCCCACTATGCAACACCAAAGTAATCGGGACTTGGAGCTCGCTGTGTGCTACATCAAGGCAGCATAAGAGAGATATTTCAGAAAAAGGGAAGAAGCCGCTTGGTAGGAAAGAAAGATTTTCCACTCTCCCTTCCAGTCCTAACCCCTGCCTCTAAGATAAAGTATGCTAGACTTCCCCAGCCAGATACTTGGGGAACTGATGCAAGTTGTAATCCAATACAACTGGAAGCAACCTAATTAGAAAAAGGGACTTATGCCACATTACTACCCATTGTCTGTAGCTTGAATCATGTCAACTGGATTTCTATTTTCTTAGTGGAAACGTTTCGCTCCTTATCCACTTTCCGCTAAGAAAATAGAAATCCAGTTGACATGATTCAAGCTACAGACAATTCCACCTGGATGACTGAGAACCTTCATAGACATATTACTACCCATTGTTCTTTTATTCTCTTTAACATTTTGTGGCACCTGGAGACCACTAAACATAATCAGTCTTTGCTAGTCTGTGAAGACCTTCTTATGGAGAAGCTAATACGTTTAACAGCACGTAGGTAAGGTTAGCTAATACGTATCCAGAAGATAACATATTTTTGCATACCCTCAGCGCTGAGATCACCCAGCTTGTCATTGGGTGGCACTGTTTCACTACTAATCTGATAGGCACTGGACCACCAGGTCTGAGA
This sequence comes from Charina bottae, assembly GCA_023362775.1. NCBI lineage: Eukaryota > Metazoa > Chordata > Lepidosauria > Squamata > Charinaidae > Charina > Charina bottae. The sequence goes on from JALMGJ010000012.1 coordinate 3,965,796, forward strand.
GTAGAAAAAAAGAAGGTGGTGATTAAATGAAGAGAAAACTCTATCAACACAGAGTTTTTGTTAATCCCCCAAACGAAAAGGAATTATCGATTCTCCCATTGCCCCTAACTTTTCCAATGAACTTCTATTAATTATAAAGTTATTTATTTCTATCTCCTTAACTATCTTATAAATAATCATATGCTTGAGATGACTGACATATCTTTCCCTTGCATTTGCTGAGCTGCTTTTCCATGGTTGTGCTGTATTTTCTGGGTCAGCATTTTGTGATAGGAAATTCCAGTGGGCAACCATGTGCAGTGTGAAGAAGTTGCCTGTCATGAATCTCCCACAACTTTGCTTCATTGAATGCTATGCCTGCATTCTAGCAATAATAGGATGAGAGACAAGACTGTATAATATTATAATTCTGCCCCTAACTTAAAAATCACCAAAGGTGGCTGTAAACGTCCCCATCATGGCTGTTATGGTTGCCCATTTTTGTGAAACACAATTACACCACAGAGCCATAGAGTTTTTGTTTTCTTCCTTTCCAGTCACACTCTTTTTAGTGCTTTTTAGAGACATTGTACAGATGGGGTAGTAAGGATAAATAATTCCCTGTCAGTATGTTATTCTTATATTAAAATGTTTGTTCTTCTTCCCTTCAAAAAGTCCAAGTCAGGGAAAATAATCCTTTCCCACCCATTAAAATAAATCACGTCAAATATGGCACGCTTGGGGATACAAAAGGTCAAAAGATATCCTCCACTACAAGGCTAGATTTTCCAATCAGGAACCAGTTCTGAATTCCCATCAAAGCCCTCCCCATTTTATGTATCAAGATCCCAAATAACTTCCTTCAATAGATAAACACAATTTACGGAGATCAACGTATACATACAGTAAATATTTTAGGAAAATGCTTTCCTATCAGTCTCTCTTTGTTTAAGAAGAAGTGGGGTGGAAAAGAAAATTTAAAATCTGGTCTATCTGCTTGAAGTCTGTATCTCCATAATAAATGTTTTAGAAAGTTGTGCTAATATTCTGGAATTTTATCATGATGTTCCATTCCCACAAGGAGAGGCCAAAAAAAAAGTACTTGTTAGATTGTGCCTGAAGGATAAGCGCTCGTAACAGAAACTATAAATAGAGTGCCAGTTAAAAAGAAACTTTGTGGTGGAAAGGTTATACTGTGCTGCAGGACTAAAATACGGTCTCTTATGAAGCCAATTTCATTGCTATTATTTTTGAAAAAACTCCAGACTCCAGACTGTTTGTGAAAAAGACAATGTTATGCTGTTATATAGTGTTGGAATGTTTTAAATCCTGGGTTGAAGCCAACAGGTTTAAAAATCTAGAAACTGTCTCCCATCTTTTACTGTAAACAAATACTGTGGAGGGCTTAATAGATAAAAGCTCAAAATAGAACAGTTTGGAAGATTCAGATTGGAAAGGACATAGGATGCAAATGTAGCAGCATGAGAGCTAATCATGTATGTTTTTTTTGTATCAAATGGAAATTTAAATCAAGGGGGACCATTTCTGGAAATGCAAAATGACATCTGTCAGTGGGCAGAAACCAAGATGATCTCGACAGCCCCCAAAAGTTTTTAATATATAGAAAAATTCACATGATTTTAACCAATAAATGAAGTAACTGTATGTGTATTTATTTATGTATGTGTGTATGTGTATGTGTGTGTGTGTGTGTGTGTGTGTGTGTGTGTGTAAATATATATATATATATATATATATATATATATATATATATATATATATATATATATAAACAAGTTTTGAGTAACTCCTACAAATGACCAAGTTTTGCACATTTCCACATACAGATTTTGGATCAGTAAATGTGAACCAAATGTACACCAAGGGAATAAAACTGGAGGATAAAACAAAGTAACTAAGATTATATATACCAATAAACTATATTTATTGTTCATACTGTTCTATATACTGCTCTGATAGCTTTCTTTCTTTTATTTATGTTCTTCCCTCTTCACAAGTGTATTTTGCATTTTGGGTTTTATTGTGCAATTCTACTGATTCCCATAAAAAGTGTGATTTGAAAGAGGAGGGAACACATGATAGTATAGGAAATTGTCCTATACTGTCTTCTTTAAAGACTCTGCTATGTGTTTGATGACATCTGTGTTTCAGGGATGGCCTGAAAGTACACCAATCCAAGTTGACAGAGCACAGTTTGGAAACCAGTAGTCTGAAATAGTAGTCCATAGGGTTGGATCCAGACTAAATTAGTCATGCTTTAATGACACTGGTGATTAATGACTAACTGGATCCAATCCTACAGGGTGCTGCTTCTGCTCTGAGTGGTTCATGAATTGTGCTCTGAAGACCTCCAGTAGTGCCCTTTCAGGAGGTCCCCAAAGCAATTTTGTCATTAAAGAACTTACTGTACCATGTGTTGACTTCTATTAGGGCCTTGGTTGGATGGTTGGTTGGTTCTATCTTTACTGAGTTGGACTTACAGCATGGGATTCAGTTACCAAGTTCGGACAGGGAACTCTCTTTCTAATGTTCTCCTATATGGGGATTAAGCTATCTGCAAAGAATAATAAAAGAAAATACTGGCCTTCAGCATAAATCTGTTTATAAGAATTACTATCTCAGGGGATCTTATCACTCAAAAAATATGCAACCTCAAAAAAATCATATTCATGCCTTAATTAACATTTGGCTTGCTCAAAAAAAAAGGTTGAAGTAGTTTGTGGACCAAATCAGGGGCAGATTGGCTTTAGGTTTTGGTGAGCCATGAGCCATCTCCACAGGTGAATACTGAGAGATCAGGCGTTTGGGAAGCAGGTGGTCCGCATTATAAACCCCAGAGTCTCTCTGTGACAGATCTCAGCTGAAGCCTGTGAAGAGTATGTACCGAAGAACCCAATCCTCAGCAACCAGGTGGCTGGCCTGTTAACATAGGCCAGAAGAAGGCTACGTCTGCTGTGCTTCTTTCCTCAGGTCATCGTCAATGTGTCTGCTTTCAATATATTGAAAAGCTTCTCTCTTGTTCGGTAGCCTTTCCTCACTGGGGTGCTCTACAAACATGGTGGATTTCACCTTCCATACACTCCAGAAAGTTTTTTTGTCTTGATAGTTGGGAATTATGGAAGGTGAAGTCCAATCACCCTGGAAGGCATCCATGCTGTTTATTTAGGCTTCATACCTCCTTTAAGTAAAGGTAAAGGTTCCCCCCGCACATTTGTGCAGTCGTGTCCGACTCTAAGGGCCGGTGCTCATCTCCGTTTGTTAGCTGAAGAGCCAGCGCTGTCTGAAGACGCTTCCACAGTCATGTGGCCGGCATGACGCGCGCGGAACGCTGTTACCTACCCACCGAAGTGGTACCTATTAATCTACTTGCATTTGCATGCTTTCGAATTGCTAGGTTGGCAAGAGCTGGAGCTTTTACCCCCTTTACAGAAGCATAAATAAACAGCATCCAGCAAAACAGGCCTTTGCTATCTTGCTGCTTCGTTTGCACATCACTTGCTTATCCTTTTGCGGGAGATAAACATTTAGACGAACTTCATACATTGCCTTTCCCAGTTATCCCCATTTATGGTCTGTTGGTCCCAGCATTGGCATCTGAATGCATGAGATGAAAAATGTGAATTTGTCTTCTCCCAAAATGTGGATAGAGATTTGACAGCAAAGCTTTCCAAAATTCTTTAATAGAAATGCAAAACCAGATTCCTTGGAATAAATTGTCAGATCCCTCGCTATAATCACACTTCATTCTTAAGTAATATAAATCAAATTTACTTATTTTCCTTTGGCCGGAATTAGATAGTGTGCCCCGATACTATCGCGTGTCACTCATATTTTGTTCTCAAAGAAAAGAGAAGGATTCACTCATTATTGCTCAGAATTCCACATCTACAATATTCCATTCAGTTACGCCAATTGGCAGAAGTCAGATATCCACTGAATATATTACAGAGCTTGTCTAGAGCTTGACATGAACATGTTTTGAGGTTTCAGGAATAGTTTAAAATATTTTGAAATTCTCAGAAAAAAGAAAAAGTTAAGTGAATTCAGGAAGATCACAGTGGCTCCAGTTAAATGAGAGGACTCATCCCCATGGCCTAGTTGCCTTATCACCAGACAGGACAGCAACCATTTTTTAAGGGCAAAAACAAACAAGGTTAGTCTTTATTCACCTTTTTCCCATCACAAACTGGATCTCCAGGTACATTTCTTCCTGTGGTTTGAAAGTAATCTTATCCTTTTAGGTCTCCTGAAGTGCTCTTGTCTGAATGCCCTCTCAACTGGAGCAATAGTTGCCCTGATCTAATATGTTGCGGGAGGGGGTCAAAACAGGCAAGATGGCACTGCAGTTGAAGCCCTGCTGCACTTCTCTGTGCAACGACATCACATGCACATGTAAAGGGGGGGCTTTGATCACAGTGTGTAATGGAATGTGAGAATGACCTTGGAAGATGGGAGGAAGAGATGCTGCGTAGGGGATAATTTGATAAAAGAGGGAGGAGTCTGCAACTGAGTAACGGGCAGAGAAAGAAACTTAGAAAGGGCACGCCCTAACTGGTTAGGGGGTAAATAGGGACAGCGGGAGATTTGTACTTTCAGATTTGCAAGATTCTGTTAATGTAGCCTAACAATGAAGTAGAAGTAGCTCATCTGGTCATGTTTCCTGTCTGGTTTACCTGAGAGGGCTGACACAGTGCAGCAACCACCATATTGCCTGTTTTAACTCTGTCCTTCCCAAATGGATGCTGCTGCCTTTACCATAAGTACTAAAATGTTCATTTAGTAGCTAAGCATTTTGATTAGTATATAAGAATTTGCTGTCTTGAAACTCAGCAGAAATGTGGGTCACTAAAGGTAACACTTTTATTCCATGTAACTGGAGAAATGGTGAAATGTTGGACCCCTACACTTAAAAAAAAAGAATGAAAGCCCTCAGCTGGTTAGAGAAAGCTAGGTAGGTAGATGAAGGAAATAATAATAATAATAATAATAATAATAATAATAATAATCCATTTCTGTTGGGTTTGAACCAGCAACATGGAAGCAAAACAACTTGTCTTGATACCTCAGAAAGCTATCAATGAAAAACTACACAGCCAAGTAATCTTTAGTAGGGATGGGCAAATCCATATTTTCAAATCTTCTCTAGTTCTCATTTATCTAAATATGTCAATTTAAAAAAAAAAGATGGGAATAAAATTTACATGCACTTTGGTGCGTGTTTCCCCAAATATGTATATTTGTTTGCAATTTTACCTAATGTATACATTTTTGCAAAGAGTTTTTCAACTGTAATACATTGGCACATTTTTATGAATACATTTTTGTATAGACTTCTCTTAATATACATCTACTTATTATTGACAAGCTACATCATAAAATTCAGAGAACTGTATATTTCAAATAAGTTTTGGTTCATGTTTTAGTATGAAAATTCAAAATTAGATAAGTTCAAATGTGCACTTACAATATCAACACACTGTTCAAAATTCACATTAGAGTGTCTTTCTCAAACTAGTGCCTTCACATTTCTTAAACTTCAGTTCTCATAAACTGCAGTCAGCATAGCTAAAGGTTTATAGGAACTGAAATCCAATATATCTGGAAGGTACCAGACTGGTAGAGTTATTTTGATGTATGTGTGGCAGGATTCTGGCTTCAAGAACACAACTAGGAGATACAGAAGCTTCAGGGCCATGCTGCTATTATACAATTACAATCTGAATCTTGAGGAACTTGGTGAAATATCAGTACATTTTTAAAAATCTAGAATCAAGGTTATTAAGGACACACACACTTCTCAATGCTGTATCAGCTACTGCCATCAGTGGTTTAAATCCATTAAATTTCTATAGGCTTCCCAGTACACTGTGCTATTTTGTGCTATGTTACCTGGGTTATAGTTAAAGTATGTGCTATCTCTGTTGGCAACAAAGCATCTTGCATTAATATACAAACGTTTGGTGTTCAAGAATTCTTGCATTCATCTGGCAAAGCCATTAATCAAATCCAAACCTCCAGGTGAACTTCTCAACCATTGCATGTTTCCAAGTAAAACTAAACCTGTTACATTCTCAGGCAACAGGGCCAGCCGAAAACAGCCAATTTTAAATAAATGAGGGATACATTCTTTCTTTGGAAAATGCTACGAGATATTAACAATGGACAGACTTTGTCTCTTCTCTCACTCCCGTTTTATCTAATGAAGATTTACTGTATCCTTGTAAACTGTTCTTGCATAGGAATTGTAGTCTAATAGATCTGGAAGGTTGGAGAAGCCTCTCCTCAAGTATCAGTAGGGCTTTTCTGCAACTTTTGTTTGTGAGTTTCAACTCCAATTGGAGAAGTGTAGCTAACTATTTTATATATTTTAGATATAAAGAATGTGTGATTTGTACCATTACTTGCAGACATGAAAGCACTGCAGGAAAGGAGAAGGCCAAGGGCTACTGCTGTCAGGAAATTGTGATCATGCTGGAGAATTTAGACCAGTGTTTCTCAACCTTGGCAACTTTAAGATGTGTGGACTTCTCCTGGCTGGGGAATTCTGGGAGTTGAAATCCACATGTCTTAAAATTGTCAAGGTTGAGAACATTGATTTAGACCAGTGCTTTCTAAAGTGCCGCCGTTGGCGACACACCAACAGCGGCAATGGCGGCCGGCGGCGGGGCGGGCGGGGGTGGGGGCATGCACGGCAGCGGTGGCGGGGGTGTGCACGGCGGGGGCGGCAGCAGCGGCGGCCTCCGCTAAAACGCGGAAGCGCCGATGGTGCGCCGCAGCTGCGCCGCAGCCGCCGCCACCATACACACCCCCGCTGCCGCTTCCGGGTTGTGTGGCGACACACCAGACTGTGTGTTGCAACACACTAAAGTGTCGCGACACACAGTTTGGAAAGCTGTGATTTAGACAAATGATTACTGAGACCATTTTATACCAGGAGATCCATATTACGTGCCTGCATTGCAACAAAGATCTGAATAGGGAAAAGGGAGAAGTGATTAAAAAGATATTCTACTCATCAAGCATTTGAAATGACAGTAATATGTCCTGCCCTGCTAGAACTCAGGAAACAAAGCAAAGTCCAGAGTTAGCAGGCACATCGTTTAATAACCACATGCTCAGCCAAATCCCCACATTTTTCTTGCTCTGCCTGGAGAAGCTAGTTTAAGCATGGAGTTTTCACAAAAGAACACACATAGATACAGAGAAAGACTATTGTGACTTGCCCTGAAGCAATATCTAGTTGGAGCCTAAATCTTCTTTAGGGATTTAAGCATCTAATGAAGAATTTAACTTCTGCTGATTACTTTTTAAGAGAATATTATTTGCATAATTGCATTTATGGGTAAAAAATTCTCCAAATTGTCTTATGTATTTATGCCTGTATATTCAGTAGGATTCTAGGTACAAAACAGTACATAAATCAGCTAAGCAGAACTGATGCCTCTAAACCAGTAAAGTTTTTAAAAATCTAAAGGAGTATCATATCAGCAATATTAAAAGGGGAGAGTTAAGATTGGTACAACAGTTTTAAAGATGCATCTTTAAAACTCCTTTATCAATTCCTTTGATACTTCTCATTTTGAAGGATTAACATGATGAGTTTTTGTTAGAACCAGCTGTTGCCTAATTTAGATAACAACCCTGTAACTCTACATTGACTTCAGTCTGACAGGCCTCTCCCTCCTAGTGTTCATGGAGACAATACTAGGTAGCTCTGCCTATGGGATGCTCGTGCAAAATGTACAAAATGGCTTGTGCATTAGGCAGTTGCACTTATGCAGAATTCTCCCAGCACTGTTACGGTACTTTCCTATTGCATATACAATACACGTAAAGAAAGAAAGCAACACTTTTATTTAAGGAGAACTTGCTGGGTCCAGTCCAAATGTCCCTCTCACTCAGGAGTGACCACAGGGGCAGTTAATGACATCAAAATGCCTGGGTAAGTGAAGTCCTGCTCCTTTGTACATTTATGCAATTATGTCACAGACATTAAAAAGGGGTGGGGCTTTTGTTGCCTGGTCACACTTGCCATGCTGACATCAGACCGCCCCTATGGATGTCCTTGCTCCAGCCCACGATCTTGTTTCCACAGTGGCCACCTTCCTCCTGTTGTTCCCCATCAGCTGCCCTTCAAAGCCAAAGTTCCATGGTGCTATTGTGATAATAGCTTTGTAATCATAGTTTGGTTTCATTGCATTTTTCTCTGTAGCTGTTTACATGGCAGAATTGGTATTAAATTTAAACTAGTTTGTCAAGCCCACTCTCTGTAAGCACAGGTTGTTGTGAAGTTGGCTGGCTAGAGGATATGTAAATGACAGAAAGCCACAGGCAAAATACAAACTTGAACACACACAGTGGCTAATCTTAGTTTGAACCACTTGAATGTTTCTATTTTTGAAGTATTGTTGACATTTTTAAATGTTGCCATTGGTCATTAGTTGTCATTAACTGACAATTTATAAAATCAGCCAGAATTCTAATATATTGCCATGATTAAACTATCAATATGCACATCAAAGTTAACATGCAGCACATAGATCAGTCTGGAATAATTAATCTATGAAGACGTGTAGAAGTTTCTCTGCTTTAAAAGCCAAAAGAGGCCAATTAAGGATATGACTGAGGGTTATGGTGTGGAAACAATTATCCCTCTTTCACACCCACCAGGACAAATTTACACATCTCACATTGATGTAGGGGGGGCAAGGGGGACAAATGATGTACATATGGTGTTACCATGCAAATGCTGCCACTGCTCTATTTGTAACATTCATCAAGAAGCAAGTAAATAATCACAGCATTTCCATGACAATATCATTGAGTATACTGTATACGTCATCCTGGTTATTACAGACACTGCCATCTATGTCTATATATTATATTAATTTAATTCAATTGTTTTGTTGGTATCAGATTCAAGCCAGAAAAAAATTCTTCACACACAGTACATCATAAACTTGTGAAATTCATACTACAGGATATGGTGACGGGCTTTGGGTTTAATCAAGACCAATACCAGTACATGGGCCTCTCTCTAGCTGCCAGAATCTCCTGAACATCAATTGATGAAAAACATGTAACAGGGAAACGTTGTTGTCAAAATGCACCATTTGTGCACTTTCCAGAATTGTCTAGTTGGCACTAGCAACTTGTCTAGATAGATTTTTGCTCTAATCTAGTCTGATATTTTTATTTTGATAGATCTCTTGATCAACTTTACCTTTGTATCTTCCTAGCAGTTCTGTGAGATATTATTTCTAATTTCTATACTGCATGTGAAAGTAGGATCAGGTCTACCACTAAACCTTGGGACTTAAAATCTGATTATAGACCACATCCAAATAGCTCTCCATTTCGTCACATTATGACATGGTTTGTCCTTAAGAGTTTCAAACCCGCCAAGCTCTATCACCCTTCCAGATGAGAGTGCTTCACAGAGATGTTTGTTGATAGAAGCAAAAGTCTTCCCATTGTTCCACCCAGCCACCATTAGTTATGCTCTGGTAGACTTACTCCAAACAGATTCCCAGCCACCCCCATCACAACCTGTCTGACTCTTTTGTTACTATAAATACTAGTTATGAAGCATTCCTGACCTATAGTCCCTTCCCATAACTGTATCATCATCATGGCTTTAGATGAGTTTTCTTTTTCTGTGTTTTCCTTTTCTGTGAGCTTAGTCTTCATAGAATTCCATTTACTGTCAAGGATTATTCACTTCTCAGAAACATTTGCCTAAAGCAAGGACTGTTAATGTCTAATATTAGGATAGCTGGGAAGCAACTGGAAATAGCATGAGTGTGTTACCTTTGGCATCCTAAGAGGTTAAGGAAAAAATCTCATTGACCAATGCAATCATCTGCTTATATTTAGAGGCAGGAAGAATTTCTCTGGAGTCAGTTTGACTAATGATCCTTCCAGGCTCTTCTGTACTGAATGAATAACTCTCTTGGTAAAAGAAAAGTCCATAACAATACAATGGTAAAGGAAATGCAAATGTTCTCAACTGAGTACAGCTTGGTTAACCACATCTTGGATAGCTGGGTTGAGAATATAGCACCTCTTGAGAATATAGCTATTTTCAATTAATTTATACCAGGGAAGGAAGAACTGTAGTCCTCCCAGTGTTGCTTCCCATCTTGGCTGAGGCTGCTGGGAGCTCAACAAGATCAGGAGAAACGCAAGAATACTGGAAAGATATACATAGTACAATGCAGAAAAATTTGGAAATTAAATTTGAAATGAAATAAAAAAAATATTAGGTATAATCCCAGAATATATCAACAAGAATTATCATAAATTAAAGAAGGGGGGAAATAGATCAGGAGACCCACAAGCTCTACACCTCATCTAACTACACAAGCTCTATAGTTTAGATAATCCTGAGTGAGAGACAAATCTTCTGGTATAATTGGGTATGTTTACTGTATCCATGCTTTTTAATATTTTCATGCTTATGTTTTATTTTCATGTTTACTGTTTTAGTTCTGAGTGCTGTATATTTCCTATTTCTAATAATGTTTTTATTATTGCTTTAATTGCATTTTGTAAGCTCTCCAGAGCTTTTAATCAAGATGGTAGTCCATATATTAAGATATTTAAGTGTAGTAAAGACGCTTATCTAAGAGCAGGTTCTAGTCCACCCCTACTGAGGGACTTCGTGCCAGTCACTCTCTCTTAGCCCAATCTACCTCATAGGTAGAAGGGAAACTATGAAGCCATCTTGAGCTCTTCTACAAAAGTCAGGATATAAGTCTAATAAATAAATAGAAATAAGAACGTTCCTTGGTTCTCATTTTTCTCACACATGGTTGCTCCCTTTGCAATGCAGTTGCAATAGGAATCTCATTTAATTTGTTCAGAGGGTTTGATAAGGAGGACCATGAGCACCTGCAAATATTGCTGGATGCATTGGGAAGATGCATTGAGCAATATTTGTAAGAAGTGTATAATACTATTCATTCATTCATTCATTCAATCAATCAATCAATCAATTTATATAGCAGCCCATCTCAGATGCATGACTTCAGGCAGCTTACAACAACTAAAAATACTACTAAAAGAACAAAGTACAATATTAAAACATATAAAAAACTTATAAAACTATATAAAAACACTAAATTACAGCATCCACAGACAAGGTCTAAAAAACAATCAGCACTCAGCACAACCACTTTATACTGTAGACTCTACTGTACATCCCGCTCTCCAAGCCCAGTGGCACAGTCACATCTTTAAGGCCTCACGAAAGGCCAATAGGATCAGGGTCAATCCAGAGAGATGATGATCCACAGGACAGTCACCATAACAAAAAATGTTGTCCCTTATCTTAAAACTACTTAAAGGTACCACAAGGTTTGTTGTTGTGTTACCAACAAATAGCCTTTGGGAGCTTATTACTGAAGAGATGACCTGTGATGATCTGAATAGTCCATGTGGTCAGTTAACTGATTTAGATCACTGAACAATTAAAAACAATATAATTCCAGTGTATCTGGAATTATTGGTTTGCAATTAGTTTTGTATTATTCTGTATAAACTCCAAGTAATATATTTTCCAATCTATGTTGGCAGAATATTTATTGGAAGAATATTCATTAAAAAAATAATCAGCCTGAAGACAATCGTTCATAGTATTTATGAATAATGAATAGAGCTAAGAAAAACAAGGGAATTAACTGCTAAATCAGACACCAATCATTGCCTTCACTTCTGCATTATAATTTAAAAATTAAAATTTAAACCAGAGAAGTTGTGTTAAATTCTAGGTTTTAAACACGTCTGCCAGTTTCTTCCTCATGAAAAGTGTATAGCATTATTAAAATCTATTCCTATTATTTTCTATTCAATTAAGACACTTGTCAAAAACAGTACCCATCTACACAGATATATGAAACACTGAACTCAGTTGTCAGGATATGGTGGGGATAAGCTTAAATGAAAGACTAAAAGATATTTTATACCATATTATATTCAAGCTTTTGGAAATCATTAAGGTAGAATTATTAGAAGTCTGCACCCATGGACGAAATTGAGCAAGTACTCTACAGAAGACTCCAATATTTCCATCCTTTGGCTCTTGTTAAGTTTTCCATCAGCACAATTGCAACAAATCAAAATATACAAGCAAGCCAATATTCGTGTAATGTTCATACAATATTTTACAAAGTAACTTAAGGATTTCCATATGGCTTCTCAGTAATATATACATTACAGTTCTATACTTTTATACAAAAGGTTCTGTCAAACAAATATGGGACAATGATCTTCCAGACTTGCCAGTCAGAGATGATAAATGCTGGAGAAAGTGCTGGCATGAGAAAATTATATATACAAAGAGGTTGGAACTCCCAGTACCATTGTACCTAACAACCACCAATTTCACAAACGGAGGAAGAAGAAAATAAATGCCAAATCAATACTGTTCAATTCCCCATGGATTATAATCTATCCTTAAGGAGACACCTTAGAATTGCCATAGGATGGCTATATACCCTATTTTACATAATTGTTGTCTATTTGAAGGTCTACCAGATGACAGCTCAATAGTTCAAGATACAAAAATAGTTTAAAGAACTGCCCAATAAATTTAAAGTTAATTGTAAGAGTTCAAAGTCCTTGAAGCTGCCCATTAAACATGTCTATGATAGCATAGACTCAAATTGAAAGCCAAAAATCAAAATAAAGCATTTGCCTTGGTCTTCTAAAAAGTAACTCTGGTTTTGGGAGTAGAGCTTTCCTTTATGTCAGTTTTTGAGCATCCACAAGAGACCAATTCACCTATTTATTTAAATAGCTAATTAAATGCTAATTTAGAAATAAATCAATGGGTGAAAGCATGGAAACAGTGCAAGTCTGGTTCTTCAGAACAAAGGAGAATACTATAGCAGCTGGTTCCTAAACCTGTTTCCAGGTGAGGAATTACATGTCCCTGGATATATCTGGATGCTACAACAATGGGAATAAGTAGGGTTCTTCCACTATCCATATTGTAACTAATACCAAACAGAGATCACTCCATAAGGTTCAATGTCCATTATAAATAAAGTCAGGGATGTTGTATCACTGCTGTTTGGTTCAATATTTTTTTTTATTTCTCTATATAAGTTCATTTATTCTTACAAGCTAGATATTACAATTTTAAGGAAAGAAGAAGCATTATACTAAAACAAATTTGAAAGAATATAGAAAAATAAACAGTAATGTATACACACCCACACCCACATGCAATTTAAGGGGTGGAAAGTCAACAAATCTCAGATAACCAAACATATCTAAAATATAATATGTGTACTATATTCTAATACACTATTAAACACTTAAAGTACTATGAAACAATTCACACCCAATTTCTAATCAAAACATGTCTCTATTAAACTTTTAAAATATGGTTAAAATCAGTAAGAGTAGCAAATGCACATTTTGGGAATTAACCATACATCAAGAGAATATTGTAGATAGTGTATAAATTATATGTCAAATTTAAAAATAAACTCTAAAACCCAAATTTTGGTTGTGGCACAATTCCATGTATAGATTTGGCTTCCAAATAAGCTTGAACTGTACATCAGATTTATTTCTTAAATATGCAGTTATTCTAGACATTGAAGCCTATTTCCACAATTTGGTTAACCATTCATTCAGGGAGGGATCAAAGTTCTTTTCCAACAGAAAGCAAATAGAATCCTTGCAACTGTTAACATATACAGTGACTATTTTAAAAAGGTGTCAAGTCTACATTACTTTTAATGGCTATGTGAGATATAATTATAGTGACCATATGTCCTTTATTATAAAGGACAGTCCTTTTTTTCCAGAAAGCTGGCCTTTATTAGAATTTTATTTATTTATTATTAAATTTTTCTGCTGCCCATCTCGTGTACGATGACTCTGGACAGCTTACAAAGAATAAAATGGCAAATCACTAAAAACAATTCCATATAACTATAAATATAAAAGCATATAAATACAAATACAAATACAAAATATAAAATATAAAATTCCAGATGGGAATAAGATCTTATCCTGGCACCCTCACAGGGCCATGTCACCCCTCCCATCCCAGGCCAGGTGGCATAACCATGTTTTTACTCCCTTTCAAAAGGCCGGGAGAGTGGAATATAAGTAGGCTGACCATCTGTCCCGTTTTAAACGGGACAGTCACATTTTTTTAGCATTTTTCAATCGTCCCGTTGTTTTGATAAAAATCTCAATTTTGTCCCGTTTTTTTAAACCCGGCAGGAATGGCACGGAAGGAAGATCTGAGCCGGGGCTGCCGATTGGAGGCAGCCCGGAAGAGGAAGCCTTCCCACCTATCAGCGCACGGCAAAGGAGGGACTGGGGGCAGGGTTTGCAGGCAGGAGCCAATCGTGCAGACCAGGGGGTGGGGTTTGCAGACGGGAGCCAATCGCATGGACTGGGGGGCGGGGACCCCTGTCTTTTTCATGAATACGGAATATTACATAAGACCCCGTCCTGTTTTGCCATCCCAATGTCCCGTTTTTGTCTCAAGGAAATATGGTCAGCCTAAACATAAGTTTTTCTAAAGTTTTTCTGGGTTTTGCTCTTGAACTTTCCTTTGTAAAGCAAAGTTATAAACAATTATTTTTTTTTATCCTGGTGAAGCTCTTTCAGATTTTCCCCTTTTTCAGGTTTGTCCTTTATTTTTTCCATGAAAATATGGTCACCGTAGATATAATGGATCAAGAAGACAAACACTGGTATGTACTAGCTTTTAACTTCATCTCCTCAGGTTTGATCCCATTCCCAACCACCCTTTCACATGTTACTTGAATACATTTGGGGCATCTATATAGAGCTTCTATGTGTCTTTAGTCTAATATCTGCATATTATTAGGACAGTGTATAAAATAGCCTCCTTTATTTTCTAAATATTTTCAAAATTCTTTTAAATACGAAAGCGATATTTCCCAATGCAGGATTTATTTTTAAATGTCAGGCTAATCTTTATTACCTTGGATGAGAATGCAAACAGCTGCCCAAGCCAGATGTTTTCTATCCTCCATGAAAACTTCAACTCAGGGCATTGCTGTGTGACTAAGTGAGCATCTTTGGTTTCACAATTTCAACAAGGAGGCAGGATGGACAGTAGCCAAATTCAATGATATCTTTCACATCCTTATAAAGCAGAGCTTTCCAAACTGTGTGTCGGGACGTGTTAGTGTGTTGGCTGCAGTGTCTGGGTGTGTCGCGGCTGCTGCTGCCTCCAAGCCCTGCCAGGATTCCGCGCAGGTCCTAGTGCCTGCCTTGTGCCCTGCTGTAAGAGTGTGTCATGAAATGATGCCCTGCTGTAAGAGTGTGTCGCGAAATGATGCATGTCTAAAAAGTGTGTCACCAACATGAAAAGTTTGGAAAGCTCTGTTATAAAGAGTGCAGTTAGACACCATTACATTTTGTACCATAACACAGAAAGAGCTGCAGACCGTCCTGGAGAGTTCTTATGGCAAGCAAGCAAGGAAGAAAGAGGGACAGTGCAACATTTCTTGCAGTTCATCCCCTTAGCTGCAAAGATCAGGGAGATTTCTGATCTGGCATAGGACTGGCAGGAAAAGTGAAGGCAGGTCAGAGGAGAAATAGTTCACTCACTTAACTTTCAACTATTACAACAGAACTATCATAGTCATGACCTCCATACAATTAGTCAATTAGTCAAAGTTTCTGTGAGGATCGTAGCCTTAAATCCTAATATCAGTAACTTTCACCAGGAGCCATTGCATCCAAAGAGAAAAGCTGTTTATTAGTATAAGTATGCATAAATCCAAGTTGAAGTCACGAATGAAAAGAGAACCAGGATTCTAGACTACTCTGACTGCAAGGGACAGCCGACTTGTAGGTTGACTCTCAGCCGAAGGCAAATCCTCAGGTTAAGGAATATCCGCGGGTAGAGCCAACATGCGAAACAAATTCAGGTGATTCGTGACTTTCTGTGAGGATCGTAGCCTTAAATCCTAATAACAGTAACTTTCACCAGGAGCCATTTCATCCAAAGAGAAAAGCTGTTTATTAGAATAGTAAGGTAAAGGTTCCCCCTGCACATTTGTGCAGTCGTGTCCAACTCTAGGGGCCGATGCTCATCTCTGTTTGTTAGCCAAAGAGCCAGTGTTGTCCGAAGACACTTCCATGGTCATGTGGCTGGCATGACGCACGCAGAACGCTGTTACCATCCCACCGAAGTGGTACCTATTCATCTACTTGCATTTGCATGCTTTCGAATTGCTAGGTTGGCAAGAGCTGGGGCGAGTGTGGGAGCTCACTCCATCACACAGGACTAGGGATTCGAACCTCCGAACTTGCAATCTTCTGATCGGCAAGCCTGGCGTCTTACCCACTGAGCCACCACGCCCTCTGTTTATTAGAATAAGTATGCATAAATCCAAGTTGAAGTCACAAATGAAAATTCCTGCTCAAAGTTACAATTAAATCATGTCCAGCCCCTAAGATTCCAACCCCCCTTCCAGCATCATCAGCCATTCAGTACTTTTCCTCTCAAACGGTACCTGCACCCCCTTCCTGTACAACTCGCAGACATTCCCAGATGATAACAACACTTTTGACCTTGACAGTCTGTTTCGCTTTGCTTTCCTAACAACTGCACTGGAATGTGTCTATTCCACCTCCCCTTCCCGTGTCTATTCTAATCTACATCTCTAACCCCTACATGTGTCTACCCATTACCTAATTGGCAGGATGTGGCATTCGAATCCAGTTGCCTGCTGCATTCGCAATCCACATGACAGATTCAAATAAAACCTTATACATGTTCAAGTTGTATACATATATATTCACTCATATGATTCAGCATCCTGCAAAGTTCAGGGTTCATAGAGCACACTATTGCCCATAGGCTATGACCAAGTAACTGCACAAAGATCAGTGATGGAAAAGGTAGGTGTGATGTCCATTCATTGATACTCTGATACTGTTTGCCATATGGAAAATGTTGGCAATAGAGTAGCTGGCTCTGCTTGCCAATACATTTGTTTAAACATTGCCACTGTTCTTCCTTACTGTATCTGTCTGCAGTGCTTATTTCCACTGCAACCAAAATTCTGCACAGGGCAAGATTTGAGCAGATGTGCCATTTTTCTTTACTTCTCTGCTTCATCTGAATCATGTAGAATGAACTGGATGAAATAATACATTTATTTGAAGAGAAAGTCTTCTGGACCTCTTGCTTTAAACTTCAAAAGTTTTAAATTCCAGGTTCAGGAAGAAACCATATTCAAATAAATGTGATGCATCTTGTTCAGACATTGCTTAAGAGAGGCATTTTTTACCCCGGGGAGTCTTTCTTTTTGCTACCAAGGAAGGGCACAGGTCCTCTGAATATAGATTGCTCAATATATGTGCTCAGTTCTTGAGTTTTTCTGGTAAAAGATCTTCTGATAATCTCTTATGATTCTGACTTGTGCTGTTCATCTGACTCCACTCCTCCCATAAGAGAGGAGAGTACACCACAAGTTTTTGGTTATAAATAGATTTAAGGAACTCAGACTTTCCTATCACCTATCACTGACCTCACTGTGTGTGTGTTCCTGAGCTTAAACAATGAGGCAGATCATCTTTTTATTATAGAAGAAAATATATTCCAAGGGTTTTTTTTCTCTACAATACCACACATTGCAGATGTGTGGCTTAATTTGCTTAGCTATGTCACAGAAGGGGGCATGGTGGCTCAGCGGTTAAGACACTAGGCTTGTCAATCGGAAGGTTGCAGGTTTGGAGGTTCGAGACCCTAGCCCTGCGTGATGGAGTGAGCTCCCGCTCTTGATGGTGATGGACTCGCCCCAGCTCTTGCCAACCTCGCAATTTGAAAGCATGCAAATGCAAGTAGATTAATAGGTACCACTTTGGTGGGAAGTTAACAGCGTTCCGCGCGCATCATGCCGGCCACATGACCGTGGAAGTGTCTTTGGACAACGCTGGCTCTTCGGCTAACAAACGGAGATGAGCACCGGCCCCTAGAGTCAGACATGACTGCAGAAATGTGCGGGGGGAACCTTTACCTTTACCTTATAACTGTAACTGATGGAAGTTTAACTTCGGGCTAGGACTCCAGGCTTCCCTAAGCCTATCCTTCTATCCAGACATCCCAAATCCCTCTTTCCTCCTACCTCCAAAATATAAACCTGGGGGATGTGCCCTTTGAGTGGCAGTTCTAATATCCCATCACTGTAATGACGCTATCCATTGCCGGCTTTGAAATCAGATTCAAATCAGCTTTTGGATCTGGAAGACAATGCATTTGTATTGTTTGCCTTAGGCAGCAAAATATCTTGAGCCAGCCCTGTGGTGGTGGTGGTGGTAGAGGGTGCTATAAAGAAAGAGGGAAATGAAAACATATGGGTAACAACAGTCTATACCAGTGTTTCTCAATCTCAGCAACTTTAAGCTGTGTGGACTTCAACTCCCAGAATTCCCCAGCCAGTTGAAGTCCAGGCAGCTTAAAGTTGCTGAGATTGAGAAACACTGGTCTATACCATCCTGGGTACCCTCCAAATACTGTATGTTGACTTCAACTCCCAGAATTCCCCATCCAGAATGGTCATGGCTAATAATTTTAGAATTCTTCATATCTGAAGGTACACAGTTTGGGACAAACTGCCCCAGTATAGGGCAAATCGCACAACAAGAAGACTATTTCCTTACCAGATTGTTTCCAGAATAAATGACTGATTAGTAGATATGAATTTTTACTTAAAAACAGACAAACCAATCCATATGCTAACACAGGGCTTTCCAAAGTTTTCCCGCGGCGACACACCAACCACTGTTGGAACACCAACACTGGAAAACCCAGAAGTGCCGCCGTTGCGGCAGCGCGCAAAAACCCAGAAGCGCTGCTGCCGCTTTGCACGCCATTGGTGTGTCGCCACGGGAAAACCCGGAAGCGCTGATGATGATCAGCACTTCCAGGTTGTGTGGCGACACACCAGACTGTGTGTGGCGACACACTTTTGTGTCGTGACACACAGTTTGGAAAGCTCTGTGCTAACATTTTGTTTTACATATTCTATCATAAAGCTATCATGTGCGAATTGTGCAGTTTAGATTAGACCTGCTCATGACCTAAACGGCAGAATTATATCCTCCTTATTTTGCAACCACAAATTAATCAGGTTATTTATTTATTTCTTCTACAAATTACATGCTGAATAAAACTGCTCTTGTTGCTTGTGCTGGATACGTGATGGTCATTATTCCATCTTTTTCTTCTTGTGCAGAGTATTGTATGCTAAGTTTTTCAAAACTAAATCCTATTAAGCAGTTAATTCCCAGCTGCATCTTATAATTGAAAAGGCTGGTGAGACAAGTAAAAATATACAAAACCTTGGAGAGAATCAAGTGAGTGTTCACAGGACAGGGTTTTAAAACACTTGATATTTGTAAATGAAGTTGCATTTCAGCACACAAATCAATACTTCTTTCAAAGACATGTTTTTGTTTTAGCTTTGCTGCTAGCATTTAGAATTAGGGTAGTAATCTCTACTAATCTGAAAGTATTTAAGATTGCTTTGGAATAAAGATGAAAATATAATAGAAAATGGTTTAATGTCTGAGGTCATAATTACAAGCACAGAACAGTTAGTGAGTGGAATTTGCTTAATACAAACTGACACCCATAAACCACAAGGACTATACTTAATTCCAGAGCAGCCATCCATCTCCGTTTCTTGTTTTATAAAGGTGGTGTGATTTTTCCTACCCATACAATAATTCAGCAGTATATTGGGAAGAACGGTAACTCAGCAGCAGGCACATTTTATTTATGGCCACAAGATTAGCACTACCAAACATGCACATGTTCGACCCTTAATAGAAAAGGAATAAAATTGAAAGAATCCAAAGCAAAATAGAATTAAAAGTAGATGGACATCCAGCAATCCCATTCAACACTGAAGAGTCATTTACCTATGACAGTAACAAACTGTAGCTGAAAACTTAGCAACCTTAAATATGTTATAAAAAGCATTTGTTTGGGGCAACCCTAGCTCAGTGTTTCTCAACCTTGGCAACTTTCAGATGTGTGGACTTCAATTTCCAGAATTCCCCAGCCAGCCATGCTGGCTGGGGAATTCTGGGAGTTGAAGTCCACACATCTGAAAGTTGCCAAGGTTGAGAAACACTGCTCTAGCTTTTTATATGAAGTATAGGAATAATCCTAGCCCCATCCCATACAGCAAAAGAGTTAGAACTTTGCCACTGAAAACTGAAGGACTATGGAACCCAAGTCTCAAGCTCACAGAGGGAGGTGTTTTTTAGCATTATTCACAAATAACATTTGTGCACATCACAGACTTGATTCATGAAAAATTACTCACAGATATGAATAACATATGAATAACGTTATATGAATAACATGTGTTATTAAGATATGAATAATATATGAATAACAGCGTTCCGCGCGCATCATGAAGCCACATGACCGTGGAAGCGTCTTCGGACAACGCTGGCTCTTCGGCTAACAAATGAAGATGAGCACCAGCCCCTAGGGTCGGACACGACTGCACAAATGTACAGGGGGAACCTTTACCTTTTTATGAATAACATTCCACTTGCTCTATCGTCTGGCCATAAATTTGCCCTCTGTGTGAATCGGCCATTCAGCAAACATCCAGTCCCTGATGTTTCTTGGAAGGGTTGGGAAAGACTCCTCCTGAAACTCTGGATAATTTTTGCACCCTATGTTGATAGGAGTAGATTAGGGGGCACGATGGCTCAGCGGTTAAGATGCCAGGCTTGTTGATCGGAAGGTTGGCAGTTCGAGACCCGAGCGCCATGTGACAGAGTGAGCTCCCGCACTCGCCCCAGCTCTTGCCAACCTAGCAATTTGAAAGCATGCAAATGCAAGTAGATAAATAGGTACCACTTCGGTGGGACAGTAACAGTGTTCCACACGCGTCATGCGGACAATGACCGCGGAAGCATCTTTGGACAGCGCTGGCTCTTTGGCTAAGAAACGGAGATGAGCACCGTCCCCTAGAGTCAGACACGACTGTGCAAGGGAAAACCTTTTAATGTAGATAGTATTAAGCTACCTGGATTGAGATTTGACTGTGATTTAGTGCAAAATAACGTCATATGCTCCTAAAAGAATGAGAGAAATGCTAAAGTCCTATTTGATTAAGTAAAGTCACTCACTTTCCTCATTTTCCCCTTCTGTGGTATAACCATACCTAGGTGTTACACTGTTCAGAGCAGCCCAGGGATACCTGGAATGTATTCATATGGAATCTCATACCTCTAAGTGTCTACACCCAAAGTTACTCAAACAGGGAAAGGTAGTCAAACCAGCTGTGGATAAATAAGGTGAGCAACAAAAGAGTAGCTAAAGTCTGGTCAGTGGCTGAGAGAAAGCTGTATAATGAATGCAGCTAACACATTCATATGAAATGACTGTGCCTGAGGACCTATGTTGTGTTCAAAATATCTCTTTAAAGTTGTCCAAGCTACTGAACTATATTCATACTATTTTTTTATCAAGCATGAATCATGGACATTCAATCAGTTTTTCTTACACCATGCAATATCACAATATTACAGGTAATATTACGTGCCTGAAATGACAAGAGTGCTTTCCTGAAAAAGAACATAATTGTTATATGAATGCTCAACTAGCTGTGCAAATGCATATATATGTAATGATACATGTCCCAGTAGCTAAAAATTATTCGTTACTGTAAATTGTGTATATTTGGTCCTTTAGTGAAAAAAATGCATTATCAGATAATAAAAATATAGACAATCTCTCATTTTAAAGGATGCCTGTTTGCTGTATCTTATTGCTAACTTGAGAAAACTTTGTTGAGACCAAAGACAAACCAATTCATACTAAGTCAACAGGGAATTTGATATCTCACATTCTCTGTCGAGAACATGACTTGACCTTATCACTGTTACAATCTATCCTGTCAAATATACCCATAAGAAGGTGTTGGATGAACCATGTTATGTCATGATTTCAACAGACAATAAACTATTCAGAAGACATTCACTCCATGTAAACATTTCATTTTTAAAAATTCGTATTTATATGCATTGAGCCTAAGTGAGAAAGTGGTTCTTGCTTAGTGTTGCTATGACCTTTATGTGTGATCTGGTCTCTTCACAGATGTCTGCCTTGAAACACTGCTCCAGAAACAAGCCTTCTACTCAAATATGCACTGACAGTTTGGACTAGAACCCACCATTTTTGTTTCCCAAATGCTGTCATGTCCCTCCCCCTCATCTACCAAATCACTGTGAAAAATGAAAATGTTCATTCTTAGCAGCCCAATTTTGATTAGAGTTATGGCAACCATCACGATAATCAGAAATAGGAGACGCTTACTAAAATAATAGAGGCAGTTCTCAGGAGCCTGAGTGCAACCGATGCTCTAGGTCTGAACTGAGTCTCGGATGGAAAGAGCATGAGATACTGAGCTTTCTGGAGAAACAATGAAATATGAGTCTAGCCACACTGGACTGCCACATCCTGTATAATCCCAAGGCTGGAGGAAAGATGTTTCTTTGAGGAGTGGGGGCATATGTTCAATTTTACAGAATATAGTCTTTAGCTATTAGAAGACAAATCCTATATTTGAATATGGCCTGATTTTAAAGAGTATTAGAGTCCAGATCCCATTTAAAGAGAAAGAACCATTTGAACAGAGAGCAGAGGATTGAAGTTGACAATAAAGTAGTGACTGGAAACCCCTTATGGACTTTTTGCTGAAAAAAGAAAAAAAATGAACTTGTGATTTATGGGTTTGATGATTAGAAAGGGTAGACTATGGAAAGAAGACTATATACAGTATATGAAGTTGGCCATCAAGATTTGTCATAAGAGCCAGGCACATTGGCCACCTAGTCACCATCTTTCCCACTATATTTACCTACATTTTTCTATTTAAAGTACAGTTATTATTTTAAAGTTTTCTGCTTTCATATAAAACATCATATTTAAATATGTGGCTCTTTTCTTGCAGTACATAGGAGGTCACTCTAAGTCTTCCCTATGTCCTAGACTTGCTTAGAATCTAAAAAGCCTTAATGTGGTCTACCTAAGAATAACAGTTTCTTCAAAGCCTACTTTCACATAGTCAAAAGAAAACATTCACTCACATTAAAATGCCTGTTCTGTTCTCTTAGGCTCATGTCTCTTCATATTAATAACTACTTAGCCAAATGTTGGGAGTGGCTGCCCTCCATATAAAAACATGCATTAGCATGCAGATGGGAAAATTTATGTGCCAGCAGAAGCATTCATTATTTGCTCTCATTATTTTGCGGCTTATCAAGAATAATGAATCATCAAACTGAACTGGCTCATACATCAATCTTTATTTGCATAAACTGTATACTAATAAAGTAATGTAGCTGAACAAGTATGTAAAAGCCTTATGTAAAGTAAAGAATTTTAAGATGACAAGAAGCTTCATTCATTGATTATACAAAACTCTCAGTTCTATTATCAGCAAGTTAATGAGTAACAGTTAGAATTAATACTGTGCAGAAAATTTCCCTGCATTTTTAAGCAGTTCTCAGTTTGATGAAAGACAATTTGCATTCAAAATTCCTTTCAAAGGAGAAGAGGCAGTTAGTCAAATTCTCATGGGTGATCTGTAATGATTTTCTACTTACTTAGTTACTAGGTAGCCCAAGGGTGTATTTGAAGGTCTTGCCTTTCACAGTGCAGTCATATCTCAAGCAGCATCTTCCTTCAGATCTCAGGCTTCAGTTAAATCCCAAGGGATATATTAGAAATGTGCACACTTCTTAAATGATTCAGAAGTGTTTTGGACCTCACCAGAGACAGTTCCTCTCTGATAAACCACCTTTTCTTCATGATTCTTCAAGTGACTGAAAAAGGTGCCATTATTTAAAACTGTCCATTCATTAAAGCTATGTAATTCTTAAAGCAGCCACAGTTTGATCCAGGCCTGGTTTAATAAATAGCATTAAGGCAGTGTTGTACTTAAAGGCCAAAGAACTTCCTCATCATCTTATTTGAAGTGTGCTCAACCCTTCATGTTCAACTTCTCCTATTGGACTTTTTCAATTTTGGAATTCTGGAAGACCAAGGAGATGAAAAGATATATAATAGAATACAGCAAAGCACCTTCTGCATGTCTAACAATAAAATAAGTTTACAAACACCACCTATCAAAATTCGAAAGGAACTTTCTAACATTTAGAGTAAGATAGAAAAGCAGAAATATTCTGAGAAAGACTTTTTGGAGCAGCAAAGCAGAATGCTGCTCAGCATTAGTTTCAATGGAGTAAAGGAAACAGAGATTTGAAATTGTTGGCGAAATGGTTATTGAAGAAACCCATCTGCAAAGCTAAAGAGGGAAGAATGCCAGGTGACTGTGCCATCCAAACCCAGGGGATTTGTTTCTCCAATCTGTACTGTATCACCCATACAGTAGGTGTCTGGGGGGAAGGAATGCATGGAGAGCAAATGATGAAATGAGTGCTGTGATGTCAAGTCTGCCCCTTTCTGTATGCATCTGTGGACACCCCATGTCAGTCTTTGCTTGCTGGAAACAAATAGGACACTCCATGTCACACGTATCCATTTACCAGTCTATTCCATCCTGTTTCAGCAGGTACCTGCTCTTTTTAAAATCAGCATGATTTTTTTTAAAAAATGAATATATTGCTAACAAAACGCATTTATAAGTGTGTGTGTGTGTGTGTGTGTGTGTGTTTCTTAAGGTACATATTTATCCTAACATGTATATTTTAAACACCTTTGGTAATATTTTCTGAGCCACGAAACTGCCTAATTTGGAAAAGTAAAAAAAACCAAAATTTGCGTATAATCCAGCAGCACCTATAAAGTCACTACATAGCATAATTCACAAAGATCAAATTGCTTGAGAATCTCTATCAGTAACTCAAGTTGGAGCAAATACCTTTATTCGTATTTAGAATAAATGCATTTCCACTGAAGATTTATTAATTCATCCAAACTATGCTGCAGCTTTTAAAGACATCTCTTACTTTTGCTCACCTTCAACATCAAGTATGTCATATTTTCTCTAAAAAAGCCTGCTCTGACTCTACACTGGGATGTCGGCCTACATATCAAGAACCACTTTCAACTGCAGGTAGGTAAACTATTGAGAATTTTATGAACCCAGCAGCAAACAAACAATTCTAACCTGGTTGCTTAGTGCTGAGCTCCTACTGCAGCTCAGATATCTCAATACAGGAAGTGATTGCAAGCCATTTCTTAAAAGTGCCATTGCATATATCACCAAGGGAATCATTCCATAAGCAATATCATATAATCTGGTATAAAACTCACTTTTCAGTGTGGCTTGCTCAGGCATTCATCTGGAAGTCAAGTGAGACTTTAATTTCTTTTTTGGTTGTTTTGCATATTTGTATTTCTCCTTTTTTATTTTGGAACTAGTTGTTAGGAAGCTCACAACTTGTCTCCCATCTAGGCACTGCTTAGAATCAAAAGAGTGGCCCCATTATGTGCCTCCAGTTATTAGAATCAATATTCCTAAACTATTGTAGTTCAGTAATAGCTTTGCTCCAATATATTTTTTATTTTTTTATTTTTTTATTTAATTTATTCCCCGCCCATCTCCCATACAAGGGACTCTGGGCGGGTTACAATAATTAAAGACTTAAAAATTTACAATACTTAAAATCATACAGAGTAGAAAATGTATAAAAATCCAGTTATAAAATAAAATAAAATAGAATCCAAGATGTAATTGGGGACCGCAGCATAGGTCTTATTGCTATGGGGCCAGCCAACCCCAGGAGGCACTAACATATAGCAGTTCTATACAACATTTGCTATATTTAAAATACATACACCTTTAAAACTACATCACTTTATTCATGGCAGGAACTAATAAATAAATATGAATTTACTACAATGGTGGCCATTGTTGCAGTAACCAATAGTGATTATGCAATGCTTCACGCTATCTCTTCCAGATAATCAGGTCAGAACTCAAAGCAAAGATATTATGGTGTTTTGTTTTATTTTGTTTCCTAGCCAAAATTCTGTCTCATGCCAAGAAAGAATTCTTGGAAATTGGCAGTGCTGAATATAGTTTCAAATAAATATGTTACCTAAAATTTCAAACAGAGGGCTGCTAAAAAACATATTAGCATATGGGACTCAATTAGCCATTTTGTGGCAAACAGATTTCCAGTGAGTCTTGTCAATTGATTGACCTATAAGCATTTCATGGAATTAAATTGGAAAAGTTGGACATTGAGAGTGGAATAGAATGTGCTGTTCTAAGAATATGAGATAATGCCTCCCATGGGCGCAGGTCAATGGTTTATAAAATGACTTTTGCAGAAAGTCTTAGCAGATTCTCCTTTCCTTCAGGACATATCCTTCTATTCAAGAAAATAGATCTGCAGCCCATTTTAATTAAACTTTCACAAGAAACGTTCCTGGAGGATTGCACCCAGTATTTTTGTCCAAGTAGAGGAACTTGGAGAAATGTGCCAGATTTTTTTCTCTTTAAATACAACATTATTCATAGAAGCTCAGTACCATTAAGTCCTAATATACATTACATAAAACAGCCAACTATATGTAGGGCCATGTAATCTACTTCCACAGTTTCGTAGAGGCTGACCTACATGACAACAGGCATTCTCTTTTGGAAGAGCCTGCCCCCTCCACAGGTGAGGATGGTCCCCATGACCTTCCATCCTCATCCTCATCCTCATCTTCATCTTCATCATCATAGTATTGTTTTTATTATTGATATCTATACATCGCCTAGACTCCATTTGGATTGAGGCCGTAGATAAATCCCATAAATAAATAAAATCAGTGTAGCAAACATTTAGAAATGACCAAAATGTCTTGTTATTCTCTTGCACAGGAAATAGTCATGCTTCATGAAGCAGGAAACCAAGAAATCTGCCATCTGTTGCCTGAAGGTCTACCTTTGTATTCACTTTCTCATCTGTTTTGCTTGCAACTTCAGTTTAACAGCTATTTCCATCTCCTGCATTTGCCTTCCTAGGGTGATGCACCTGCTAGTACTTCCATGTCTCCGCTGGTGAATTTGGGTAGTCATGTCTCCTGAAATAAATACGTTTCAGCTTGTTGAAAAGATTTGTGGCTGCAAGGAGAAAGAAGTAACAACAAAACAAAGAAATACTGCAGAAGCCCCAGCAAACAATAAAAATTTCACATAGGCAGGTAGGGTGTATTACATTTATATGATAGCGTTTGTTTGTTGTTTAAATATCCTTTAAAAATATAACATGTCCTAATGACCTGAGATCCACTAGAAATTGATGGATGTCTGGCAGGAAATGGAAGTAGACTGGCCAACATTTTTAAAAATCCAACCTATATAGCAGCTTTAGCATATAATTCAGCAGGGATAACTCTACTGTACTCTACATGATGCTAGATGGGAATGATGGGAGTTGTGGTTCATCAGCATCTGGAGGGCCATGGGTGAATATCAGAAATAGCCATGCAATAAGAAATCACTTCTGCTATTACTGATTTGTTGTGAAGTAAACTAAGTTATGCAAATCAACTTCGAAGTCAAAAAACATTTTAGCTATTCCCAGCAAGAATTAGCAATAATCAAAGAATAATACAGCCCTAAAGTAGCAAGTTATTCAGTTTGTTGAACTCCATGACAACTGCTTCAACATTTTTATTATAGAATTCTTAGTTCAAGTAGAACTTCTACACCAGAGTATGCAACTGTTTTTGTCCCAATGGCCTTACTTAACTTTTGAAGGACATGCCCAATGCATACTCAAAAAAGTGGATGGGTCAAAAGAAAGGGTGCAAGGTTAAAACTAGATAATGTATAATTTAATAAAATAAAACTTAATCAATGAATTATAGTTAACCTATTTATTCTTCATGTATTTTCAATTATTTAATAATTAAGACTTTTTCCTTCTCTCACAATTTGGAAACAACTTTGGGAAGGGCTCTAGCGGCTTATCCAAAGCTGGGTAGATGAGCTTCAGTATAAATTTGCAGGATCCCAGTTGCTGAGATAATATAGTTCATATTCTTTTCCATCAGATGTAGTGTTAAATATAAAAAAGCCATAAACCCTGTTTATTGAAACTCATATAATGAACATGTGCTGTATGAGAGAACCAAAATTGGAAAGAGAACTTCATTCTATCAGATCACGTGCTGTGCATATAGAAAGACGGGGTCAGTCCTCTTTAGCTAAAGGAAATATTCAAGGTCAGAGGTCATAAAGATTCCTTCCTGAGATTTTGGAGAACTGCCATCAATTTGCAGATATCCTGGAGTAGAAGGACCAGCAATCTGAATCAAGCCTTTATGACAGACTCCCCCCAACCTTCTCTATGGAAGTCAGATTAATATGCGGAGTAGTGCTATGCAAAGAATAGAAAGAAAAAAAAGAATTTCCCGACCTTTAGGAAAGAGCTGAAGACCTGGTTCTGCCACCTGGCATGGGAAGGAGGAAGAGATAGTTCCTCATGGGGGTGGTTAATCCCCTAATTTTATAATTGTCCTTCTTTTAATTTATTCCATTTCCATCTGGATTTTAGAATATGTATTTTTTGTATAACTGTGATTTTAGATATTTTAGATTTTATTTTAACTTGTTTATTGTGAACCGCCCAGAGTTCCCCATGGGGGGAGATGGGCGGTCATACAAATCAAATCAATCAATCAATCAATCAATCAATCAATCAAGAAAGAAAGAAAGAAAGAAAGAAATTCTCCTGCATAATTTTTACCAGTTCTTTTTCAGTGTTATAAAAAAGAATTTGCTTTAGGAGTTTTTTCAAAGAAGAAGAGAACTTCAGAAAAATCCTCGTGGGTGGAGTGTGACATCTATGTACTTAATTTAATTAAGTACAAGAATGTGTGTGTGAATATCCTCTCTTTCACTGCACCACTAATGAACTTAGTGGTGGTCTGCAACCTCCTTGGCTTCTCAATCTGCCTTTAAATTTCAAGGCAAACCATGAGAAAGAAACTGCCACTGGATTCCCCCCCCCCGCAATTAGGAGTGTTATGGTCACCAACCACTAATTCCCTTAGAATTTTTAGGATAATTTCTTCATCCCCTGGAGAATCTGTCCACCCAATTTCCCTGCCCACAAATTTGGTGGAGAATTTGGAAAGGCCATTTCTACCCAGTTCTGATGTGGCACCAGGAATATATTCTGAAAGCATAATGCCATCTCTAGCCCAATACTGTCTAGATCATAGCTTCCCAAACTGTGTGTTATGACACTTTAGTGTGTCTCAACACACAGTTTAGTGTGTCGCGAAGCGGTGTCGGGGGCATGCACGGCGGGGGCGCGCGTGGCGGCGGTGTGCATGGCGGCGGCGGCGGCGACGACAGCAGCGGCGCGCCGTCAGCGCTTCTGCGTTTTAGCAAGGCCACTGCTGCCGCCGCCACCACCATACACACTGCCGCCATGTGCGCCTCCACTGCCGCCGTTGGTGTGTTGCCAATGGCGGCAGTTTGGAAAGCACTGGTCTAGATTGATTGGCAGCAGCACTCAGGAATCCAAGGTCTTCTCCAGTCCTATCTAGAGATGCCTGGCACTGATCCTGGAACCTTTTCCGTGCAAAGTACATGTGTTATCATTGAGTTATAGTGCAAGAGGCTGATGTTCTTGGTAGCAGGTCTCTGGATGCTCAGAAATCAGGCATTTGTTTGCACTGCAGAGTGTTTGCACTGCAAATAGAGAAATTATACTTAGCATTTAATAGCAACCTTGACATTGTTTTATCAAAATGTGTTTTTAAAAAAAGAAGAAAAGTCCTTGATTGCAGATGGCAAAGCTAATCTGCTTGATTATGAGGTTCCAACCACAATGTTAATTGCCAAGAGTTTCATGGCTGCCATTAAAATAAATGAGCTAAATTTTTGCAATGCTTGACTTTCAAAAAGCAAAGTTACCCTATTATCTTATAGTAAACATTAGGCTGTTACAGAGCAGACATATAATTAAAGCAATAGACATTTTAAAAGGGGAGGAAAAATGCCCAGAGAATCCCTTGTTTTCTACCCACCATTCTCCCACAACTGCATTATCTGTCAGACAATCTGATAGACGATGCATCACATGGTCAGACCCTCAGATGAACAGGGCTGAAAACAGTCTGGTCTTTCAAACAGGGTTCTGTGATTAAAGGACTCAGTGCCTTTTGCACATTAAGGCTAAATTAAATGACTTGAAATAAAATTAGGCTTTAGATACAAGCTTTCCCAGAACTGCACAGTCCATTCATCATCTGAATGCTAACTCTACTGCAAAATAGATTAGCTGTTCATGATTTCAAACCACAGAGACCTAGTTATATCAATGAACAATAGATTTCAATTCTTACCAACCAAGGAAAGAGATTGCCTAAAATACCTGTTGCATTTACCTGTTGCAATAGTCTTGGGAAGGAAACATGTAGACTTAGCTATCTTTAATCATGCTTTTTTTACTACTCTATAAAAAAAGAAAAGATAAATAAAACGAGTGGCATTAATCAGAGCATAAGCAATATTGAGGAACTGACTGTTTTATAGGTTACTGGAATTTATATACCATAATACACAATAAAATGTTCGAATTTTTTAAAAGGATATGAGATGCTGAAAATCAAAATATCAGACTCTTTGGGTTTTGACTTAATTCCCAGATGTTTATTTATTTGTTTATTTATCATTTCAGTTTCTGCAGCCTCCCACTCGTATAAAACTCTAAGCAGCATTCAAAGATTGAAACCACTGTACCAATTGAAACAGCCCTTAAAAGGCATGGGGAGAATAGTATGCTGAAGATGAAAGGTGAACCTGGCGTGGACCTGCAAGCTGCGGCAATGAGGCAGACACCAAACTCAAGGAATTTCTTTAGGAACCCTGACGCTGGCTGGATCCATACCTTTTGGTAAGCCAAAAAAAAACCCCAGATTGTGGCTTAGTGCAATGTATGAACCCAGTCATAGAAAACAGGTCTAGATGGAAGGTCTCGTATCAAGGAACAGTGATTGTTGAGGTTTGTATATACCCAGGAATTTACAGTTAGATAAATTATACTGGAGAGGCTTGATATCTAGGTGAGAGGGGAATTATTCTGCAAGTCACCCAATTAGCAGCCATTGTTGTAGGGATGATGTGGCAGTGATGACTCATACTACAGGTGCTATCATTTAGTTGGGTGTGGCAGATGATGAGAGTGACCTATAATGTGATTGGTCAGTTTATGTATATAAACAGAGAATATCTGGTATTCTTTCTTCTCGTTTGCTGTAACTTCTCATCGCTGTATCATTTGTTACCTGTATGGATGTATTCTGTAATACGTATGTATATATAGTAAATAGGATATTTTTATAATCTCTGTTTGAGTATCTATTTACTCCTCAGAATGTGGATCACTGGTGTCTAGGAAGAAGTAGCGGGCCGCTCCACGCATGCACTCTGACAGTGATCCTCGTGTCCCTAAGACTGGCAATAGAAAAGTAGGCCTTTTCTGCATTGGCTAACCTCCACTTGGCAGTATACCAAGTTTCCAAGCTGATATGTTGCTAGAATCCTTGGGATAGCTAGAGATGAGAAATATATTTATTTATACTTATTATATACATATTAGAAACAAATAAAGAATTCTGACTGGGTTCGTGTTTTATTCTAACCTGTTTGGCTTGGTCTTGGTGTAGTTACTTAGTGTGTTGTGTTAACCAGCTTTTGTGTGTTACAGTTTATGCTTAGCATGATGTGTGATCCCAGCTATTGTTGCTTATTCAGTGAACCATGGTTAAAGCAAAGAATACCTTAACGTGAAGGGTGAACCCAGCTTGTATCTCAGAAGAAGCAGGCAGCTTATTTTGCAGCCTGATCTTATGCAAATTAAATGTGGTTTTCAAACCAAATTCCTGAATTCACCTTATGACTTATAAATTTGTAACCATAACAGTGATACATGCAGAAACCAAGGTAGGACATTTCTTTCTGCTACGGCTTCTCAAATGGTTCAAAAATGTTGGTATGCCAGAGAATTGGGATGAGGTAGGGAAGGGTCCAAGAAGTTGTTTCTGAAGTTAGGACACAAAATATCCTGGACATGAGGGTAGTTCTGCTCATGATTCTGTTCTAAAGGTTTTTTTTTTATTTTAAATCCAAGCCTTCTGTCATGGAATGACCTTGGGAGACTGGGAGATGCTGCCTAGGGAACGGTCAGATAGGAGACAGCATAGCCCACAGCTGGATAGTAGGCAAGGCAAGAGGCTCAGAAAGGATCCTTCCTTATTTCTCAGGGTATAAAGGAAACGGGGAGAATTGTACTTTCAGACTTGTAAGATTCCGTTAATGTAGCCCTACAATAAAGTAGAATTAGCTCATCTGGTTGTGTTTCCCATCTGGTCTACCTGGTAAGGCTGACACCTTCCCTAATCTGGTTCCTTTTCAATGTGCTGGGAATGCAGTTTTCAGAATTCCCTCCACCACGCCTTTAACCATTCTAGGTGGGAATTTTAGCAAGCTAAAATCTCAGTGCAGCCAGAGTAGGGACAACAACTTTATTCATTAGATATCATTAACCATTGCACCATATCTTCCTAAAAGTTTTGATGGTGAAGACTGACATTATATTATGAAAGATACTGTCAGCCAGTACCTGCCATTGTTAAATGATGCCATCCTCACAGTTCTTGCATACCTTAAATGAAAGTAATCTTCCCTCCAACCATTAGGGTTTCCAAGTTCTAAGGTGATGTTGTACGAACAATGCTGTAATCCTGTAAATGCTTTGCCCTACCTCCCTGCAAGAACACAAAACTGTAAAAAATCAAGATGATTGAAACATTTTCAAAAATGCACCTAGCAACCTTTATAAACCAATAAAGGAGAAAACTGCTGCTGACTAATGTTCTTAGTCATGTGAATCATTTATGAGAGTTTAGCAAGGGCTGACACTTGACCCATTGGGCCAAAGAATCCTTGCTATTGGAGTCAAGAGTGCAAACAAGGATAGATGATGGTACCATTCTAGAA
The DNA here is from genome assembly GCA_023362775.1 of Charina bottae. Lineage (NCBI taxonomy): Eukaryota > Metazoa > Chordata > Lepidosauria > Squamata > Charinaidae > Charina > Charina bottae. Next base: position 3,998,813 of record JALMGJ010000012.1, read on the forward strand.
ATTCTAACAGTGGGACAATATACAGTAAGCCCTGCCATCACATGATGCTGTAATCTGGTCTTTAGCATTGTAATAATTCCCAAATTATTCCGGAGTTAATGGTGTTTTATCAACTGATGAAGAAATTCTGTTTCAAGCTGTAATTGCTGCTGCCAAGGCAGGAAATCACTGCCTTGCATTTCAAAGGCTGGTCTTGGAACCCTCTGGGTCAGGGTTTCTCAACCAGGGTTCCATGGAACCCTAGGGTTCCGCGAGAGGTCACTAGGGGTTCCCTGGGAGATCACAATTTATTTAAAAACATTATTTCAAATTTCGGCAGCTTCACAAACTTATAGAAGTAAGTTAATGCATATATACAGGTCTACCCATGAAACAAATATAATAAACACCAAAAGCCACTACACCAGATTATACAGAGAAGCCATTGAAATTCACAAACACCAGCATAGTTACAATAAAAAAGAAGAAAGTCTAAAAATTAGCAAAAACCTGGCTACCAGTCCTGAAAAACACAGCCTGCAAAAAGATCAACGAACTCAGTCCAACCACCAGGACATGGGAATACTTCTCACAATGAACATGCTAATCACGCTCATCAGCCACTCATTAACATTTCAACAGAACAAAAAACCCCACTTAATCTCCTATAACTTAGCTCTATAAATAGAAAACAAACAAAACATTGCCACTCTACCTGGGCACAGAGATTTCGCTTCTGTGTGTGCTCCTGCCCTCTGAAGATGCTGGCCACAGATGCTGGCGAAATGTTAGGAACCACAACTTCCAGAACATGGCTACACAGCCCGGAAGACCCACAACAGCCATCAAACTCCGGCCGTGAAAGCCTTCAACAATAGATCAAATATAATAACTTTGTAACTTCTGACCTTTATTGAAGCCTGAATGTGCAGGGGTTCCCCGAGGCCTGAAAAATATTTCAAGGGTTCCTCCAGGGTCAAAAGGTTGAGAAAGGCTGCTCTGGGGAAATAAAGACGTTGCTGTGCTTGAGCTGGGAAAACAAGTGGAATGTACTATCTCCCCAACACCTCTGATAAATGGCTAGAATTATCCCAAGAAGTCAGGGGAAGTCCAAGTAAAATAATCAGAGGATTTTTGCTTCAAAAGGATCCTATTTAAGAAGCCATAAATAACAAGTTTATTCAGAACAGTGCATTAGGATTTTGATCTTCAATTATCTCTGTGGGCTAGTTAAATCTTACTAACTCTTAGGCATTCTGTGTAATACCTGGCTGTGGCCAAGGAGATTTATTTTGCTTCTCATTAACTTCTAGTAAGCTGAAATTTAATTTGGAAGTGGAAAACCTGCCCTGGTTCATTACTTATAGCAGACCAGCCCCATCTTGTGGTCTGCTGAGAACCTGGTGTGTATTTTTATCAGTTGGGTTCCATATAGCATATATTTTAGATTCCTTTCTTAAAAATAAAGTTTGATTTTGTTTATCTTTTGTGACATTGATTTATCTCCCAAAGTGGAGAGGAAGGCATGAAAATTCTAGACACACTCCTGCACACTGCAGGGCAAGGAGATTGTATTATTCCCCCCCCCCCATTTAATACATCAGAACAGCGGTACAGGTTGTGGGTACCCTATTTATTTCACACACCAGTGTTAGGGGAAGGATGTCAGGTGAGACACTCCCTGGAAAAGAGGTGGTAGCAGCAGTAACTATCTTGGCAAGCCTAAGTACCAAGAAGCCACGCATGGCAGAAGGCAGGGCCAGAGCGTGTAGACTCAATGGGCTTCTGGAAAAGGAGATTTAAAACCTCCAACCTTTAAACCTCATCTGTGCTTGGGCTTTTAAAAATGCAGAAATCCACATTATTTTTGTCTACATCTTATTCCAAAATATGCATTTTGTATGAATGTTAATGCACTATGCATTTTAGTACTGAGAATACTATCACAAAGCTCAGTGAAATGGAAAAAAATGAATAAATGCATTCTGGTTTCTTTTTAATCCCCAAAATATGAAACACATTAGTTCATTTGAAAGAAGTGGACCATATTAAATATTCAACTATTCCTGAAAGAGATACTGCCTGCTACATGGAAGAGAAAATGCAGACTTAATATAATGGTGGCCACTGAGGGCACCTTAAGAGTTAAAGTATTTTTAAACTATGAATTTCACCCAGCCTCCCACAAAATATGTTAGTATGATTATGATGGGGGTCATAATCCAAGATGGTCATATTGGAAAAGGTGAGATTTTTTCCTATAAAAAATGTAATTCATTTTTAGTTCATGTGCAAACAGTGAAAGGTGATAGAAACTTCCCACGAGATGCCCCTTTCCCTGAAAAACAGCTCCTCCTTAAACTTTTAAAAGTTTACTGTTCAAAAGCAATAAAGAAACAAGGTTTTGTGAATGCTACCTCTGCAGATTCTTTGTTAAATACTTAATATTGGTTTGAAATACAAAGTACTATATTAGTTTTGAAATAACCCATCTGTTAATATTGGTTTGAAATACAAAGTACTATATTAGTTTTGAAATAACCCATCTGTTGGAACACTGGTAGCATAAAGTAAAAATATCACCATGGATGGATGGATGGATGGTCTTTCCTAATGAGGAATCTGGTCCATCAGGTTACATCTACAAAGCTACTCAGTAGCCATGATAGTAATAATTTCCTTATTACAGTCCTGTGACTACCACAAGGAAAAAGAAATACATTTAAGCCATTTAGATAACCAGAGCCCTTAAAGTTCTATATTTGCATATGTCCTAAGAGCATCCACTGACCCATCACTGTTTAGTTAACATATGAGTAGCCTTGCTTATCAGATCATTTACAATAGAAAAGTTGATTGACCCTTATATGGTAGAAATAGTGGCCAAGAAAAATTTGAACATCTATGGGAGGTATTGGGATATTGATCTATTAGCAGATGTAAAGCTATAGAACGAGTCTTTCCTAATTTATTCTTAATAATAAAATAAAAAGTACTGGAATCCACTACAAAGAAGAAAATCCAATGAGACACGTTCTACTATCACTGTCTCTCTGGTATCTCAAATGCAAAGATGCTCATAATCTTCAAATATTTGCCAGTGTAAACACACTACTCTTTTTTTCACGTTTATAATATTAACAAGTTTGCAGTTGAGCTGTGGTAAATCTCCTGGCATCTTTAAGGAGAGGAATTCAAGAATGTAATATTCAAATATCAAGATACCACACATTCACTCTGATAATCTTTTTGGCCTTTAAATCTAGACAGACAACATATTCCAAGACATAATTAAAGAAGCAGAATTTCTCCAAAAGAGCTCCTACCAAGCCATATTTAAGGCTACCTCAAGGATGGGGTGAATAAATCCTGCCAGGAAAAGCAACAACAACCTTTAAGCTATATGTTAAAGCTTAGAGCCATGCCTGATCATCTACTGACACCAACCCCAGTTCTAAACCTAAGGCACTGTTTGTAACATATGTAGGCAGAGCCACAATTAATCAAGTAAATTTTAATTTCACAGCCTTGAGTGGAACCTAACCCTTACAGATACAAAACTGAGTGATGTATAGTATTTCTGTTACAACCTTGAAACTTTGAGTATCGCAGGAATATTTTGACCACCAGTTGTTCAAAGTTACTTCATTTATTTATTTACAGGGTTTATTGACCACTCCAACCAGCTGACTCTGAGCAGCGTACAACT